>CM037853.1:185049214-185397813 GCA_021234595.1 Delia radicum
TATTTGCGAACTTATTTTATAAATGTTCGGTATTTATCAAGTATATATTATCAAAAGCCGATCCTTCATGACTATTCAGTTACCAAACAAGACTGAATCAAAGACTAACTGGACGGACATGAAAATTTAAAGGCTGAGTACTGACAATTTTTCTCAAAAATACTGTCGATGGCAACTCTTCAAATATCGTGTTAGAATGAAACAATATATACACAATACCGTGTATATAACTAATGCGTAATTAAACGTTCTTACCCGTCTCACACGGTATTTAGAAAAAAGTTATTTAAAAAAATAAGGTTTTTATAAATAATATTGGCATCTGTCACTTGTGACGGGTCTGCTTAGTCTGTGACTAAATAGTGTATACTAGAGATGGGTACGTGAGTGCATTTTGACTCACGCTCACGACAGAAAAATTCCACTCACGAGAATTTTATCACTACTCACTCACGCTCACGTGAGTAAACTCAGATTTTGCTCACACTCTCGCGTGAGTTTTTTAGGAACTTCTTTGTTCTGTGCGGACGTGTATTTAAATCTTCCATCGATTAAATAGATTTTCTATTAAAAAAATGCCTAATATTAATTAAAAATTAATATACTAATAAGCGAAAAGACGCTAATAACAATATAATAATGTTGTTATTTATTGAAGATAAAAATAAACAAAAAAAAGAAAAATTTAATATTTAATTTCAAACATAAGAAGAAAAAAATAAAAAAAAACCAGAGCATAAAATAAAAAAATAACAAAAAAAAAAATTATAATGCCAGTTGGCCGCTCTCCCCCTACTCTTAATTCAGTGTTAACCGAACAAACAAACTCATTATCTCCCGCGCAAATTGCGTCTCCTTCAAATGTTAATTTACATCTCTCACATCCCCCCACTACACTGTCTACCACACTATCATGGAGTTCAGAGTGTAAAACTCCTATTTTACCTTCTGATCAAATAAACAAAATTATGTTTTAAATATTACTACTACCCTCATTCTCATACATAATGGTAAATACAACTACATACTCGACTGCAAGTACCCATATAACACAGTTACAACATCAACTAAGTTTTCTCTTAAGCCAGTAATGTCTACATGTACAGCGAACACACACATACACTAGTACAAATACTCTTAATAATCAAACTCAGCTTGATACACAAGCAGCAACAAGTGCTAGTACTATACATTTACAACAGCCGGTAATAGTCGCACCAAATGGTGCTATACCCAAAACTACACTTACTGTGAAAAATGTACAGAAAACGTTGTTACCATTAACAGACACAAAAGAGAGTAGATAGATATTTCACGGTACTTAAACGGAAACGTAGTCCACGATCGGCTAATATTGCTTCATCCTCTAAACAATCAAGCGATAATGAAGAGTTTTCCGTAACCCAAAATCGGTACGCCTTATTGGCAAGTGAAACCAAAGAAGCTCCAACAGTCGGTAAGTCACCAAAACATCCACCATTATATCTAAGAGAACAAAATTCTAATGAAATTGTTCAATTATAATTAAAATTATTGGAGAAAACTCTTTTACGAAACCTCGATCAAAAAGGGAAAATATGTGAAACCAGGTTAACACTGAAAATGACTTCCGTAAATTGGTATCTGACTTTGAAGCTCGTAATAAAAATTTTTACACCTACTAGTTGAAGAGTAGTAGAGGTCTTAAAGTAGTCATTAAAGGGATTAGATTCCTCTGTTGACCCCCATCAGAAATACACAAGGCTTTAGAGATTGAGGGCTTTAAGATAAAAATGTCTCAAATATCAGAAATCGTGAAAATAATCCCCAACTCTTATTCCGAGTTGAGTTTGAACCCAGGCGATATTAAATTAAAAAATGGTGAACCACATCCAATCTATCGTCTTAGATTTCTGCTCCATCACAGAGTTACAGTAGAAGAACCCCACAACGTAAGGGACCACCTCAATGCTTAAAACTGCCAAGAATATGGATACACAAATGCTTATTGCCATCTTAAATCCGTTTGTGTAATGTGTGGTGAGTTTCACGAATCGAGCAAATGCGATAAATCGCGGAAATGACCATCCGTAAAAAAATGCAGTAATTGTAATGAGAATCACACTGCAAATTATATTGCGCTCTGTTCCTTATAGAGGAACAAGCCCTCGAACCCATACTACACTAACCCAATACCTATTTTATCGAAAACGATCAGGGCAATAATAATGCTCGCTCATATTCAAATGTTTTGAGATCCAAATCGAACCTTACCCAAATGCTCAACCAAACCCACAAAAAATGCAAACCCAAATACCCAACCCCACACAAAAATCCAAGGTACTCCAGATATTGTGCAACCCCAATTTGAGCCACCGGTGCAAAGTTTTTGTAAACTTGGGTCAAAGCTAGACACTCTAGTTAAAACAATAAATAGGCTGTCGAGACTATTCTGGCAATTCGCCCAATTAAGGTACAGGTGAAGTACGAGGCCGCATTGGACTATGATGCGGCTGAGGGCTACCGGGGAATGGGACAATAATGGCCATATTACCGGGCACCATACTATTTTGGACCAATTGCCAGGTATTGCGTCCCAGAATGTGGACTGCGACAGGATTTCAGAGAGGTCTGTCACGACGCTCTGTGGACACGTTAATCCCGGACAGGCAACCATGGTTAAATGGGACCTTCTTGAGGAACCAACCGGGGATCCACTTTTACACGGATGGATCAAAACTGGATGGGAAAACGGGTCTGGGCCTTCTGTAACGCTGACTTCAATGTAGGGAAATGCTTCCCTCTTCCTGACCATAACACCGTACTACAGGCGGAGGTCACCGCGATTACGGAGTGCATTAAGCAGGTGAATATCATGGGCTTGACCGGTGATATTGTGATTTTCACGGATAGATAAGCGGCTATCCGGGCTTATCTACGGACTCTGTGGATCAATGACGATACTCAGGTGTAAAGGGGAAATTAACGATTTCTCTTCACGGGGACGCATTGAGATTATATGGGTGCCGGGACCTGTGATATAGCGGTGAACGAAGTGGCTAATGATTTGGCTAGGGGAGGATCTTCCCTGGAATTAGTCACTTTGGAGAACGCTAAACCTTTTCGAGCTCTCAAGGCGGAGCTGGTGGACTGAGCTGACACCATGCATAGGACCATTGGGAAAATGCGGTGTTGGCAGGACTACAAATATTCTCTGGGGCAACCCGGACAAGGACAAGACAAGGGAAATTCTGAATCTCAGTAGGAAGGAAACTGAGTCTTTTGATGGAAATCCTCTCGGGGACACTCGACACTTAGGGCCATCTCCACCGTATGGTAGGGCGGACTCCGAAGGTGCAGGGCCTGTGGGGAAGACGAGGAGACCTTTGGAATACTATCTCTGTGAATGCCCGGCATTTGCCGGGATCCGGGTCGAAATACTATCCAGTGACCCAATATCCACATTGGGGGATCTTAGGGGCATAGGATGGAAGAAGTTGAGGAGTTTCGTCAGTGCGACGGAGTTTCCTGGGATAGTAAGGTGACATAGAACCGATTGTTTAGAGCGCACAACAAGCCGACCATTCTGGCTTAAGTGTAAGTCCTCAGGGACTTGAGTCGGTTTAGGGAAGTAATTCCCTTTCTCCGAATCCTCTTTTCGACCTAACCTAACCTAAAACAATAAATAATTTTACAAGCTCTATAAACAATATAATGCAAGAGATGATGAGAATGCAGTCTATGTTATTACAGGCTGTATTAAATAAACCATGAATAGCTTAAAAATATGTTTGTGGAACGCAAACGGCATACGCCAACATAAACACGAGCTTGAATAATTTTTCAGAAACAAACAAATAGATTTAATGCTTGTTTCTGAGACTCATTTAACCCCAAAAAGTTTATTCGTAATACACGGTTACGCTTTGTATGATACAAAAGACCCGAGGAACGGAGCATGTGGGGGCTCAGCGATTCGAATTAAATCTCGACTGAGACATTTTATAATGCCAGAACTCTATGAAAAACTATCTTCAAGCGATATCAGTGTGTCTTGAAGATTTTGGCAAAGACCTAGTGATCTCATCAATTAATTCACCACCGAGATTCACAATAACAGAGGAAAAATACACACATTTCTTTAAATCACTGGGACCACTTTTCTGGCAGCTGGCGACTATAATGCTAAGCATCCTTTCTGGGGATCAAGGCTGATTAACCCAAAAGGCCGTGTTTTATTTGAAACTATTTCAAAATTGAGCATGGAAGTTATCTCCGGAGGAGAACCCACTTACTGGCCGACTGATCGGCTGAAAATACCAGATCTTTTAGATTTGGTTTAACAAAGGGGGTAACTAGTCAATTAATTCAAGTAGAATCATCACTGGAACTCTCCTCTGATCACACTCCCCACAATTATAACCGTTTTAACCCTAACAATGTTGTTCGCCCAAGCGGCAAAATAATAAAATATAAAAAATTTATTAGTACGCATTGCACAGAAAATATTCCGCTAAGAACATTCAAACGATATCGACCTCTCCATTAAAAATCTTGAATTGAATCTTAAAACAGCTGCGCAACTCGCCACTAAACCCCCTCGACATAACAGACCATTTACAATTTCATCTGCAGATGTCGAGCGATTATTGAAGGAAAAGCGAAGAATCCGAAGAGAGTGGCAACGACATAGATCTCCGCAACTTAAAGCTCAGTTGAGGGAATCTACAAGAAACGTACAGAAACTGCTAAAGTCAAAGAAAGTTGCATCACTAAATGCGTATCTAGAAAGTTTGGACTCTACCCCAAGTACTGACTGTTAATGGCGTGCTACAAAAGGTCTAAATAGACCAGCCATAAGTAATCCTCCTTTGCGAAATCCAAATGGACAATGGACTAGAAAGGACTCTGAAAAAGGAGAATTGTTCGTAGAACACTTGAAAAATGTATTCACCCAAAATAGTTCACAAAATATAACAGAGTTGCCAACGGTTATACCAAAGAATGAATCACCCAACCCAATCAGATTTCAAATGCAAGAGGTCGAAAAGGCAATTGTTGACTTAAACCCAAAAAAAGCATCAGGGATCGATAAAATTAGTAATAAGATGCTTTTAGAGTTACCCCGTGTAGCTTGGAAAATAATTCTTTATATTTTCAATTCTATTTACGTCTTGAATACTATCCCCCAGAATGGAAAGTTTCTCTTGTTATAATGATACCCAAGCCAGGCAAAGATAATACAAAAGTAGATTCGTATTGACCAACCAGTCTTTGTCGAATATGTCAAAAGCTGTTTGAAAAATTGTTTGTGAACAAATTAACCCTAGCCGATTTACGAAACAATTTAATCCCAGATCACCAGTTCGGGCTTAGAAAACAACACAGCACCATTGAGCAAGTACACAGGCTAGTTACCGTTATCAGAATGCCTTTTGAAAGAAAAGAAATACTGCTCTGCTCTTTTTATTGATGTTTCACAAGCATTTGACAAAGTTTTGGCATGAGGGTTTACTCTTTAAAATTATACAGTTAAAGAAAACAGTTTTATAAGTACCCCACAATATAGAAATGCCGGAGTTCCACAAGGCAGTATTTTGGGGCCATTATTATACTTACTCTACACTTCAGATTTACCAACAAATGTTTATAAAGCTCATATAGATGCTAAAATTACCCAAATAAAATTAAAAAACTGCACAACTAATATGGCTTATAGGTAGAAACTCTAACTCAGCTTAGACTGTAAATTATTGATTTACAACTCGATTATAAAACCCATATGGTGCTATGGTATTCAGCTATGGGGAACTGCCTCGGCTTCCAATGTTGAAAAATTACAAAGAAGGCAAAACAGGCTATTAAGACTCATCACAAATTCACCGTGGTACGTGAGAAATTCTAACATACATAAGGATCTGAATGTCCCACTTATCAAAAATGAGATCAAGAAATACAGTGAAAGATATATGAAATGATTGGAAACACACCCTAATACACTAGCTCGAAATTTATTAAATAATCGTGGACATCTACGCCTTAGAAGATTGGACACACCAGACTTGGTACATTAAAAGTGTTACAAATGCTCCAGAACATATTTAGTCGCTGAGCCCTTGAAGTTTTGTCTGGCACTGGCTGGATTTAACGTCAATATTTAGTTTTAAGATTTCAATAATTATTGTTAGTTCACTAAAATTTTGTGAAGATCCAATAAATAGAAATGAGAACAAAAAAAAAAAAAAACTATAGCGTGATCATGCGTGTAATCACGTAGGGTAGCCAGATATTGAATTGGCAAAAAAAGTACATCAAAGAAAAAAAAGCAATTAATAAAAAAAAAGTACATTTGTATTTTTATTGAAAACGTCCTCAAATTCATTAAATAACATATACTTCAGTAAAGAATATAAAAATGAGATCGTAAATGTTAACTTAAAATTAGTCAGGTTTTTAATTGTGTTTAAAAACAAAGTTAATTTGAACAAGTTTATATTAATATGTTTAATACTAAATATCACATGTTGTTGTACATTTCGGTTTGGTTTGTTTATATTATTATTAAATAATTATATTTTATTTCTTTTTAAATAATTCAAAAATTTTACAAATATTTATCTTTCTTTTTAATGTGGTTAACAATTCCATTTCTGCCATTTTCAGTTTTTAAAAAATTAAAAAACTCTACACATGTAAATTCAAAATTAGTTTTAATGGTCACGAAAAAATACTTCTGTTAGTCGCCACAAATGTATTCAGGTTGTAAGACATTTTAACAGGGTAGAAGCGCCCTGTGAAATTAACAAAACATGCAAAAGTGGACCCTTTTTCAAAATGGTCCAGCTCACGAGAGGTCAAAGCTAGAGCCGAAATATTTTAGATGTTATCATAAAAAATACCAATGTTCATTTTGAGGGGGGTACACCTTGTACGAATTTCGCTTCCATACAACTTGAGTCGCTCTAATATATATATGTATGCACAGCGCATACTTTAGGGACAACGCCCAAAATTGTCCCCGAAATATGCGGTGTATCGAACCAACTGTACTCATCTTATACGCTAGATGTATGAAAAGGCGCGAAGACTTTGCGGACAGTCCCGAAAGTAAGCAAATGTTCCTAAACTATGCGGGGGAACGAATAAATGTCGGTAGAGTATGCGCTGTACATACATATATGTCCATGTATGCATAAGGTGGTCCTTATTTTTTTATTTTCGATTTTCCAAAAACGACGGGCAGTTTTGTGTGAGGTTAGGATAAAAAAAAAATATGTAAAAAATTTTAGCTCGATCGGTTAAAAATTGGCGTGCCGCACGAGGGTTAAAGTTCATGAGAACGAAATTGGGGCAAAATGGATAGAAAAACACTCGTAACTACTAAGGAGTCACACCTATGGAGGTGAAAAGTATGAGCAACCCCCATTAATTTGTATCCCCAATATTTCTTTCGAACAAATTAACCCTCTATCTCCAGCCCTTCATGGATTCCCATACAAAAAAAAAAAATAATTTTCAAGAAAATTTACGAAAATAAAAAACAATGGAATTACACAAAGTATAATAGCTACGAATGTGAATCGATGGAAATTTATATTATTTTTATTTACCTTTACCATTTATTTATCTTTCAATTCATTAAAAAACATTTAAACAAAATAATTCTCAAGTTCGCTTTCCCACTTTATATTCCACATTTCGTGAAATAGCCTTATAAGAATAAAATTTGCGTATGCTCGGTGTAGCTATTTTATTCAACAGTGCGATCAACCTGCTTCGTTTAATGTTGACATGAAACTAAATAAAATTTGTTGCTTTCTAGTCTCTTTGTTGACGTTCGGATTGTATACGTGTGAAACTCTGATTGTGTAAATGTGAAAAACCAAATAAAGTAAGGAAAGTCTAAAACGCGAACAATTTTTGGCCGATTTTTTTGTTTTATTGTTAAACTTTTTTAGTTTATGGAATTCCCGAATTATGGAATACATTTTTTGTTTATGTTAGACACATTTTTTTATGTACATATACGTATTGACCTTCTAGTTGTTATATGGCATTTGTAATTAAAACATACAACCTGTGAGCGGAATATTAAAACTAAGCAGTGTTATTTTAAAGTTTATTTATGTGTTGTGATAGTGAATAATTCATACTTTCAATTAAAACTAAAAGTAACCCAAAGTGAGTAAAAGGAAAAAAAAACATTTAAAACTAAAACATAAAAACTACATTTAAAAAAAAAAAACAGTTGAGCATTTGATTTTCAATGACATCATCTATGACAAAAATTACTTTGAGATCGCAAGAGCACGGCATTTATTTGATTGAAAATGTTATTCAATACCAAATTTGATACGTTGTGGCCAAGCCCTTCAGCTACTGCAGCTATTAAATGCATTGCCTTTGATGTAAATTGTGTTTTCTGAATGATATATATTTTTTCAAAATGTATTAAGAGGTAAAAAAAACAAGTAAAATAACATTTTTATGCATACACCGGGACTACCAGTCTATGTTTAAGAAATAGGTTTGCTTGAGGTTCAACTTTCAAATGCAATATATTGACTTTGAGCACGACTAAATATAGACATATTATATATCGATGAATAGGCAAATACTTCTTTTTGAAAATTTATGAAAAAAAAAAATAATATTCAAAAAACTATTTAAAATTTTTGCCGAAAAACAAGCAATATATAAAAAACAACGTTTTTCTCTAATTGCCTTTTAAAATTTTGAAGTTAAATAAGTTTTTATCTATTAAAGATATTGAAATGGTTTTAACAAAAAATAATAATAAAGATAAATTTATAAAAACAGTGAAAATAAATCGTATAATAAAAAATTACTTTTTTCAGAAAATCTGCTCTAGCTCTGAATTATGCGTAGGATCAGTTCTTTCCTGAGGAGTTGCTCTAAACATATTGACTTATTATTTCAAATTAAAAAAAAAGTTCAAAATCCATTGGCAAAATTGTTGGCAGGCTCACTTGCAAAGTCAAAATTTCGTTTAAAAATGGACCATTTTGACCAATGCTGGGTGTAGAGTGCACGTCCAGAAATAAATAGAATTACATTCACAGCCTTTCTAAAAGTAATTTTTTTTGAAACGGTTAAAAAATAATAATAACTATTAACAAAGTTTTGAGAAAAACGGCGACTTTGAGCATTTCCACCGCTGAACTATTCAAGATAATTTAAAAATCTGAAGTTTGCTTCTGAATGCATCTTACAAGTTTTAGTTTTTTTATTTGGTTTGGTTTTAATTTTTAACATCAAATATCTTTTTAGTTATAAGAGATATCTTACCACCATAAGCATATTTTTGTTTATCTTGTATAGGAGATTATCTTTGTCAAATTAGTTTTTCGAATCTTTCCACATTTGCCAAAGTAACAAGCACTTAAAGATTTTCTATTTGCGATTTGGTCAACTTTGGTCTCAAATGCAATATTCTAAAAGCCTAGGTCCTACCCTATAACTCATCCAATTTGTATGTGAATTGGGCCAGTAGTATAAAAGTTCTATACTTATTATCACTTTTTTTGAAAACACAAAATTGTGCCACAGTGCATTGGCCTAAGTAATGACAATTAAAACAATTCATTGAAGTGGTAATAAAATTTGTTGGCATTGGAATTAACCATACGTAATGCCAATTCATTATCAATGCCCATGAAAAATTCAGAAGTATGCAATCAATGCAAACAATTTTTCTTGATATTCAACAAAAAAAATCACTGATTAACCGTAACATTAGTTAAAAAAAGCTGATTGAATTAGAGATTGAAAAAGGAACGATTAATTTCGTCAAGATGTCTATTTTGCCAAACGCAAATCAGCGGATTAAAAAATTTTTTTATTTTTAAACCCTGAATTTCTGCCTGAAGTTGGCAGCTTTTCAAATAGTTTTATATATGTAATTTTGCAATATGAAATTATAAACAAATGTGTAAAGCAATATATAATTATATCTAAGCATTTTTACTTGGGAACATAATGTTATATAAAACTGATTTTACTCGGTTTGAGTGTTTTTAAAGAACTCAATTTGTTTTTTATATGTTGTAGGGAACACATTGACCGATGTATGGCCAACAATTAAACGAAAAAAGTTGTGTGGATTTTGAAATATTCGCGATTCAATAATATATGTACATACCATACATATGTATAATTGAGTATAAGCTTTAAAATATGAAATAACTTGGAAATATTGGACAACTGGGTAAACAAATATGATCACTTAAACAGTATATATTTTTGATACTTTTTTAAAAACAACTTTGAACATCGCATAAACCGAACACCAACAATTAAAATTTCATAAAAACAAATAAAATCATTGCACCAAGTTGTGTCTTCTCGGAACAGGCAGAGCTGATAATTGTTAACAAAGAGTTTGGAATGATCCTATTTATATGTAGTTTCTTACCGCTTTGCTTAATTTTTCACTGCAAACACGTCTTATTTGAAGAGAAGTATAAAAAAGACTGAAGTGAAAGAATATACAAAATAATGGATGTTTGATGTTTTATAAGATACACTGAGAAAATAACCTGCATGATATTACTGAATTTTTGCATAAAAGCAATGAAGTGGCACTAGAATTCCTTCATTGAAACTTTTCATTAAGTTTATGCAAGTTTTCATAAAATGTTATGCAAACCATAATTTAATTTTTTTAAAGTTTCCCAAAAAGTACTATGCTTTGCATTTGTGTCAATGAATTTTTCACTTATGTAGAAAAATCTCATTAGTTTACTGAAACATTTCATTAATTTGTGTCAATAAAATTCTTCCTGTGTATGTACGATACAATTTCTTTCTTAACATCTATGCGGAATTTATACAAATAAATAAATAATTAAATACTCGCAGGTAAAAACTACATAACAACACTCAGCAAAAAGTTTCATCATAACGATGATGTTTCATAAATCGTTTGTCATCCATTACCCATAACATTTATAAAGATTCATAATTATTATGAAGAGTTTCATAAAAATTAATGGCAAAGGTTTATAGATCATCATCCAAAAACAGTTGCATATACTTTGTAACAATATTTGTTTTGCTTCTTCGTGAAAAAAAAAAAAAATAATTTAATTTCCACCCCTTATCACTTCCGTTTATATATTTTATTTTTAATGGAAAAAATAGACTTTTAATACGAAATTATGAGTTTTCTTTACCAAGCTATTTTCGAAATCTTTTTCAGCAAAATTGAAAAGTTTGACATTCAGTTTGCTTTATACTATGTTTTCACTTGCCTGTTTTTAGCAAAACATGTGTTTTGGTGAAAAAAATGTATGGGAAAACATGTTTTATTTCAAACCAACCCAGGAAAAAATTACACATTCCAAAAAGAAGGTGATGCCCACACTTGCTTACATATCTCATTGCCAAATTTAGTAACTGCAATACCAAACTCATTCCAACGATAAAATCAAAAAAGCAAGTAGTATTGTAATCAATTCTTTAAATTTAAACCAGAAAGCATGAACTCAATAACAAAGTAATTATTTACTTAAAAGAAAATAACAATGTTATTAACTTATATGTATAACTTTTTGTACTCAAGAAGTAATCATATACTTTTTCTTAATAAAAGGACGTTATTGGAAGTAGTTCCTAATTTTAAAAAAAGAAGTTATACAATTTTAAAGAATTCATCTCATATATTTTTTTCAAACAAATTTTTATTTGCAGCAAAATAATACTAAAAACAGAAATTGCATGTTGCCTAAATTTTGTTAAACTGCGGTTAGGTATAAATTAGGGAAGCGCACGTGAGCAGAAAATTGTGAGTGGAAGTTGAAATTACTGACGTTATCGTGAGTGAGTGAGTCATATTTTTGTTTTTCAATTTTGAATTGTTCTTTTTTTTGAAAAATTTATATTTTCGTGGTTTATAGCTCCAAAATTATAACAAACCCATGTTATCATAACAATTCGATGTTTCACTTTTTAGGATTTTATTTCCGTATGAGTTTTGATCGCTATATTTGAGTGACCTAGGAGAATCACGTGTGAGTAAAAGTTGAATTTACTTATGGAACTACTTATTTTTTTTAAATGTAAGTACTTCTTATTTTTTCTAGGGAACTATTTATTTATTTTTTTTTGTGTAAGTACTTCGTAGTTTTACAATGGAACTATTTCTTTATTAAAAAATGTATGTAGTTCTTAAAAATATAAAGTAAATGGTTCTTCGGTAAAAAAAATAATCAATTCTAAAGAATCAATTATTTTAGTCTCACGCCCTGTTAAAAGAATCGAGTAGGTAATCTAGTAAGGAATGCGTTCTGCCCAAAATGCTTGATTACAAACCCGCTTACCTTTTTGGAAATTTTTTGCTGGGAAGTGCAAAACACGTTTAATGGAAACGTTAGTATTACAGCTTTCGAGTTTTTCCTTAAATTTAAGATTTACATTCGCAATAAATCGGTTTAAAAAACATTTTTCTACACATAGAAAATTTTATTGTGTAAAAATAAGAAATTGCTCAGTAAATCAATGAAAATTAATGAAAAGTTTAGTATTTTTTTATAAAAACAGTTTTTTAAATAAACTTGTTTATTGAGAATAAGAAAATTTATACAAATAAAACAATGTGTCTTCATACAACTTTATGTAAACTTGAATCAAATTAATGAGAATTTTCAATAGGCTAATTCCAGTGCAATTTCATCGATTTAATGCAAAAAATCTTCTCTCAGTGCAATATCGAAACTTGTCTATAATTCCTGCAAATGCAAACAAACGATAGAATATATTTTTTTGGTCTTTCATACTGAGAGAATTCTCTGCATGATATTAATGAATTTTTGCAGAGGCAACTTTAAATCGTCCATTGAAACTTTTTATTAAATTAATGAAAGTTTTTTGATTTATTGTCGGCTTGAGGTCATGTGAATAAATTATTTTAAAGAAATAAACAAAACTGTTAAAAAATTAACAATAAAAAGGTCAACTATACATACTGTTAACATTAATGAAAGTTTTCATAAATTTTTATTAAAACATAATTTCATTAGTAAATAGTTTCATTCACTATATGAAGAAATTTCAAACTAGTTTCGTTAAAAGTAATAAGTTCCTCATTAATTTTAAGAAATTTTTCGTTCATTTTATAAAGAAAAGTTACATTAGATTACTGAACATTTGCATTATATTTCATCCACTAAAACTTTATCTGTGTAGAATTTATCTTCAACAATCATAGTTTTTTAGGTTGATATGTTTATCATAAACTGCTGAAACTAAAAACATTTCAAAGTTAAATTAATTTTCACAATTTTTTGACAAAAATACAGATTTTTACACTATTATCGAATTAATTTGCACAAACAAAGCTTTCATTGGGTATTCGGCATATTTAATAGTACAATGGGAGAATTATCTGCATGATATTAATGAATGTTTGCGTAGAACTAATGAAGTTGCACTGGTACTCGTCCATAGAAACTTTTCATTAAACTAGCAAATTTCCATAAAATTTTATACAAAATATTATTTGATTTCCATAAAATTTTTATAAAAAAAAAATATTTGATTTATTTATGGTATCATCCACTCAATGAGAAGTTTCTTTAAAAAATTAGTTTCATAAAAAGTGCGAGTATGTAAGTTTTCATTAATTCTAAGAAAATTTTCGTTCACATTATCCATTATTTGTTGTCCACTTTCCTTCCAACTGTGTAGAAGCTTGACAAATAGAAGAAGCATGCCGATTATGCAGAGTACCTAATAAATACCAATTATTCTTGACATATGCAAAAAAATATTTCGAAGTAAAAAAATTGTTATCAACAAATTTCAACCCCCAAATGGAAAACCTGAATCCTCGCGGGTATGTGTAAATCGTTTTTTGCTTTGTAATTTTTGTATGCACTACCCACCAAAATTTTTTAGAACTGGTTACCTCTGAAACTATTCCAGAACAGCTTCTTTTACCACCGGCTGCATGGAACGGGTTCCTAGGAGTCGAAATGTAAGGCTTCACTGTCCGGTTATAAAGCATCCTGATCTTGTTTGGAGGTAAAGAACCCATTGCGAATAGGACAAACTCCATAGATAAAAAATCGGTTGTAGAACCGAAATTAGAACCGATTCTAATACAGTGTAAATTGTTCTGCAACCTGTAGTTTGGCTTTTACTATTTTACTGGCTAACGATCAAAACTGACGAAGTCAACACCGCGGCGTTCAAAGGTTCAGCGCGCCGCACAGTGGTTCATCCAAACACAAAAAAATTGTAATAATTATGGATCTTCTAAAGATCTAAAGCAGTGTTTCTCAACATGGGGCGCTCGCCCCACTGGGGGGCAATTTCAACATTCTAGGGGGGCAATGGCCTAATTTTTGTAAGTTGTTTAACTTTTCATGTTTTTTTAATATATAATAATAAAATTCTGTAGAATAAAAAAATCTGTATTTTTATATACTTACTTATATACCATTTTCATCGTCATATTTAGTAGAAACCGGATTTAGTGTCATTAGTGATTTGTTATTAAAAAAAAGAAATCGTCTGGAAATCACAAATCACGGAGACTTACGATTAAAATTAACAAAATTAGAACCTGATTTAAAAACCCTTTGCAGCCTGCACCAAGCTCAAGGATCTCATTAATTTTTAGAGTAGTTATTATTAATTATATCTTTATAACAAAAATATATATATGTACATCCATTGAATTAAACAAATTGTTAGGTGTGCTTTTTATTTAAAGTACTCTCTATTGTACAGAAAAATGTGAGGGGGGACATGGAACCCAAAAGTGGGGCACGGCCCAAAAAGGTTGAGAAACACTGATCTAAAAATTTAAAAGCGGGAGCTAGCATTTAAGAAAATTGTCTCTTTAGTCACCCTTTTTTAACGTAGGATGTGCAACATGGTGTCAAAGTTGACCATCTAGGGTATTTAAAGCTGCAAGCATAACTTTTACAAATGTTTACCGACTGTCTGATTTTAGACTTTTTGTAATTTAGGTTACGGATAAAGAAAAAACATGCTTTCAGCATGATTATGATTTCTACTGCAATCGTCTTGGCAATCGTCTTAAATTCGGATTGACATTTTTTTACTTATCTCAATCCGTTTCGTAGTGATGATTTTTTAAACTCAAAAATTGAAAATGTGTCATAAAAATTGCATTTTTTTGGTCACATAAGGGATTTCTTCATTCACTATCTAATTTTGTGGTATTTGTTTTTTATTTTTTAACATATTTTAAAGGAATACACTTCAAAAATGATTAATAGTGCAATTTAAAACATTTATGGATACGCACCCTACGCTCAGCATTGGTCGAAAATTATGATTTTTTAACGAAATGTTATGTTTATATACGTGACAAAATAGTCAAGATCCGTGGATGCATTTTTATAATTTTAAAGCATAAACAAACATGTTTTAAAGCATTTTTCTCTAGATTTGCCGCCTCCCGCTCAAAAACGTATACTGGGGAGCAGATTTTGTAAAAAGTCATATTTTCAAAAGCATTTTTTTATTTCAAAAAAAAAATTACTTAGCTTTTACACACCTCAACATAGGTGCTTCGCTTTAAATGTTGTTTTCCAACTTTTCCATCACGTCACTACTTTGAGATATTCACTGTTTAAGTTGCTGAAAAGTGCATTTTTTACCAATTTTGAAGCAGTGTAATTATGGAATGGCGCTATTTTAATATTAAGGACGAATATTTTTTTTAAATATCATTAACAAACTGTGGTAAATATCACCGCTTAATTACATGGCTTATAAAAAGCCAGAATAGTGTCTAATGTATAAGAAATAAATAAAGTATTCTTTAAGGCATTTACAATGAACACCCAGAAAAAATCGACAGCCATTTAATAAAAATAATTTAAATAAATAATTACACGAAAAAAGAGTAAACTACTTCAAACTTAACGACTACTATCCTTATCTCCGAATTTATTATTTTCGGAATTTTTTAAAGATAAGTACTGAAATGGCAAAATAAACTAGTTTCGATTAAATGTAAGCAAACCAAAATGATTTTTTTTTTTGCATTTTGGTGGAACTAAAACTTATTTAAAATTTTTTTTGGGAAGATTTTTAAAATTTTTCGTATATTGTGGCTTAGTACAGTTACCGACCATGGTAAAAATTTCGTTGGATTAAATGTAAGTAAACCAAATGATTTTTTTTTTTGCATTTTGGTGGAACTAAAAATTATTTAAAATTTTTTTTGGGAAGATTTTTAAAATTTTTCGTATTTTTCGGCGTCAAAATTTATTATTTTTGTTCAAAGAGGTCGTTTTTGTAAGTAGTTCCATTTACATATTTGCCTCATGAAAAAACGCAAACAATTTTGAACACTCGCTTACCCACTGCATTACAAAAAAAAATAAAAAATAAGTGGTTACCAAAATAATTAGTTATTCGTATGCTTATAAGCAACTAGAACAATATGTGGTTACAAGTTTTAAAATAATAAGGCCTACCCTACTGCTTATCAGTAATTAAAAAATAAGTAGTTGACAAAAATACTTTATATTTGTAATAAAATAATTAGTTGCGCGTAAGCTTGACTGCGTTTAAAAACGTCTTCGTCTAACAAAAATAACTAGTGCTGACACCAAATTATAATGTGTTTATATATTTATTTTCATTATATGACCATTTACGTGTAAATGAAAGATTTTTCTGGGTAGGAGCAAAAGTGTAACAGGGTTTATTTTGTTCAGATATATTGCCTTTAATTTTTATTCAAAATTAAAAACAAGAATTAAACTATTTGATGTGATGAATAAAATAATAGCATTTTTCTTTTGAAGACAAATGTCACTTTTGCACGCGGTTAATATTTGCTAGTTTTGATAAGAATTGTTAAATATTAACCCTTTACTACATGAAACTATAAATCTTTATGAAAATTGCATATTCTGGTAGTAAATGGAGAATAAGTGAACACCTATTTAGGCCTTTGGCGATATTTTCACTTTTTACGATATTATTACCAAAAACAAACAAAAAAAAAATTAACTTTTCGGATCACCCAATAACCAAAAATATAGCGAGTATATAAAAACCAAAATATGTGTGTGTTGGAAAGCTTATAGTTTTTACTTCATATCTAATTAGTTTGTTTAATAACTTCTTAATTATTACTGCCTATAAATTGCAATTATTCAAAATTATTTTTTTTGGAATCACCGATTTTCAATTTTCTCTATACAAAAAAGAGTATATCTCCAAAGTTGATATTGTTTTGGACTTATAAGATGTCTAATATTAACCATAGAGATGTTGCTATATTGTATTTCCCAAGTAAAAAAGTTTATATAAAATTATGTATGATGAGATATTTTCCGTAAATACATATAAGAGGTAATAATTTGATCCGAAAAATGGTTCTATTTATTAAATTGTATCACTTTGGATCTAATTATATTTAAATAGATACAATTTAATAAAAAACTATCCAATTCTATCCGAGTTTTGTCTTGGTATAATTACATCTAATTATATTATACCGAGAAAATTAGATATAATGTGATATAATTAGATACATAATAATCCAAAAATATTTAAATTAGAGGATATTAAGTTGCAAAACAACTTATACTATTATAATAGCTTATAATTTCTGTTTTACAATCGATTCTTTTTATATGGAGTTGCAATAGGTTCTTTACCTCCAAACTAGAAAAAGTTGCTTTAGAACCGGTTCCAGAACCAGTTATAGCACTGGTTCTGGGACAGTAAAACCTTACAATTTGACTTCCAGAAACAGAAGCTCTTCTAGAACAGGTTCATAGGTATTCAGTTCTAAAAAACTTTGCTGGAGGGTTTGCTATTAGTAATGGAAATCGATTTTACAAAATTGTAAACTATTTTCGTAAAATGTTTTGCGATTTTTGAATTATATATAGGTACATAGAAACTGACTTAGGAAATTCTTTCAGTTTTGGATTATATATGAGTATGTCTAAAATGACAGCAGACGGTTTTGATGTTTGTATTATATATAATTATGTATTGGGCTATATGTAAATTTATAAAAATTTAATCAAATTTATCAACCATGTATTACCATATATAAAATTCAGAATAGTATTTTTTATACATGATTGGGTGTGATTATACATGCATTTTTTCAGTAAAACATTTTGAAAATATTTTTATATATAAATACCTATCGATACATATGCTATTTTGTATGATCATATATTTTGATATTAAAGAATATATCGTTATATATCATTTTCATTACTCGGGCTAATAAAAAAAATGTGTCTATGAAATTTATATCAGGCGCTGCATTCAGTCAAGTTATTCGTTAGATACACACATGGACAATGAAGTGTAGGTGTGCTTGAATGGAACGAATTTAAAGTAAAAAAAATCACATACATTTTGGAAAAAATACTAATATTATTTTCCGATTAAATACATCAACAAAGCTTCATTTTATGCAAGAATCCAAACTTTGTTGTTGGAGTTTAGAAAGACATAAAAAAATAATATAAATTCGCATATATGAGTGGACATTAAAATAGCGATATTTTCCAAAATCCTAGAAGCTTTTCGCTTTAGATTTATTGCTGTGTCAGCAATCGCCTGGATTTTAAATTTTCTTACAAAAATTGTATTTATTTAATCTAAAAATAAAGTTGGATCTATTTATCTGGCAAAAGAATATTAATATATTTTAATAAATTTAATGACAGAAAAAATTGGGAATGAAAGTTCAAAGAGAAACAAAAATATTTTAAACTAAAAAATTAAATGTTTTCAGAGGATTTGATAAAATTTTTATTAAAAATCAAATGAAAATTATTCAAGTTCGAGGCCATACTCAATATTTCTTTATGCAAAATTAAAGGTCAAAAAAACATAATTTTTATTTTTAAAAAAATTATATCAAACTTGTAAGAAAGACAAAGTACGGTCTTAGTTTACTTCCCCTTTACATCTTGTTTTTAAATAAAACAAAACAAGTGTAAAAATAAAAAGGAGAATAGAAACAAAAAGCGTGTATTGTATATCTACCAAATCTAGAGCTTGCTCACAACGAACAAGTTTTCAATTTATTTTTGATCAATGGTGATAATCCTTAACTATGAGCTCATATATTAGTTCTCATTTAGTGGGATAACTAGGTTATAAGAATGCTTTATGTTTGCATGGAGTTTTCAGTTCTTTCAAAACGTGATCTGATGATGGGAACCTAGAAATTTCCCGAAATAGATATATCAATACATTCCTGAAAGTGGTCAATTAATAAATTGTGAAACAAAAACTCTATAGATTATTTGTTAGGACAATATCCTATTAAAGAAATATAGAGTATGGCCTCGAACTGGAATAATTTTCATTTTCACTAAATGTTTTTCTTAAACTTTTTTGTTTCAAACACGTTTAAAAAAAAAAGCTACACCTTTTTGAATACTTAATTTCTATCTTAAACATGTATTAATAGTTAAAATATAATTTAATTAATTTTTCACGCTACAGTAAGTAATTCAATTACATCCAATTGGTGAATATTGCATTTTTGAGCGAAATATTTGAAATGTGCAAAAATATAATTTCAAGTAAATAAATTGAAACTGCGGACTATTCCACCCTGTTTTATATAAATTATAATTAAAATTTTAAACTTATAATAAAGTAGTCCTGCGTCATTGAATTTAATATTAAAAAAAAAATTGGGTAAAAGAAGTGTCGTATAGAAAAGCCTTGTTATAATACGTGGAAGCTAGCTCCACCTATTAAGCCCTATGTGAACTACATTTTGAATTTATTAAATTCAAGTGATTAAAAACGATTAAGTTTGGAACAAGATTAAAATATGTCTGGGATAGGGCAAATCGCGGTAAATTACCTATTAAGAGCAATTTTAAATATTTTGTGTGCCAAACTTATTTTTTTCATATTGTTTTTGAATGCTAAGACAATTAAAACAAAAAAAAATTTAAATTCTTTAAATGCTGACTTACTCTCAAAATCCATAAATTGTTTAAAAAAATTTAAGAACATCTCAAGTTTAATTTCGTTCATTGGCATGCTCCAAGCGATATCACGACTTTTAGTATATTTCACTTTAAAGTGAACATTTTTAAGTATATAACGACATCAATAGTTGTATTCTAAGTTTTCTAATTTTAAATTGGCAGATCAGGTATACTAAAACTAGTTTTTTATTATTGTGCAATTAAAGTAAAAACTCTCAAATATTTCATGTTTGTTATTTTATTAGCGTATAAGTGAGAAATTTCCAATGCACAATAACCTTATTTTTGCATTCCCGATGAAAAAGTTTCTATACATCATTGATATCATTATACACATTCACACACTTTTAGTTGAGCCAAAACAAATAAAGGAATGGAAAGTTGCGGTATATATCATCAGTGTATTGAAGTTTGGAAGAGTACTAAATTTGAGGAAAAACATTGGGCAGAACCAATAATGTAGTAAAAAGATATAAGCATATATCAGCGATAAACGGACGTGACAAATAAAGAAGTTATTTTTATGCACTTATAGAAATATACATAAGTCAGCGTAATTTGTGAAAAACAATTTTTTTGTTAATGTAAAGGGTCCGCCAAATAACTTTTTTTTTTGAACTCCTGAACCAATTGTACTTTGTATGGCGTCATACCAAGGACTTTGTGCAAAATTCGTCTCAATGATGTCTCCGAAATGTTCCATTGTTGAGAACGACGGTGAATTGATGGCGCTTCACGCACACTTTCTGCCACAGCAGCAATATTCTCGGGTGTATGCACTGTTTTTGGCTTTTCACGCTTTGGTTTATCGATGAGGATGCCAGTTTCTTTCACTTTTTTCACAAGATAACGAATCGTCTCTTAATAAATTAGTTCAAAAATTCTGGGAACTGGAGGAGGTTCCCAATGGGGTAAATGGTTTATCCACAGAACAGCAACAATGTGAGGAAAACTTTCTCAAATCTGTAAGACGATTGCCGTCAGGAAGATTTGAAGTAGCATTGCCATTTAAAGAGGACCCTAAATCTTTAGGTCTGTCTTTTGACACGGCTAGAAGACGTTTTTTGTCACTTGAACGCCGTTTGTCAAAACAGCCACAATTAAAGGAAATGTATAATAGTTTCATGAAGGAATACATTGATTTGGGCCATATGTCAATTACGCACAACAGAATACCTAATTCTCCTCACTACTTTATTCCACACCAGTGCGTATTACGACCTCAAAGTACATCAACAAAACTTCGAGTCGTCTTTGATGCTTCATGAAAACGTCCACACAAATATCGTTAAATGATACTTTGATGATTGGTCCTACGGTACAGGAAGAGTTATATTCCACGCTTATTCGGTTTAGAATGCATAAATATGCAATAACAGCTGACATTGAGAAAATGTACCGACAAGTATTAGTAAATGAAGCTGATAGAAATTACCAACTCATTCTGTGGCGTGAAAATCAATCCGATAATTTGGAAGTTTATAGACTGAATACAGTAACCTATGGCACATCTTCGGCTAAATTTTTGGCAATAAGATGCTTAACGTATCTTAGTGAGCAATACCAAGAAACTTCGCCAGTTGCATCTGCTATAATTCGAAAAGATTTCTACGTAGATGATCTTCTAACTGGAGCAGATACAGTGGAGGAGCTACATATGACTCGGTCTCAAGTTTCACAAATTTTACAGTCTGCTGAATTTAATCTTACCAAGTGGTTTTCAAACTACTCCGACAACGCTGAATATTTACAGAATGAGAAAATGTTGCAAATTAATAACGAGTCTACAAGGGCATTGGGTACATACTTGATGCCGAAAAATGATACTTTTAAGTATCATTTGGAAGATTCCTTTCGAAACCTCAAAGCTACGAAACGCAATATATTGTCTGTTTCGTCTAGGCTTTCGATCCGCTTGGGCTGTTGTGTCCTATTGTAGTTAAAGCTTAAATTTTACTTCAGGAAAGTAGTATGGAGATGGGAAGCCATTAACTCTTAATCGCTTTTTTTAGTTGGGCAAGCAAAATGTCTTAATTGTTTTTTTATGGATTTTTGCATGCCCATAGTGTAAAACGGTTGATGGGAATGCAAGAGAGTAGTATGGAGATGGGAAGCCATTAAGTCTTAATTGCTTTTTTTAGTTGGGCAAGCAAAATGTCTTAATTGTTATTTTTTATGGATTTTTGCATGCCCATAGTGTAAAACGGTTGATGGGAATGCATGAGAGTAGTATGGAGATGGGAAGCCATTAAGTCTTAATTGCTTTTTTTAGTTGGGCCAGCAAAATATCTTAATTGTTTTTTTTATGGATTTTTGCATGCCCATAGTGTAAAACGGTTGATGGGAATGCAAGAGAATAGTATGGAGATGGGAAGCCATTAAGTCTTAATTGCTTAAAGGGGAGTAATAAAAAGTTTGTGCGTGCTCATAGTGTAAAAGGTATTAGTTTCTGTGATTTGTTGCATACCCATAGTGTTAAAGGGGGGTAATAAAAAGTTCGTGCGTGCTCATAGTGTAGAAGTGTGGTAGAGAAAAAAAGGCAGACCACCGGAAAATGAACGGCTGAAAATAAGCTAGCCGTCTAAAAAAGGAAATTTGCGTTCTCATTATGTAAAATTTGGTTTGATTTAGTTTCTTTATTTTTTGGTTTGTTCTTGACGAAACTTGATCGTTTTTAATAAATATAGCTTAATTACCAAAAATCATATTTATGATTTAGCATTTTTTTTGTTTGTTCTTGACAAAAGATGATCGTTTTCTATTAAATATAGCTTAATTACCTAAAATCCGTTCTTTATATTAAAAAGAAACAATCAATATTGCTGGGGTCCAAAACAATGATTTTCATTATAATTACCCAAAACATTGTATCTTGCAACAATGTCTGGATCAGAAAACACAAGTCAACAAATATAAGTAAAATTTTATAGTTTAGACTTGATCGAATTTCACAAAATTGTGTAGTTTAGAATTATTAATTTTTTTGTTTTTAGCATTTTTGTTTGTTTTTGACAAAACTTGATCGTTTGCATCTAGGGGTTGCTATTTAAAGTACAGATTTCATAATATTTTATTTTAATTTCTTTTTATTTACAACAGCATTTACGAATGAAAATGAAAATTATTCAAGTTCGAGTCCATATACTCTACATTTCTTCATTAGGATATTGTCCTAACAAATAATCTATAGAGTTTTTGTTTTCAAATTTATTATTTGACCCTTTCAGGAATGTGTTGATAGATCTATTTCGGGAATTTTCTAGGTTCCCATCATCAGAACACGTTTTGAAAGCGGTAACAATCCCATGCCAAACCTCAAGCATTCATATGAACTAGTTTACTCACTACATGAGAACTAATATACATATGAGTTTGAAATTAAAGATTATAACCATTGATCAAAAAATAAATTGAAAACTTGTTTGATGTGCAAGATCCACCTCTGGTGGATACTCAATACACGTTTTTTTTTGTTTCTCTCTCCTTTTTTATATTTTGTTAAGTTAGTTAACAAAACAGGGAAAGTAAACTAGGCGGTACTTTGCCTTTTTTCACAAGTTTGTTATAATTTTTATTAAAAATAAAAATTATGTTTTTTCGACCTTTAATTGTGCAATGAAAATGAAAATTATTCAAGTTCGAGGCCATATACTCTACATTTCTTCATTAGGATATTGTCCTAACAAATAATCTATAGAGTTTTTGTTTTCAAATTTATTATTTGACCCTTTCAGGAATGTGTTGATAGATCTATTTCGGGAATTTTCTAGGTTCCCATCATCAGAACACGTTTTGAAAGCGGTAACAATCCCATGCCAAACCTCAAGCATTCATATGAACTAGTTTACTCACTACATGAGAACTAATATACATATGAGTTTGAAATTAAAGATTATAACCATTGATCAAAAAATAAATTGAAAACTTGTTTGATGTGCAAGATCCACCTCTGGTGGATACTCAATACACGTTTTTTTTGTTTCTCTCTCCTTTTTTATATTTTGTTAAGTTAGTTAACAAAACAGGGAAAGTAAACTAGGCGGTACTTTGCCTTTTTTCACAAGTTTGTTATAATTTTTATTAAAAATAAAAATTATGTTTTTTCGACCTTTAATTGTGCAATGAAAATGAAAATTATTCAAGTTCGAGGCCATATACTCTACATTTCTTCATTAGGATATTGTCCTAACAAATAATCTATAGAGTTTTTGTTTTCAAATTTATTATTTGACCCTTTCAGGAATGTGTTGATAGATCTATTTCGGGAATTTTCTAGGTTCCCATCATCAGAACACGTTTTGAAAGCGGTAACAATCACATGCCAAACCTCAAGCATTCATATGAACTAGTTTACTACACATCAACCATAAATCTATATAAAAAAAAAAAAACGTTAAATAACAAATAAATTTAAAACAATAACAACAAACATTAACATTATCAAATAACAATACATTTAAATACAACTACATTAACAACAATAACAACAAGCATCAACATCATCAAGCAACAATACTTTTAAATAAATATATCAACAAAAAAAAATACATCTGATCCTCGCTATACGGCTCTGTTTTTTATAATGACCAAGCAAGGGGCTTTTATGCCTCCTTAATAAGTGTCATTGTCCTTTCCTTTCCATTGTCTACGGTGTATAGGGGGCGGGGAGTCAAATTGTTGCCTGGTTGTTTACTGTCAAAGGTATAACACTGGAACATTAAATAACCAATTACAGCAACAATTTCGACTACTGTGCCCCATATACACTCGTAAGGAACATTGATTTTATTTTTTTCTTATTTTGTTATGACAGGCAGATTTCGTATAGACTTCTGCAACATACGCGGACTGAGAGCGAATTATTTTTCTGTATATGCTCACATTCGTTTCCATAGGCCGGATGTTTTCGCCTTATGTGAAACTCAGGTTTGTGAGGATGCTGATCCACAGGATTTTCACATACCTGGGTATCACCTTCTATCCCTTTTTTCTTTACATAGGGGCCTTGCAATGTACATTCGCTATGATGTTGTGTACCAGTATCAGCAACAGTTGTACTGTAATGATAAGGAATTTAGCTCTCTTTGGGTTAAATTCCAGATCAGGTCGCACATATTGCACTTCGGGTTTCTATATAGAAGTCCAAACACGGAATTGGCTAAATCCCTTGATGGCTTCGATGCCCTTTCCGATTCAATTTCGAAAATCTTGGAGGGTTGTCCGAATAGTGAAATCGTTGTTGCTGGTGATTTTAATATCCACAACTCATCCTGGATTCGCCATTCGAGCCATACAACTCCCGAGGGCCAATACGCTGAGCTTTTCGCCGCGCATAATGATCTTGCGCAACTTGTGAATGAGCCAACACACAATGTATGTGTTGAAGGGCAATCGCGGAACACTCTCGACCTCTTCCTCACTTCTCACCCTGAAAAGTATGAAGTGAAAATACTTGCACCTCTCGGCAATTCGGATCACAGTACTATTTCTGCATCTTTTTCATATTCTACTCTTCGTAGCGTTTCCAACTTAGCGCCAAAACGCTCTATTTTCCTATATGAAAAAGCTCGTTGGGCCGAGCTCAACGATTTCTTTCGGCATTTTAACTGGAAAATCTGTTTTCTCGACGACAACGTCGATGCCGCTGCAGAAATGGTAGTCAATATTATTATGCTAGGAATGAAACTTTTTATTCCAACGAAGCATATTTCGGCTAAATCAAAACACAAGTGTTGGTTTAACCAGACGTGCAAAAATGCAGTCAGATCCAGAGAGGCAGCGTTCAGTAATTGGCGTTCGAATAAGAACGCCGTTACTGATCTGCACCGCAAAAAGGCGAGAACCGAGTGTGCCAAGGTACTTAGACGCGAAAAGGTTTTATACGAACAGCGTCTACGTGCCAAAGTTCTTTCTGCTCCTCGGGGCAGTAAGACCTTTTGGTCGTTTGTTAAAAGAGTAAGGGATAATGCTAGTTCTTCTATTCCAACTCTTTTAAAGGACGATCAATCATTCACTGACCCGGTTGATAAGGCCAACCTTTTCGCTGAACTTTTTGCAAGAAATTCTTTCTTGCCGGAAAGCGATCAACCACTGCCCGTTCTCGAAAGGGTATCCTATACTATGCCTTTGATTTTCTTTCGGGCCCGGGCAGTCAAAAGGGTTCTTGCGGATCTCAACGTAAATAAGTCACCGGGGCCGGATGGCATATCAGCACTGGTGCTGAAACAGTGCTCTTTAACGTTGGCACGTCCATTGGCAAAACTTTTCAGCTCTTCGTACCGTGCGGGAATTTTCCCCTCTTGCTGGAAGGTGGCCAATGTCCAGCCTATCCCTAAAAAGGGTGCGGCTAACAACCCTGAAAATTACCGCCCAATCGCAATTTGCTCTGCGCTCTCCAAAGTGATGGAGACCATGGTTAACCACCATCTTGTGAAATATTTAGAGACCAATTCACTTTTAAATGATCGACAGTATGGCTTCCGTAGTGGTCGATCTACGGGAGACCTGTTGGCGTTTCTATCGGAACGTTGGAGCCGGTCAATCCACCGCTTTGGTGAGAGTAAAGTGGTTGCTCTAGATATTTCTAAGGCGTTCGATCGTGTGTGGCACGGGGCACTCGTAACTAAGCTAGTTGCTTTTGGTGTCGGTAATGTCTTCTCTCGATTTATAACGAGTTTTCTCAGAGACCGCACTATACGTGTTGTTTTAGATGGGGTCTCATCAAACGAGTTTCAGCTAAATTCAGGGGTACCGCAAGGTTCTGTTCTTTCTCCTACCCTTTTTCTTATTTTTATTAATGACCTTCTTGGTCAGACCATCAACCCTATCTACTCTTTTGCAGATGACAGCAACATTTGTCATTCATTTTCATTCGATCACAGGCCAAGCTCTTTGGAGATAGAGGGCATGCGGCAGAACATGAATGACACACTCAATGAAGACCTTTCTACAATCTCCGAGTGGGGTCGCGCGAATAAGGTCGATTTTAATGCACGCAAGACCCAATGTTGTATGTTAACCCACAGACGGGCTGTGGAATTGACATTGTCATCTGTAACTATGGATGGTATAGGTATTGAGGAATCGGATACTCTTGATGTTCTGGGCATGAGAATACAGTGTGATGTCCGTTGGAATAAGCACGTATTTCAAGTGTCGAAAGAGGCATTCAAGTGTCTCGGTTTTCTAAAACGGTGCAAGACTTACTTCACTCCATCCGATCTCCTTACTATTTATACCAGCTATATCCGGCCAAAAATGGAATACAACTCTCATATATGGGCAGGGGCGGTGAAGCTTATCAATGACAGTAGTGTATCCAACTCTATTGATTCATTGGAGCATCGTCGGAATGTGGGTTGTGTGACACTTTTCTATCGATATTACCATGGGAGATGCTCATCTGAGATAAGTGAACTTATTCCACGAGCCCGAGTTTTTATTCGTAATACTCGCTTATCTAGTAGAGCACATCCGTTTGTAGTTGATTGTCCTGTGTTTCGCACAACGCATTACAGAGAAAATTCGTTTTTTAGTCGAACGATTCGTATGTGGAACAAACTTCCCGCAGAAGTCTTCCCTGTTACTTACAATTTAGAAAAATTTAAATCAAATATCCACAAACACTACTCCCTCTTTCCTCCTTCCCATACCTTATTTTCCTGATCAATACAATGCACTGCATGAGTAGGGGGCATCCCCTGAGTATTGGTTAAATTATAAAAAAAAAAAAAAACAGGGAAAGTAAACTAGGCGGTACTTTGCCTTTTTTCACAAGTTTGTTATAATTTTTATTAAAAATAAAAATTATGTTTTTTCGACCTTTAATTGTGCAATGAAAATGAAAATTATTCAAGTTCGAGGCCATATACTCTACATTTCTTCATTAGGATATTGTCCTAATGAAGAAATGTACTTTCCCTGTTTTGTTAACTAACTTAACAAAATATAAAAAAGGAGAGAGAAACAAAAAAAACGTGTATTGAGTATCCACCAGAGGTGGATCTTGCACATCAAACATGTTTTCAATTTATTTTTTGATCAATGGTTATAATCTTTAATTTCAAACTCATATGTATATTAGTTCTCATGTAGTGAGTAAACTAGTTCATATGAATGCTTGAGGTTTGGCATGGGATTGTTACCGCTTTCAAAACGTGTTCTGATGATGGGAACCTAGAAAATTCCCGAAATAGATCTATCAACACATTCCTGAAAGGGTCAAATAATAAATTTGAAAACAAAAACTCTATAGATTATTTGTTAGGACAATATCCTAATGAAGAAATGTAGAGTATATGGCCTCGAACTTGAATAATTTTCATTTTCATTGCACAATTAAAGGTCGAAAAAACATAATTTTTATTTTTAATAAAAATTATAACAAACTTGCAACAGCATTTACTTTATTTTTTAATTAAAAGTATTAAAAATGCACATGTTTATCGTTTAAATTTATGAGATTGTTTACATAATCTGTGCTATATCTATAATCAGGTCCTTCACTGCAGGTATCATCAGACCAGGGGCAATCTTTAAAATGCTCTCCATTTACTGAAGAAATTATCTCAGTATTCCCATATGAATCAAAATATTCAGCACTCTTTAAGAAGAAATATAAATCTTCTAGACTTATGAACTCCTTATATTTATTAACGAAAGCGGTAATTTGTGCTCGCATTGACATCTTAATCGTCTGAGTGTTTCTTCCTTTCTAAATCCCCAACATTATATATATGTTATGTTATTTATGCTCTTTTCTTACCAGTCAACGCAATTTATTCTGCTATCAATAAAATATCTTAAGAAGTTAGTTTATTTTTTAATTCATCGGAAAATTTAATTCTAAAAAAGTCGTCAAAGAAGCAACCACCATGGACGCTGCATCAAATTAATTATTAAAGAAATTTGATGATCTCAACAACAAGCCCATACTCCATACTAAAGATATTTATGATCTTAAATTATACAAAATTTTGAAAGCAATTCGAACGCAAACAAAATATGGAGAAAGTATCCAGATTGAGGGGGGAGCACTGTATCATATTTCTTCCAAAAAGTTTTAATGGCATCACTGAAGAAGAACTACTGGATTTATCATCGGGGAATTACTTTATCAAAAAAGAACGTGGGGTAGACGGCAAACCCTTCTGATTAGAGTTGGAGTTATTTCATATAAATGAATATGTTATTCCTCAAAATGGTGAATATCCGATTTAGAATTAAATTGTTCAAAAAAAAAAAAAAAAAAAAAAAAAAATAATCTTAAATAAAACCAAATTTATATACCAAAATAAAAAAAAAAAATTTGTAAATATACGGAGGTTGAAAGCTCGTTATAAATTGAAAATAACATAAAAATAATCTCGATGTATATAAAAACAAAAAACTAATATAACTGTAAAAAATATTACTTGAGCCAGAGTACAAACTAAATTTGTTTTATATAAATAGAACATTTTTGGTCTCCAAAGTTTAGTAACGTCATGATGCTTGTAAGGAAAAGACCTAACCACGTGCTTGATTACTAAGAAGACAAGAATGGAGCAAAATTGATTATTAATAGGTTTTTTGTTAAAGTTCTGCCTATTATGGAGGCTCTAAGTTTTCTAAAACTTCGGGTTCTGATGAGATCTTTAGCCAGATCGAAATACTAGTATCAACCTAGCTAATATGTTTGATTTGCTTTATTTTTGTAAATATAAGGAGGTTGAAAGCTCGTTATAAATTGAAAATAACATAAAAATAATCTCGATGTATATAAAAACAAAAAACTAATATAACTGTAAAAAAAACATTACTTGAGCCAGAGTACAAACTAAAATTTTTTTTATATAAATAGAACATTTTTGGTCTTCAAAGTTTAGTAACGTCATGATGCTTGTTAGGAAAAGACCTTACCACGTGCTTGATTACTAAGAAGACAAGCATGGAGCAAAATTGATTATTAATAGGTTTTTTGTTAAAGTTCTGCCTATTATGGAGGCTCTAACTTTTCTAAAACTTCGGGTTCTGATGAGATCTTTAGACAGATCGAAATACTAGTATTGTAGAGTTCACGGACCAAATGTAGAATCCACGGACCAAATGTAGGAGTCCAAATGTAAAGGACTCAATGAAAAGCTGATCTTAATTTCACTTTTAATTAAGTTAACTTTTATGGGTGTTTTTTTAGCAAATAAAAAAAAAACTTTGAATTTTAAAATTCAACAAAAGAGGGAGGTTTCATTAGAAAGCCTCTTGCTTTCTTGATTATCAATAGTATAATAAATTCTTATCTACAAACTTAAATCTACACAACCGTGGTGATTGTTTTATAATGAGATCGACTCAAGAGAGAGAGAATAAAACAGAACTTCATGTTCTCTTATATTTTGACACCAATGAGTGTATCAAAATGGGAATACCAATACAATATAAATTTACAATTATGATTTAGAGACAAATTCTTTAAAGAAGAGAGGTGAAGTTGGCGCAAATGGCCGTCTACCTCATCAATAAGGTTTAAAAGAGTAAATTCGTTGAAAATAGAAAATTTAGCAAAACTTAATTAAAAACTGTTGAAGTCGCTTCAACATGCTCCCGCCGGAAAATGGCAAGAACATCTCTTCCAAGGCCCGGATACTATCCACCCAAATGTGGACTGCTGGATACGGGGCAGGTCAGCAGCTGGTTGTTGGATGTTTGGCAACAGGATTCTGTGCGCTACCTTTTTTCCCAATACACCGTCAATTTCCCGATATGCATGGAAGAGAAGATGAGCCAACGGGGAGTAATTGGCAAAGTGGCGGCTTAGGGCTTTATCTTTCAATGAGGGGGGTGCCACGAACCCCAGACGCTCGCATAGAATTAAGTCCATCATGAAGGACTCTCGCTCGTTGTGGGTAAACCATGGTTCCATAATGAATCGACCACATATCTTCCCATCATGGCTTGTAACTGGTGTTAATTCCGGCAACTCTTGAGCCACCTTTCTGATTATGAACGAGCTGGCGGCGTTGACGTTGGATATGGCGTATGTGGCATCGTAGGCGTTCTCTCATCTAGATATACAGAGGAAAAAAAGAAAAGAAAAGAACGAAATATATACAGTGTAAGAAAAAATACCTAGTGCGAATTTTATCTATTTGTTTACTTAATTATTGGGGGTTTGGTAGATTAATTGGTGGGTTTTGGTTTTGAGTATCATTGGTGGGTAGCAAATATCGCAGGATATTACCATTTTTTGTGCGTACTTCCGCAACTCGGATTTTGCTGTCGCGTCCGTATAAGACTTTAGTAACGCGAAAAAGGAGCCACTCGGTGGGTGGTAAAAAGTCTTCTTTGACGATGACGATGTCATTTTGTTTGAGGTTGTCACGTTCCTTTTGCCATTTGAATCGGCGTTGTAGCTCGTTTATATACTCGGTTTTCCACCTTCGTGCAAAAATGTGTTGTAGTGCCTTTAATCGTTCCCAACGTTTTAAATACGGCAAGTTCTCAAGTGGAGGTTCCGCAGGGGCTTCCGGCAGAGCGGTGATCGCAGCTCCTCGAAGTAAATGACCTGGAGTCAGTGGTAAAATTTCGTTCGGGGTTTCAGTTAAAGATGACAGTGGTCTTGAATTTAATACTGCCTCAATTCGAACGAGAAGAGTTGTAAATTCTTCAAAGGTAAAAGAGAGATTACAAGTTACCTTTCTGAGGTGGGATTTCATACTTTTCACGGCGGCTTCCCAGAGGCCACCCATGTGGGATGCATACGGGTGCATATGAAGGACCAGGTGAAACCAAGAGTGGTGTATTTTTCGATCAGCCTCTTTTCTGCTGACTGGAGGAAGCTGTTATGGCTTTTCAGTAGCGCGTAGCTTGCGCCGAGGAAATTTCGACCGTTATCGGAGAACATGGTCTTCGGGAGACCTCTACGCCCAATAAATCTGTCGAAGCAGGCTAAAAAGGCATCGGTTGAGAGGTCAGAACAAGTTTATAAATGAACGGGCCGGGTAGAAAAACAAACGAAAACAGCTGCATATCCTTTTAGAATTTTGGCATTTCGCAAAGTCCAAGACTTTATGTTGAAAGAGCCCGCAAAATCGACTCCGGTGTACGTGAATGGTAGGGAAAAGTTTACTCGTTCTGGCGGGAGGGCGGCCATGATTTGGTGCTGGAACTTATGTTTGTAGACCGTACACGCCTTACATTCACGAATACATTTTCGTACCAATTTTCGTAATCTTGGGATGTAGGATCCCTGTCGAATTGCTCGCAACATGATATGATGCTCAGAGTGCAACAGAATGCGATGTGTAAAATCGACGAGAAGTTTTGCCAGTCGAGATCTTTCTGGGACGATAATTGGATGTCTTTCTTCATAGCTTAAACCTGAGTTGTTAAGCCTGCCACCAACACGTAGAAGATCGTTTTTGTCGATAAAAGGAGTTAATGTGAGTAATCTACTCCTGCGACTCAAAGGTTTCTTTTCCTTTAAGCATTCGTACTCCTTGCGGAAATAGGATTTTTGAGCCAATGAGATGAGCCGGATTTTCACAGAGCTGATCTCTTCAGCTGTAATGAACTTTACGGTTGCAAAGGGTTTTTTAAGGACGCGGTTTATAAATCGAAGTCGATAGCTGACGACTCGTAACGCCCCTTCAAATGAAGAGAATTCTTCTAGTACATCTGTACTTTGTACCTCCAAGTGGAAGTTTACAGACTTTTTGGTCTCCAAATCTATTGGATCAAAAGTCCGCGGGATTAGCCATTGAGCTGTGGGAAGTTTTAGCCAGGTGGGTCCGTGCCACCAAAGTTGGTTTTCTGCAAGTTCCTGGGGGGAGCAGCCTCTTGTGCTGGATTTTCTTCAGCTCTCACATGCTTCCAGCGGGATGTGCTGGCGATGCTAATAATTTGCGTCACACGATTTGCGACAAATGTCTTTAGGGTATTTGGGGGTTTCTGAAACCAACCCAGTACTATTGATGAATCTGTCCACAAGAACAATTCATAGTTGAACTGGCAGTTCGCGAGTAAGCTTCGGGTCAGCTTAGCAAGTAATAAAGCTCCGCAAAGTTCGAGCTTGGGAATAGTAGTCCGCTTTATAGGGGCTACTTTAGTTTCTGCAACTAGCAAATGACTATTAAATTGACCTTCTGGACTTTCTGTTCTGATATATATAGAGCCGCAGTATGCCTTCTCTGAGGCGTCACAGAAGCCGTGTATCTGGATGCGATACTGTGGTGAGAAATTTACCCATCTAGGAATTTAAATGCTGGAGATAAATGGCAAGTTCTTTATAAATGAATTCCATTTTATCAGTATGGGTGTAGGCCTCCTTCGTCCCAGTCAGACTTTCCTTCCCATAATTCTTGCATAAGAGTTTTTGCAACTATCACGACTGGACCTAACCAACCTAGAGGGTCAAACAATCTTGCTATCACTGACAAAATTCTTTTTTTTTGTAGTAGATGCAGCAATTTCAATGGGTTCCACAACATAGTAGAATGAATCCGATAAAGCATTCCATCGAATTCCAAGAGTTTTAATCGTACTGGAATCGTCAAATTTCAAAAAATCTTCATCTAGAAGATCCTCCCGGGGCAAATTTTCGAGCAGCAACTTATTATTTGCTGTCATCTTTTTCAACGGGAATCCAGCAGATTTTAGGGCCTTTATAAGCTCACTCTGTTTGTGCTTGGCTTCTTCAATCGTGTGTCCACCAGACAGGATGTCATCGACGTAGACTTCATTTTTCAAAATGGCGGATGCCTTGGGGTACAAATTTTTGCAATCACTACTTAACTGCAATAGGGTTCTTATCGCCAAAAAGGGGGTGCAACTTACGCCAAACGTGACAGTTTTTAGTTGAAACGAGTTCACGTTACCATCAGCTTCGCTGCGAAACAAAATCTGTTGATAGGGACGGTCCGCTTCATGGACCAAGATTTGGCGATACATTTTTTGTATATCTCCGGTGAAAACAAACCTATAGTTGCGCCATCTTAGCACAAGCTGCATCAAATCATTTTGAAGAGTTGGACCTTGATACAAAACATCATCAAGCGAGAAACCACTTGCCGTCTTTTTTGAGGCGTGGAATACCACTCGTACTTTTGTGGTTTTGCTTTCTGGTTTGATTACTGCGTGATGTGGGAGAAAAAATTACGAATATTTTTCAGCTTTGTGCTCAAAGTGTACAACTTGTTCCATGTGATCCAAGTCTAAATATTCTTGGAGAACTTCTGTGTACTGGGACTTTAAATCAGGAGTTTTTTCTAAAGTTTTCTCCATTCTGTGGTACTGCGCAAGTGCGATATTTCTGGAGGGGCCAAAAAAAATTTCAGTCGGAAACTGCTCTTTAAATGGGAGGCGAACTATGTATCTGCCGTCAGGTTGTCGGCTTGTGGTACGTTGAAAGTAATTTTCACAAATAATGTCGCTGTCGGACTCAATATTGCTTTTTTCGGGCTCTTCTACTTCCCAAAACTTTTTCAAATCTTCATGGAGAATCTGATCGCGGGATGGCGAAACCATTGTATGAAAAGTTTGGACGTCGTTAACAGGTTCAGGCCCTAACAAATACCACCCAAAGTGGGATTCTCTAGCTTCAAGGCAATTTCCAATGTTCATTTTAACGCCCTTTAAGTTGATGAAAGGCAAATAATCGCTTCCGATTATCATCTCAATTGAAGCAGGTTTATAAAAGTATGGGTCTGCGAGTACTAAATCCTTGATTTCGCTTAGATTATGGATGGGAATAGGCCGTGAAGGCATAAAATGAGCCAATGTTGGTACCACAATTGCTCTGATTTTTATCGAGAAATCTGAAATTCTTGATTTCACTGTGACGTTGCACCTTCCTTTAGAATTTCTACAACTGTTTCACCAAAGCCTGATATTTCACTGCGATGGTTTTCGAATGGTATAGAAAGTCTTTGTTGAACACTCTTTAATACAAAACTCCTTGTAGAACCTGAATCTATCATCGCTCTAATAGTAAATTTTTCGCCTAAATGCTCCACATGAACTAGCACTGTGGGCAAAGTTAACTTGAACGGTTTCCTTCTGATTTACATTTGCAGTATATGCTTGTGAATTTGACGAGTTCGTTTTATTTTGAGTGCCGGACCCGGATGGTCTTTCATTATCTCGATGATAATTTTGTGGCGTTACCTTAGGAGCGGTAACTCTTTTCAGCTTGTCTTCGGTTTCAAGATGAAGCATGGTGTGATGCCTCTGATTGCATCTGGTACAACAGTTTGCACTTTGGCAATTCAATTTAAAATGACTTGTCGAAAAACAATTAGCGCAATATTTATTGGCATAAACAAATTTTATTCTGTCCTTAACTGACAGTGACTTGAAATATTTACAAAGTCTTAACGGGTGGGTTTGTCGACATTTTTTGCAGCTGAATGATTTTTTGTCGGTTTCCGTATGGGAGTAAAATACTTGTGGTTTAGAATCATGATGCTCTTTACCGACTGGTTTTCTTAAATTGGCAAAAGCCTCTAAAGTTTCAATTCTACTTGTGAGAAATTTGCTGAGCTGTTGCCAAGTAGGCAGCTCTTTATGATCAACTAAAGAGTCTTCCCAAGCCCGAGAAGTTTCTTCCGGTAACTTTGCAGCGCAAAGGTTCATTAGAAATGGGTCATTACTCGGTATATCGATCCGAAATGATCCTATGACTGAAAGACAGTCGTTGACCGTATTTTGAAAAATTCTCAAAAATTTTAAATTCTCCGTTGGAGGGGTACGAATGACTTTGATTTTGTCAATTTGGGTATTAGTCAAGATTCTTTTGTTTTCATAGCGATTTTTTAATGCATTCCAAGCGATATCGAAATTTGAATCTACTAGATCATAATCTTTGATCATATGATGGGCCTCCCCAGTCGTATTGCCTAGCAGGTAATACAGTTTGTGTGCTGGAGCTATTGATGGCTCGTTTCCGATCGCTGCCATAAACATGTCCCTAAATGCAGGCCAGTTGCTAAAACCTCCTTCAAAATTCTGAATTTTTAAAGCGGGTAATTCAAGAGCGGGACGACGAACGACCTCTTGATTTGTTCCTTGACCTGCTAACTTAGCCTTGATCATCTCTAAAATTCTAGCCTTCAAAACCTGGTATTGTTCGCTAGCCTCTTCGTACTTAATTGAAACCTCATCTTGGTAAATATCTTCTTCTTTTGCCTTATCATCTCCTTCTATGTAACTTTCATAACTAGAGACCACCTTCTATCTAATTCCTCTTTTTTTACCTCTAACAACGAAATTGTGAAAGTATCCTGAGAAATTTCATCAAAACTAGTGATGAAGGCAGTTAGCTGCAAAATGCTATGTTTGCATTTCCTTTTAGCCATTTTGAGACTACTTCAAATAAAACCTTTTGAAATGCAGTAGACTTTGTTTTAAGGATTTCAAATAAATTTGTCCCGTGGGGTTTTAACTTTGACTTTAAGTTATCAATCCCAAACTCAATTCAATTTCAAAATATTTGAGATAAAACTTCAAATAATTTTTTCCGGTAGGACCTCGTACTTGAAGTACGTTTTTTTCCAGTTGGGATTAAATTTGCCAAGCAAAATTATAAAATTTCAATCAAAAATTTTCCAACCACTATAAATTTTCATAAAAATTATCAAATAATTTTTCTCAGTGTAATATTGCTTTACAATTCAACCGCTTTTTTTAAAAAAAAAAAAAAAAATTCCAACTAATTCTTCACCAAAAAAAAATCCAAGATTTTTTTCGTAAACAATAAAAGAAAAATTAAAAACAATTGAATATGTGCTTAAAATTCACAAATAAATTACCCACTCTTTTCTATAATCAGTATTGTAAAAAATTTTCAAAATATATGCGGGCTTTGTGTATCACCCTTTCCGAAAAGCGAGAGAAATAATATTTTTTTTTTGTTTATGGGATCACCCTTTATTCAATATATCAATATAGAAAAATTTTTAGTTAACCAACAATTTTGGCTAAAGTGTAGTTCAGCTTTCAAAAATATTTTCAAAATATGTAGCCGCTTTCCTGGGTCACCCTTTTATAAAAAGGGGAAAATAAAATTCTGGTTATACAACAATAATTTCACCAAATTTAACAATTTATAAAAATTTTCCTAGGGCCACTTTACGTGGTAGGATAATAAACAGGTTTTCCTTATATTGAGGGTTTCTTGTTGCACCACCCTTTATCATCAAAGATTTACAAAAAAAAAAAACAAATTTTTGTAAAATGTTGTAATCTCCTCTTAAATAAAATCTGGTTTGACGCACAAAATTTTTTTTGACTACAGCTTTTTACAGCACTCTGTAGTAGAAATTTTAATAAAATTTATTTTTGCTTTCGAAATAAACTTCCGTTTCAAAATTCCGTAAAAATTAAAAAAAGATTTTTTTTTAAAAATTGTTGAGAGCCTGTTGTAGCACCCTGTATAAAATTGTTCACTACCTTGTCTCGCGTCACGATTTTATTTCGTAGAAATTTCGGTTTAAACACTTCAATATTTATTTTTTTTTTGTAAAAAAAAAAATCAAGATAAAAAAAAAATTTATGCCACCCTAATGACACACACAATACCAAACACTTTTTAAAATTTTGGAACTGCAAAAATTTTTTTTTAATTGCTTCCACCAAATTATCACAATTTTTTAATTATAATATAAAAATTCCCATACTCACCGTTTCCCCGCAAAAACTCTTCCCCGGGTACACTTCTTGCTTTTTTCCTTTTACATTTGTTGTTGGTACTTGTTGACTACCGGCACTTTCTTCAAGGTGACTTCTTTTTTTTTCCTTATTGCTGTTGTTGTGGCTGTTGTAATTTTTACAGCTATTTACTTTGCAAAAAAATTGTAAATTAAAGTTTAAGATTTTGCTGTTTTGATGTTTTCGTGGCTGTGGCACTTTTACAGCAGGTTTTTTTTTATGTGGCTGTGGCACTTTCACAGCAAGTTTTTTGAAAAGAATGATTTTTTTTTTCGTTTATTAACTTAAAAAATTTTTTTTTTACACAGCACTTACACTTTCCTTTTTTTTTCTTAAAAGTCACTATCTTTCTTTTTTTTATTTAAACTTTATTTCAATAAAATATTTTATTAAATTAACACAATTTAATTATTTTGCTTTTACTTTGTTTGTTAGCGTCTAATTTTTCACGATCATCTATCGGCAATTATGTGTGATAAACGTTTACTTGCTTTTTGTTGTCGTGAAACTAACAACACTTATTTGCATTAAAAATGTATAGGGAAACGGGTGGAATTGACAAAATTGAAACGTTGTTATGTCGTATTGTAAACTTTACATACATACATGCTACTGCGCATGTCAGAAAAATCCCGCTTTTTTCTCTTCTTTACCAGTGTTGGTACTTTCAAACCAGTGTTGGTATGTGTGGTACGTTTTGTACTTTTAGGGGGCTTTTTTGGAAAAGTGAGGTTATGGTTGAAATTTCGATTGGATATGATTGTGTGTAATTTTAATTAATTTTTTAAGGCACTTTTTTCTAGAAAATTCTACCTATTTGCACTAAATATAATTAATGACACTGTACATACCAATCTTTTTTTCCTTTGTTGATGATGATGATGCTGTCGATCTTATGCCCTTGGATTATGGGTTACTTCCTGTTGGACACACTGGGGTAACTTCGTTATTGTGCCGGAATGCACTTCAATGTCCGGGTGATGATTCTTTTGTGGGCCGGGATGCGCACTGAATTTACCTTCCTTCTCTTGCAGACTTCTTGCCTGCTGTTGCTGCTGTTGTTTCCGGGTGAACAACTTCTTCAGCCAATAAGTGGACAAATTCCACTGGTTATTTTCCAGCCTTATCTCCACTAAGACTCCTCGAAGGACCAAATGTAGAGTCCACGGACCAAATGTAGAATCCACGGACCAAATGTAGGAGTCCAAATGTAAAGGACTCAATGAAAAGCTGATCTTAATTTCACTTTTAATTAAGTCAACTTTTATGGGTGTTTTTTTAGCAAATAAAAAAAAACTTTGAATTTTAAAATTCAACAAAAGAGGGAGGTTTTATTAGAAAGCCTTTTGCTTTCTTGATTATCAATAGTATAATAAATTCTTATCTACAAACTTAAATCTACACAACCGTGGTGGTTGTTTTATAATGAGATCGACTCAAGAGAGAGAGAATAAAACAGAACTTCATGTTCTCTTATATTTTGACACCAATGACTGTATCAAAATGGGAATACCGATACAATATAAATTTACAATTATGATTTAGAGACAAATTCTTTAAAGAAGAGAGGTGAAGTTGGCGCAAATGGCCGTCTACCTCATCAATAAGGTTTAAAAGAGTAAATTCATTGAAAAGAGAAAATTTAGCAAAAATTAATTAAAAACTGTTGAAGTCGCTTCAACAAGTATCAACCTAGCTAATATGTTTGATTTGCTTTATTTTTGTAAATATACGGAGGCTGAAAGCTCGTTATAAATTGAAAATAAAAAAAATAAAGTTGTTTCTTTCTTATTTATTGTAACTTTCATATAAAAATTGTATGCATAAGTGACCACAATTATATAAATTATATTTATGTTGTTGATTATAATTATATTCTATATTGCCCACCAAGTATTTTATTACTTCAAGTGGTGGCTGCGAATTTCCAAAACTATCGAAATATTCTGTGTAATGTTTATTTTTATAGTACGCTACCCAATGTGTTCCAGGACCACTTGATGAATCCAAATTTATAATTCCACATTCTTTTTGTCTAGGACGATTGGGGAGCGAGTCTCTCATAAATACACCTCTAAAGTGAGAAATATGGATACAAAACTTATTCAAATCGATGTCAGTAAGAGGTCTTTTGGGCAGCATCTTTATTAGTTTTTTGACATCTTATCGAACACAAGACCATACCCCTCCTTATATGGCTTAAGATAAAGTCCTTTTCCAATTGCTATAGCCTCCATGCTCCTATTGTGTCTAGTAGCCTCTTTGAGTTGTTTCTTAGCGTCTTTTGCGGCATTAATAGCTTTAACAATAGCTGCTCCCCCGGATGATAGACAACCTAAGGCTCCTAAAGCAGTCAGTATTGGGACTAATGGTAGAAACCCTCCTATTTTTGGTACAGTGATAATGCGAGGTATAACAACTTCGGATTTTTTCCCTTTCAGCCATTTGTTCAATACTTTACGAGCAATACGAACTGCATTATTTATATCTTTAGGTCTATCTTTCTTTAAAGTTGCCGTAGCCAATCGTATTGCAGTGCTAAAGACCTTTTTACCATTATTTTTTGCCTTTACTCCCACCCCTAATTTGACTTTAGCCTTCATTGCGTTAGTTATTAAATATGCGTTTGCTTTTTCTCCGATACTGCTTTCTTTGGATAAAACGCGTTCCCCAGCACGATTTTCTAAGAAGTTATCTGCTTGATGTCGCTTCTCGATTTCCTTATTTTGAGAATAAGCTATATCGTGTTCTCTACAAGCAGCATCCAACGGATTAACCCCCTTATCTCCTCTCTTTAAACGTTTTTTTAGCTTAGTACCTGGTCCACAAAATTCATAGCCTGGTAAATGAAATTCAAATGGTAGAGAATTTATAACTCTATCTACTAGTCCGCTTCCAGTGATAGAATCCATATGATTGATAGTTCTATTATATTGTAATGCTTACTTATATATGCGCTTGATCAAACAACATAATAATATTAATGTAAGGAACGTAGATTTCTCAACGAATACACCCAAAAAAGAAGACACAATGTTTTATTACCCAATTATATTAGGTCTCTAATAGTGGGGCCATCCAACTGTGGAAAGACTAATGGGATGATTAGCCTGATTGAAAGTCCGAACGGTCTTAAATTTGAAAATATATATTTGTATTCTAAATCACTATATCAACCTAAATATGAATACTTGAAGAAACTTATGTCGCCAATAAAAGGAATGGGATATTTCACATTTTCTGATAACGACCAGATGACGCAAAAAATAATTCAATTTTTATATTTGATGATGTTGCATGTGAGAATCAGAATAATATACGCGCATATTTCTGTATGGGTCTTTATAGAAATATTGATTCATTTTATTTATGTCAAACTTATACCAGAATTCCTAAACATTTGATACGAGATAATGCCAATATGATTATAATGTTTAAGAATGAAGCATGTGTATAGTGATCATGTTGGAACGGATATGACCTTTGAGCAGATTTGCGAAATATGTTGGAAAGATAAATATGGATTTTTAACAATAAGTAAAGATGATGACTTAAATGCTGGTCGATATAAAGGGTCCGCCATCTAACGTTTTTTTTCAACTAGTGCTTATGTCGTGAATGGTAACACTTAGCTCATGTCTGATTTGACAGATAATTAGTTTTATCCTTCCACTGAACGAATATGGTCCGTATGTTCGTTATCTTGTGAAAAAGTGAAAGAAACTGGCATCCTCATCGATAAACTAAAGCGTGAAAAGCCAAAAACAGTGCGTACACCCGAGAATATTGCTGCTGTGGCAGAAAGTGTGCGTGAAGCGCCATCAATTCACCGTCGTTCTCAACAATTGAACATTTTGGAGACATCATTGAGACGAATTTTGCATAAAGACCTTGGTATGACGCCATACAAAGTCCAATTGTTTCTGGAGTTCAAAAAAAAAAAAGTTATTTGGCGGACCCTTTAGAAAGTCATTTAATATTTTTATCGAAATATAAGGAGGTTGAAGTACTAAGATGTCATTAGTAAAGTCTACGCTCTTGAATCAAAAGGATTATCAATTAAACAAATTGATTAAACCTAATATTATCAAACTCTTGATACGCTGCTGGTCAGTTCCTCCTCTGTTCCTGAACTGTTCGTGGTATTTTCCTAGTATGTTTTGTGGTCTGTTCCTGGTTTTTGTAATTAATATGACTGCAGTGTTGGAGGAACTGGTAAACACAAGAAATGCTTTGAAGAGGAAATTTCGAAGCATAAAAGTGGGTGAAACTAACACACATGATAGATTGGAAGACAGATTTAAGCCCATAACAAACCATTAAATGAACTTATAAACATTTCTAATAAAAGAAAGAATATTTCTGATAGAGAAAAAGAAGAAATTAAAAATGAAATCAAAAATGATATGAGTTTATCGTTTAGCAAACTACCAATGAAACTGGAAACAAGTACCCAAAAGAAAGGTTTTACAAGCAATGAATACAATACAATTGAAGGTGAGAATGATGATGATGATATTTATCAGCAAGCAGAATCTCCAATTAATGTTACTAACAATAATACAACAATAAGTCCAATAGATTTATCATATCTGGGTAGAAAAAATGAACTAGATACACTTTATGGCCCCCATAAAGACTCGAATGGTGAATGGAAATTTGCCAATAGCTATATAAATTTGGGTGAAGATAAAATCATGGCAGGAACCCAAAATTGGTTTTTTACACCTGGTTTGCTTCAGTTAATGTTTTATAGAGTCCCACAAAACTATGATCAAACAGAATTGAATATTTACAAAAAGATTTTAATCGCTACAAATGCTCACAAAAGAGATTATAAAGCTGATGCACAAATAAAAGGCACTCGGGCATACAAGTATAAAACCATTATTAGCAAATTATTTAAAAATGAAAAAACAGGTAGCGGTCTTATGAAGTTAAATTCTAACAAACCCAATTATATTTATTGGGATGATCCGAATGAGTTATCTGATCGTCTAAGGGCCGTTATTACAACTTGCCTTTAAAGTAAATGTTAGTAAAAAGTAACTTTAGCTAAAGTGAGCAATAAAGTGAGCTATAATGTTTTTCGTTATTACAACTTCCCAATAAAATAAAATTAATATTTTTGATATTGTGCCAGCACCAAACTAAACACCGATTATTGGTTTATGAATTGGTTTATAAAACTACGTATTTATTTCTTTACAAACAAACAATTATTTGTGAAATTCGGTATTTTCTTCTTTTTCTTTATAGAGCAGAAAAAGTAGTAACTTTAAACACATAAACCTTACGTTTAAAGTTAAAGGCAACAACATCTTCCCTTTAGCTTATCGGTCACTTTTAGCTTAAAGTATACTTATAATAACGAAAAACTAATAATCTGTCCGATAACATCCGAACTTTAGCTATTGGCAAGTTGTAATAATGGCCCTAAGACTTTTAATAGCTTCTCAAGCTGCTGGTCATAACAATCATAATAATGAAATCATATCAATCATCGAAGAATTGCAGGAAGCAAATATAATATATATAGTTTGTGAGTTAATTCAATATACCGAAAATGTCTGTCGACAAGTTCGGACACTATTAAAATTCTAAGTTGAAGTACAATAATATAATAAGCAAGAATGACTCGAAAATGTTTGGCGTCATTGTGGATGGCGATAAAAATCTTAATGTCAAAAACAAGAGGATTAAAAATGTTGCGTCCCCTGTGGAAGAAAACGATGCCGTCACAAAAGCTTTTCTACTCACACAAATCAACCAAATTCCAACGGACTTACTTTTGAAAATAAATAAAAATGATGATTTAATATATAATAAAATTTCTGATATTAATCAAAATCAAAAATTGTACATTGACGGAGAACTTGAGGTGTTGAGTTAACAAATGAAGTACTTGAAAACTTTACTACTAAAAGTACTGCCGGAGGAAGTGCTACTTAAAGTGTTGCCGGAGGAAATCGTGTTTGCATTGGCTCCTAACTAAATCAAAATATTTAAATAATAAACAAGATGTACAGTATCATAATAATGTAATATACAATGTTGCCAGTGGATACAAAAAGAATTCTAGTGGATACAAAAAGAATTCGAAGAGTTGTTATAAAAGGTATAGATGATTTATGGCAAGCTGATCTAGTTGAAATGGGGAATTATTCATCGGATAACAATGATTATCGATATTTGCTGACAGTCATTGACACATTCTCAAAATTTGCTTGGGCTGCACCTCTCAAATCTAAAAATGCATCAGATGTCTGCAAAGCAATGGAAGATTAGATTATATGGCACTATGCACCGCGACTAACTTAGGTCTTTTGTGCTGCCTAAAGTTACCCTAAAGATTCAAGCTACCTATAAAGCCAATAATCCTATTAGGCAAAATCTTCATAATGTCCGAAGGGGAAACAAAGCGATTGCCAAGAAACTTGGCACGCCTTTCACATAGCCTCGGACATTCGCAAAGAACATGCTCTGATGTCTCAGCTACCAGTTCGCAAAACCTACACTCATCCGTGTCCGAAAGACCCCTTTTGCGCAGGTGGTATCTGAGATTGCAGTGTCCAGTCAGGTAAGACACCAGGGTTCTCAAGTCACCCCTCCCGAGGGACAAGAGTCTCCTCGATCCTGCACTGGAAAAAGATATTAATCTCTTAGCCTGTCGTTGGTGAAGAGAGTTTTCCCAATAGAGAGTTAATTCTGATTCCCTCCACGACCCGAGCTTCTCCCTAACATACCCCAAAGGTATACCACATAATGGTTCAGGGCCAATAAAGGGCCTTCGGGCCCCGCAATTAGCAAGACAATCTGCCCTCTCGTTGCCCTCATGCCCCTCGTGACCAGGAACCCACCCTAAGGTAAGCGAGTTGCGCCTGCCAAGTCGGTTAAGAGCCAGAATGCATTCCATGACCAGACCAGATGACACCTCATAGGATATTAAAGCCCTTAATGCCGCCTGACTGTCAGAAAGAATGTAGATGCGAGATCTAATAGTGCCCCTTCGTAGACACTCCTCCGCGCAGACAAAGATAGCAAAAATCTCTGCCTGAAAAATGTAGGGGTATCTACCCATGGGTAAGGCCCGTTGGAAACCTGGTCCATAGACACCCGCACCAGTGTCACCATTCGCATGCTTTGAGCCATCTGTGAACCATATCTGAGAACCCCGCTCTGGCTCCCAGGATCTGTTGGTCTACATGGCCCTGTCGAATAGCATCACTTTAAAGTTCCTATCAAAGATGTACTTCGGTGACCTCCTATCCGTAACCTTTGTAATCGGGTCATCAATTAGGATTCTAGCGATCCTCATGTGACCCCTTAGATCACCTTCCCTCATGTCACCGAATTCTCTAAGTCTGGAGGATCCTATGCAGGCAGCCTCCATTACAGAAATATGCAATGGTGGTATCCCCAGCATAACCCCCATGGCATCCGTCGGGCAGGTTCCGCCTGCCCCCGTTATGCCAATACACATAAGACGGTAGATCCTCTTGAGAGCATCCCTTGCCCCTACCTGTTCAACCTTTGGCCACCATGCCAGGGCAGCATAGGTGATCATAGGTTTAACAATGGTGTTAAACGACCAGTAGACCATCTGCGGCCTTAGAGCCCATGTCTTACCAAAAAGCCTTTGGCAGGCATAATATGCCCTTGTGGCCTTCTTGGAGACATAGTCAAGATGTTCATTCCAGGTAAGGGATCAGTCAAGAGTCACGCCGAGGTACTTAACACTACTGGAAAAGCCCACCGTGGCCCCATCAAGGACAGGCATTGTCAGGTTAAGTTTCCTCCTATTCGTAAATGGTACCAGGATTGTCTTCGACGGGTTGACAGACAAGCCCTTTTCCCGGCACCAAGAAAGAGTATAGTTCAGAGCCTGCTGCATACGTTCGGATATGGTCCTATTATCAAATCCCACTACAGAAATGACAAGACCATCCGCGTATCCATAAGTCCTGAAACCCAGGTCGTTCAAACCTTCGAGTAGTTCATCAATGACCAGCGTCCAGAGTAACGGCGACAAAATACCCCCCTGTGGACAGCCCCTAGTCGCATTTACCGTCCTACTAGTAGTCCGTATGCCGAGCGTGATTATTCTAGAGCGTAGCATCTCCAAAGTCCAATTGATGATAATTGGAGAGATGTCCTTGGACACCCTAACTGCCTCGTAGGACGTGTTGTCAAAGGCGCCCTGTATATCAATAAAGGCACAAAGGGCAATATTCTTTGCCTCTAGTGCCCGTTCTATTGTAGTGACAACATGATGGACAGCAGTCTCGGTAGATTTACCTCGTTGATACGCAAACTGTAATTTGTGTATCGGCTTTCGCCTTAGGTAAGTATCCCTAATGTACTGGTCCAAGACTTTCTCCATTGTTTTAAGGAGAAACGAACTCAGGCTAATTGGTCTAAAGAATTTGGGCAGTTGTTCAGACTTCTTCCCCGCCTTCGGTATAAAGACCACTCTAACCTCCCTCCACGGCGTCGGTACATGACCGAATAACAGACTAGATCTAAATATCCTAACCAGTTGTGGGACAATTAAATCCATCCCTTTCTGCAACAGACAAGGATAGATCCCATCCGGACCCGGAGATTTGAATGAAGAGAATTCACCTATCGCCCATTTTACCCTGTTCTCCTGAAAGACAGCACTTGATAGGCTTACATTTCTGCCTGTTAGGTCTGGAATTCGTTGAATCACGACAGGCCCGCAGTTGTCAACGCATCCTGGGAAGTGCGTATCAAGTAGGAGTTCACAGGTTTCAATGGGAGATTCAGTGTAGGTACCATTCGGCCTCTTGAGAGTACATAGACCATTCGTATGATCCTGGGACAGGGCCTTTTGTAGACGCACCGCCTCTGGAAGATCAGAGATCTTCTCACAGTAGTTGCGCCACGTGGACCTCTTGGATCTACGTAGTTCTTTATTGTACTCAGTGAGCGCTGCCTTATAGGTAACCCAGTCTCCCGTTTCCTTGGCCCTATGGAACAGTCTTCTGGCCTCCATTTTGAGCTTATCCAGACCATCGTTCCACCATGGAAAATCCCTCTTCGTCCTCCTGGTCTTTTCAGGACAGCTCAGAGTATAAGCAGAAGTTAAATTTGAATGAATATCAGATGCTACATGATCAATTTCGCTTGTGCTCAAGATGAGCCCTTTAGAAAGATCTGCACCGTTTTTCAATGATGACGAAAATTTTCCCAGTTTGTGCATCTGGGATTACGATAGATCTGGCATGAGTCCAATGAACTAACAACATCGAATACCAGGTGTTGGTGGTCAGACATTGATACTTCATTGGAGACATGCCAATTGGAGATGGCGAAAGAAATATCAGAGCTAGTAAGAGTGAGATCTAAGACCTCTGACCTAATAGCATTCCTGAAAGTCGGCTCGTCACCCATATTTGCTATGTTTATATTATTGCTACATATAAATTCAAGCAGGTACTCACCACATTTGTTTACATTGGTGCTTCCCCATGTTGTGTGATGTGCGTTGGCGTCGCAACAGAGGATCCAACTGAGTTTCCTCTTTCGGCAATATTCCACCAAGGCCGAGACCTCAGTAGTTGGTACCGTGCCAGCATCGCCAGGTAGATAAGCAGAGGCCAGAACTACCTCGTGTTCCCCAGATAAGGAGGGCACCTTTGCCCAGATCGCAACCAAGTCTCCCATAATGAACTCTGAAATTGGAAGAAATGTTATTGTCCCTAACTAGGATGGCCGCTCTTGGCCGGATATGCTTTGAATCGTAAATCAACCTACCTTGATTTGCGTTAAACCCTTTTATGGCTCCGTCGTGCACCCATGGCTCCTGAATAAAAACAGCATCCAGGGCCTCATGTGGTGAACCTTCTGTTGGCGACGTCCGATGCCGCTTTGGCATGGTGAAGGTTCACCTGTAAGCACTTTAAGTGCTTCGGTGTCTTACCTTTCCGGTAGCCATTATTTACGAGCGTGCTTGGCGGCACGCTTTGCCACCTTTCTGCCCCTGTTGGAGTTCAGCAGAACCGCCTCCTCTGCCGAGTTTCTCTCCCACTTTTTCCGCCTGTTGGGAGCCTGCTGATTGGCCATATTCTTAGCTTTGGGCTCAGATGAATTGGGCCTTACAAGGTCTTCGAGCAGCCCGGTTTATCATCCATATTAGAGTCATTAGAGACCCTGTTGTCGGATTTAGTCGTTGCTGCCGAATTATTTGTATTTGCCCTATTGGGTATGTCACGCCCGACCTCTTGTTGCTGACGTGTAGGCCTTACCAGCGCTGTTCCATATCCAAAATTCACTCTGTAGTTCTTTCGCTTGAGTAGGTCGGCTGAGATTGGGTCAATGGAGAGGGTTAGCTCAACAATACCACCCTTTATGACCCTATTCAGTACCTTCCAATACCCAACCGAAAGTTCACAGTTCTGGCCCTCAACTAGTCCAAGAAGTAAATCACTGGACGTGTCCTTCTTTTCGGGAAAGTATCCCACGAACACTTGGGCCTTCGGCTCTTCATCTTCCGCCACTACTTTCAACACAGCATCGCTCCATGGCTTCAGAGTGGGGACGTGAGTCTCCAGCCACTGCGCTGTGTCTTTGTCGCGGCATACAAAACTGAGCCAACCTGGCTTGTAGGAGCAACTGGAGAAACTGGGCTTTATTGTCCCTTGTACAGAAAAACTTGCATACTGACGATGGAAAGGAATTTTTTAATAAAATCTTTAGTAATTTGATGAAAAGTCGAAATATTAATCACTACTCAACGTATAGTGTAATGAAGGCGTCTATTGTTGAATGATTCAATAGAACTCTTAAAGGTATGATGTGGAAGGAATTTAGCTACAACGGATCATATTAATGTATAAAGAATTAGTTGACAAATATAATAAAAAAATACATCGCACAATTAAAATGGCGCCCATTAAGGTTAATTATAATAATGAGAAAATGTTGCTAAACACAGTATAAAACCACCTAAAAATGTATAAAATCTCATGCTGGAGATCACGTACGTATTAGTAAATACAAACACATTTTTGAAAAGGGGTACACCCCAAACTGGACAACAGAAATTTTTAAAATCAGATCTATTAACAATACATTTCCTGCGACAAATATTTTGGAAGATTATCAAGGAAATAAAATTGAAGGTGCATTTTATGATGAAGAACTTTCAAAGACTCGCATTCCTGATACCTATCTAGTTGAAAAAATTGTTAAAACTAAGGATGACAGAGCATATGTTAAATGGTTAGGTTTCACAAATCAACACAATTCTTGGATTAAAGAAAATGAAATATTATAAGATAATAACTAAGATTATAAAATAAAGGAATTTTTATTGTTTAAAAAATAAAAATTTTTGTTTCATTTACATCACTTACTATTAGACTAGCAAAATGTCAATAACATTATCATTGAGCGGAAATTCCTCCAATTTATCGGCAAACTATTTTCCTCCAATAGATTTAAATGGTGATTATGAATGTGCTCTCATAGATTTTCACTCATACAATAGCATACCAAATGTAGATAACTACAATAACTTATTTCACATTGGTAATAAAATAATTGCACTACCTATTGGATCCTATGAGCTAAACGATATTGTTGAGTATATAAAAGAGGAATATGACCGATATGGTTTTGTAGCGTAATTGATAAGTCAACGTTGTCATACCTTAAAATATGACAACGTGACACCTTATTTATGATTGGCTAAAAGCCTAATTATTTTAATTCAATTACGCGACCTACCTTAACTATATTCACCGTGGGAATTGCAACGTTGCATTTTCCCATGGTTACTAATGAGGTAGAATAAGATACTTTAAATAAATAAAGATCAGTTGCTCAGTAGAGCTGAAAGCAAAAAGACGACTATTGTTTTTAATATACTACATGGCGATCCTGCCAGTGGTTTTTTTTTTTAATTTTGTGTAAAAAGTGAAAAAAAGTAACATAAAGGGTTGGGTCCAACAAAAAAAAATCTCGATCCCGTTAAAGTGATTGTTATAAACATTATAAATCAATTCCAAAAAAACAACATTCCAACAAAACGATATGAAATTATAAAAAAAAAAAAAATAAAAAAAAAAAGTAAAAGTAAACTAAATTCAACAAAACAAATAATATCATTCTTTTTATTTTCATTTTCATAGCGATCCTGCCATAAAAAAAAAAATATAAATTTTTTAATAAAATAAATAATTCTCAAGTGGCTTTGGTGCCATAACAAACTTTTTTTAATAAAGTGAATAATCCTCAAGTGGATTCGGCGTGAAATTAAAAAAAAAAAAAATGAAAACTAAAATAAAAACATAAACAACAAAATTAGCATTAGAAAATTTCCCCGAAACAAAAGACAAAAAAAAAATACGAAATAAGTAATAAACTAAAATAAATACGTAAGAAAAATTGTGCCATCTACATTTACTAAATACTGAAGCAAGTGCATCCTGATTTATAAATGAAGGAAGATGCAATGTAACAAACATTGCCGGAGACACACGCCAAGTGCTCCAAGGGTGGTGTGGCCAAAACACCACCAGGAAAACAAGACAATATGATCATCATATTACAACAATAACAACAGCAACATTAGAAACAACAACTACAGCAACAACAAAAACAGCATCAACAACAGCAGCAACTACAACAGAAGCAACAACACCAATAAAATTAGAAAATACGGTAATAAATAATTTTTTATTTTTAAAAGCATATTACTTTATGGCACTAAAAGTACTACTTTCTTAAATAGTAATTATTAATTAAAAAAAAAAAAAACAAAAGAAAATAAATAGACTTTTACTAACCAGTTTTTTTTTTTAATTTTGGTCGGCTGCGGTGACTCATACGTGACCCTCCCACAGCGCGACAGAAATCCCACAGTCATCGAAAGGTGATGACTTATTTATGCCATACCCACTTCAATCTGTTTTCCTGAAGGAGACGGATAGGGGATGCTATGGCATAACTGATTTTTTTTTTTTTACTTTTATGCTATATTAACACAAAAAAAAAGAAGAAAAATTTGAATCATAGCGGATATTGAAAACTTAATATTATTACGATGGGTGGCCAGGAATCAAAGATCGAAAAACCTAACGCCAACGTAATAAATGAAGTTAAAGTGGAAGTACAGCTTCCGGTTATATATTTTATAATTATAATAGCTATACTCGCAATGCAATTTCTAACGACTATTTACCAACTTCATAAAAGGTCGTTACGCAAGAGCTACGTGAGGGCCGCATCTTTGGCAAACGACCTTGACAAGGTTTAACTCTCTCCTCATGTCTAATGAAACTTTATACAATTTAAATTGTCTTATTTGTAAGGCGAAAAGAGAGAAACTTGTACATTTTATTATGCCAACCATATGGATTGGCTGGATATTGTAGCTAAAGTTAGACTCGTGAGGGATAGATTTGATAAGTCATTTAAGTGTCTAAATACCGATAGACCTACCAGGGACGAAACGGTTGAAAAACATCTAAACATATTATTTAGTGTGTAGCATACAACGTGTAGAAAGTTGGCAGATGATAGGGTGAGGCATAACTATATGGGGCACGCAAGCTTTCCGGCCTACCGGCTCGTCGGTTGGGGAGGTTCGGGGGGTAATGTTTCCCTAGCTATGTCTCTTGCCACTGTGCTACTAATAAATTTTATTTGTTGTGTGCAAATGGTTTATCAAAAAGGACAACAGTAGAGAATATAAAAATGAAAAAGGAAATATTCTTATATTTACATGAAAATCTGGCCAAAAAATATTAAAAATTGATTACAATAAAATATATTAAAATGCCCACCCTACCTTGACCACAAAGATAAAAACCCAATAAAAATGTATATTTTGTGATCCCATTTCGTATCCCCTAATATCCCTAAATCAAACGGATGAAATCAAACAGTTAAATTTTCAAATTATTCACAAATCATTATGATAAATTTATTTACAAAACTCATTTAATTTTAAAAATTAACATTTAACTTAATATTTGATATAATGATCCGCATAACAAAAAATTAAATAAAAGAAAATTGAATGTACTTAAAAATAAAAATAAACTTAAATAATTTTTAAATTGGAAAAAAGTAAGTTTTTAAGGGAAATTATATTTATATGGTTTTTAAAGAAATTTAAGAAAAATCATGTATAATTTATTTTTAATAAATATAGGTTTAAAGTAAAAAAAAAAATCTAACGTAATAAAAAAAATGTTTGTGTTTCATAGGCAAAGGGCATTTAATAAAAAAAATTAGGGTTTGACAAGGGGGGAAAAAATATAATTTAAAATGATAATCAGATGAAAACCGAAATTACTTAATTGAAATAAAGAAATTAATTGGAATTAGCTATTTGCAACATTAAATTTTGAAATAATATTAATTTTTTTCATCTGGTCACCCCTTCAAAATATAAATTTATGCAAAAAAAATAAAATTTTAAGTAAATAGAAAAAAAATTGACTTACGTTATGTACAGATGATCAGGTCATTGCTCCCACGACGAAGGTACCTTCGAAGAGTCCAGCATTTGGCTTATATTAGTAAGAGTGGCGTAAAACTGGATAATTTCTCTTTTAATTAAATTACCATATATAAGAGAACATTTTTTTGCTGGGATGTTTAAAGAGAGTCTCTTTTGTTTAAAGGGACGTAAATATTAATGTAATTAACTTACACGCCGATGAAACACTTTTTTTATATAAAAATTATATTTAAAATAGTAATTAAAAACAAAAATGTCCACAAATCAAATAAAAACAAAAATTCATTTAATTTACTTTAACACAATTGCAATTTTTTTATATGTAACCAAATTTAAACTCATTTAATTTAAGTGTGAGTAACTATGGCATTGCCAGATGCGAAAATTAACTTCTTGCTCATACGTATAGGTTTGACTAATACTTAAATTAGAAGAGTTCAAATAAATGAGACCAAAACACAAAAAACGTATTTTTGTAAAACTTGTAAAAAAAAATATTTCAACACTGTGCGACAATATTTGATTTGCGGAAAAAAAAATCTTTTAAATTTCAATTTCAAATTATTATCCTTTATATTTCTAACACGAAATTCTATAACGAAAATTAGATTCACAATTTTCTTTTCAAACCGAGTTATTTAAAATTTTCTCTTAAAATCCACTAATATTTTAATTTTTTAGCACTGAAGTTTGTATGTTTATTTCAAATTAATTTAAATTTTGATTTTAAACAAATTCTAATTTTTAATCAATTTAAATTCTGAATATAAACTCAGATTTTTTCTTGTTTTCAATTTTAAGTTTTGGTTATTGCTTGTGCATGATTACTTTAATTTTTGTTGACTAGTGTATATTTTTAGTTTGTAACCCACTGTTTGTTGTTTTTGGTTCTTAGATTTTTTTCTTCTTTTTTTTCTATTCTGATGTTTTTTTTCCCCCTTCTTTTTATATATTCTAGGGTTTATTTTTATAGACCTTTTTTATACTTATTTTATATTTCTATTTTTTTTTAAAAATTTTGAATATTTTAGCAAATTTTCTTCTTCTTTCTTTCAAGGATTTTTCAATTATTTTCAAAGTCTAAATTTAATTAACTAATGCTCGGATTTTTGGCAAAATAAAAAACTTTTAAATATAAATTTATGAATTTTCACAATTTTTTCACTTGTAACACTAGCCAACAATTTTGCATCACTTAACACACACACACACTTTTTTTTGTTGTTTTTGTTGTCGTTGCTTCGTTTGCCGATCGGAGTGTCTCAAGCACACTAAATCAAACCCGTACCGTCAGGAGTATCAATTAGACTGATGAGCACCAAACAAAATTGGGAATAGACAACCAAAAGCTTTCCTGAGCACTTAGAGCAAAGATTTCAATTTATGTAATTGCCGTATAACATAAAAAAATGTGTCGAATCTATGCAAAACAATAAAATTTTAATAAGACTCTTATTACTAAATAAAAAGAGCTTTAGGTTTTTGTTTCTTTTTTTTTTTGTTGATATTTACCCTTTAGGATTGACCAAAAATACAGGTAATTAAATTAAAAACCCAAAATACTGATTTAATATGCCAATATCACCTTTAAATCCAATTTTTATTAAAAATATGAGATTTCCAAAAATTGACAAACACTGGCTTGACAAACCAGACACTCTCCAGAATTTGTTCAATAGTATTTAATTTTTCTGGTCAAGCAAATTAAAGCTGTTAAGGATGAAATTAAATAAAAAAAAACAAAGAATTTTATTGTAAAACAAAATTAATTCCTACAAGGAATTACAAAAAAAAATAAAATACTTACATCTTCAACAGAAGTTGTAATCCAAAAATTAGTTCAAAGGATTTAATATCCTTTTTTTTAAACTTTTTATTTTTAATATGAAAACCAATGGTATTTTTTTTTTTAAATAAAAAACATTTACAAAAAAAAATACTTTAAAATTTTTCTAACTTTCGCAGAGAGTACTTTTCTGTTCAACAATTTGAAATAAAAATGGCAGAGTAAAAGCCTTTGTTCTCAAAAGAAATCTCGGTCTAAGTTGCATGAGTACGCAAAAATGGCACAGTAACGCTTTTATTCCAAAATATGTATACTAGAACATAAAGCAAACATAAATAGAAAGTTTACTCGTTGATACAAAATATGTAGTGGTGTGTTAAGCTGACAAATAGATGGCATTGTACATCGATGTAATTTATGTAAAATTTGAATTTTTACAAAGAATATGAAATACTAAAAAAAAACCATATTTAAAATATAAAAGTTCAGACAGGCGCTATTACAAGTGCCCTAGAGGAAATTCGAGTAATTTTAAACGTAAATTATTCTCGTTTAACCGCGGCACACAAAACAGCAGCGGATAATTTTTTCGCAGACGTTCGAGATAAACTCGTCACTGTCTTAGCACGTAGACACATTGAGGTCGACCTACCGATTACACTTCACGAGGAGGTTACTTGTAAAGTAGAAGTTAAAGCTTCTACGGGTTCCAATTGTGAAGTTACAATGTAAAGGATAGAATATGATGACATTTGAAAATAACTGCCAGTCAAATTTCAACTTAATTAGTTGAACTGGCAACTGTGGTAATAATTAACAACTAAACATAGCTTTATAGAAAATAAGTTCGCAGTAAATTTCGTCATACTCAAAAACTAAGTTACGGCACATTTTTAACCTAACTAGTTGAGTTAAATAGATGATGTTTACAATTTAACACTTTAAGGCACGAAGAATGTTGATGAAGGCCGTTGCGGGCTAGAAAGTTAACTCCATTCATGCAGGTGTCAAATAACTTTTTTTTCTAATTGTTTTTTCTGTTAATTAAAGTAAATTATCACAAATAAAATTATAATTTTTCTGTTAATATGGAAAAATATTCATGATCTTTAACCGAACTAACCAACAACTCACATACAATTTATATAGATCAACAATAAAAATTCACTGTTAATGAAAATAGCAACATGCCACAAACGATAACGGAGTTTCTGGGTTTGGTCACAAAGATCCTACCGGATTTTGATGGCAAATCGGAAAATCTACAAAGTTTTGTGGATGCATTAAATTTAGTGGAGTCTGTTAAGGATACCCACGAATTGGTTGCTGTAAATGTTATTAAGACAAAGCTAAAAGGCTCGGCAAGGAACCTGATAGGTGAAGAAAATACTATACAGGGTATAATAGCGAGATTAAAGGCAGCGGTAAAAGGTGAATCCACCGAAGTAATCACCGCTAAAATATTGAACGTTAGGCAGAACAACAAATCTGCTAACGCTTTTGCAAATGAGATAGAAGAATTGACAAAATCGCTGTCAAATCCGTACATCTCAGAAGGATTGACAGCTTCATTGGCGGAGAAATACTCCACACAAATAGCTGTGAAATCAATCACAAAAAATGCGTCAAATGAAAGAGTTCGACTCATTATGGAGTCGGGGAACTTTAACACCATGAACGATGTAATCTCTAAATTTGTTGGTTCAAGCACAAATGCTAATGCAAACGCATCGGGCATAATGTTCTACAATTCAAGAGGAGGAGGACACGCTCCACGAAATTACAATCGTGGTAGTTACAATCGTAACGGTTACAATCATGGTGGTAATCGTGGTGGTGCTAATCGAAATTACAATAGAAATTTTAATGGAAATGGGCGATATAACAATGATAGTCGCCAATATCGGAATGGTCGCAATAATAATGGCAACAGGGGTCGTAATGTCCGATTGAGACTCGAGGGTCCGGAAAACGACCAAACCCTAGGTACTCAGTAAATGGGAACACTTATAACGGTAGAATATACACTATGAATCTTAACTTAACATCTTATGTATCAATGCGAACAGCGTTAAATGATCACTCCTCAATATTCTTAGTTGACACATGCGCGGATATTTCTGTCATTAAATACAGTCAGGTCGGCAACATTTCAATTAATTTGAATAAAATAACAAGCCTACACGGCATCGGTAAAGGTATAACATATACACTAGGGAAAGTTGAAGCAGATTTGAAAATTATTTATTTATTTATTTATTTATTTATTTATTTACATCAGCTACAGTATAAAATACATCAGCTGGAAAACCAAATTTCGAAAAATACAGAATAATATAATAATAATATAATATAAATATATGAAGTAATTGCTTAATATGTAATGAAATAATTAATTAAAAACATACAAAACAAATAAAAATAAGAAAAAATTAATTTTAGGCAAAAGTACAAATTTTATATATATAAAAAACATAAATTAAAAATTAAAAAAACAATAGAAATGAAAAAAAAAGAATGGAAAAATAAAAAAAAAAAAAAATGTATAGACAATAAAGGACAAACACAAGATTACAAGTACAAATAGAAGAACAACATAAAAACAACACAGACAATAACAAAACAAACAATATTTACACATAAGAAATAAAATAACACAAATAAAATAAATAAATTAATGATGAGTTATTGACGATAAGGAGCCGACAAACAGACAGGTGCAAAAGCTGGAACACATCAAAATAGACACACAACAAGTACAGGAACATACTGCAGAAACAGCACAGGAGAAAAAAAACAGGAACAAAAAGGCAGGAATTTAATAAATTGAACTGGAACAATGGATAATAGGCAGACAACCATCGCATGAGCATAAACAGGAAAGACAGAGCAGGCAGGAATTGAACTGGAACAATCTATAAATAGGCCAGACAACCATCACATGAGCAATAAACAAGAACAGACAGAGCAGGCAGGAATTAAACTGGAACAATGGATAAATAGGCAGACAACCATCACATGAGGCATAAACAGGAACAGACAGAGCAGGGCAGGAATTAAACTGAACAATGGATAAATAGGCAGACAACCATCACATGAGCAGAAACGGAACAGACAGAGCAGGCAGGAATTAAACTGGAACAATGAATAAATAGGCAGACAACCATCACATGAGCATAAACAGGAACAGACAGAGCAGGCAGGAATTAAACTGGAACAATGGATAAATAGGCAGACAACCATCACATGAGCAGAAACAGGAACAGACAGAGCAGGCAGGAATTAAACTGGAACAATGAATAAATAGGCAGACAACCATCACATGAGCATAAACAGGAACAGACAGAGCAGGCAGGAATTAAACTGGAACAATGGATAAATAGGCAGACAACCATCACATGAGCATAAACAGGAACAGACAGAGCAGGCAGGAATTAAACTGGAACAATGTATAAATAGTCAGACACACATCACATGAGCATAAACAGGAACAGACAGAGCAGGTAGGAATTAAACTGGAGGCAGTCGGAATATTCTCACATACAAAAGAATAATCCGACACATCGCTACAGATACAGTAGTTGGCAACAGCGAAAATAAAAATTTAAAGTTAAGGTTAAATCTCGCGTAATAATAACCGTTTTATTTTATGAATGGGATCGGTCACGGAAAATAAGTTGTAAAACTCATTAAAATTTGTACATAGACATCGAAATGGATTAAATTCCTCATAATTATATCTGCAAAAGGACGTTTGTATAGGAACATAATTCCTTGTTACCCGAACTGGAACATTAAAATCTATGTTCCCAAGTAAGAACCGCGAATCAATTTCACTATTGATTAATTTAACCATAAACGTTACGCCTAGCATTAATCTTCTCTTCCAAAGTGTAGGGAGATCAATAAGCTGTAAACGATGTTCATAGGGTGGCAGATTTTGAGTCACACTCCAACCTAATCCGCGTAAAGCAAATAACAAAAATTGTTTCTGAACCGATTCTATACTATCAATATAACAACCATAATTTGGGGACCATACGACCGATGCATATTCCAGAATAGGTCTAACAAGACTAATGTATAAATTTTTTGTAACATAAGGACCATCAAATTCCCTAGACCACCTTTTCATAAAACCTAGCAATGATTTTGCTTATTAACGCATGAATTAACATGTAAATTAAAGCTTAACTTATGATCAAGTAAGACACCTAAATCCAAAAACGAAACAATATTTTCCAACCCATAAGTTCCAATGAAGTAATCAAACTGAATTGGGCATGACCTGTAAAAAGACAATTTCTTGCACTTTCTTAAATTAAGAGACATCCCATTAAAATTACACCATTCAGAAAGTTTTGTAAGATCATTCTGTAACAAAATGCAGTCTGATTTACTATTCAAGGATAAAAATAGCTTAACATCGTCTGCATACATCAAGATTCTAGAGTTATTAATAATAGAAGGAAGGTCGTTTAAATATAAAACAAATAAAATAGGACCAAGATGACTACCCTGCGGCACACCAGACGTGACAAATATCTTCCTAGATACTTGATTTCTGAACAGAACCCGTTGAGTTCGATCCTTCAAGCATGACGATATCCAATTTAAAAGCCTCGGAGGAAAACTAAAGGCACCTAATTTGTGTACTAAAAGATTATGACTGACCGTATCAAAAGCCTTACTAAAATCTGTATAGATAACATCAGTCTGAGAACCACACGAAAAAGCATTAAAGACATGGCAGGTTAATTCCATTAAATTTGTTGTTGTAGATCTACCCTTAACAAAACCATGCTGGTATGGAGATATCAAATTTCCATCAATCTATCAGTGACAATCTTTTCAAATAACTTAGGCAAAGCACTCAGTTTCGCAATTCCTCTATAATTGTCAATACAACGTCGATTACCAATTTTGTGAAGGGGAATAATAAAACTCTCCCTCCAAAAAGAAGGAAAGTAGCCAATTTTCAGTGAATAATTAAAAATCTTAGTAAGCGGAATAAACAATTTACTAGCACAATTTACCAAGATAGATGAAGGCACACCATCCGGACCAGGTGAGTTAGAAAGTTTAAGACTCTTTAAACCTTTTAAAACTTCATCCTCAGTAATGATAAAATCAGAAACAATATTAAAAACATTAAGATTGAACTGGTAAATAGTTGTTGATACAGGAACAGCAGAATAAGTATTCTGAAAAATTTTTGCAAATAAATCAGATATTTCAACAACATTTGAAGACTCTTTGCCATCAAAATTCATAGATGCGGGAAAACCACTAATCTTCCTTTTGGAATTTACAAAACTATAAAAACTCTGTGGATCGGTCCGAAACCTAGCCTTCATTTTAACCAAATAATCCGAATAACATCTCTGATTTAATGCATTATATCTATTCCTAATTGAATAATTCATGTAACTAATGGAAGAACCCTTCTCCTTATGTTTTTTAAACAGTCTACTCTTAACATTCCTTAATCTTCTCAACTCACTCGTAAACCAAACAGGACCAGTTGTAACAAATTTATTATTACGGGTAGGGACTAAACTCGAAAACCCAGAAAACAAAATATCATAAAATGTGGATATGCAATTATCCAGTCCATTATTCAAACAAGGCCATGATTTTTCTCTTAAAAAGCATTTTAGTAAATCATAATTCGTCCTACTAAAATTAAACTGTTTAAGGGAAACAACTTCAGAACAGGGAGCCCTAGAAAAATCAATAATATCAACCACAATGAAGAGTGTTGGATGATAATTATCCTCAGGACAAACAAACGGTAACGATCTAGAAAGAGAAATGTCAGGACAATTCGAGAAAACAAGATCCAGAAACTTGTCACCTATATTAGATATATTGTTAAACTGAGTAAGACACGAATCAAACAAGACATCGAAAAATTTATCCATATCGTTGGAAGAACACAACGGTACTAATCGACAAAGATCAGGACACAATGACCAAGACACCTTATTCAAATTAAAATCACCCAAAACGATGATAATATCGTTTTCACCAAGTCTGCTAACAACTTCGCGTATCAAATTAGCATGATTCAGATAAACTTGCAAACTAGATCTAGGTGGAATATATGAACAGGTAATATAAACATATTTATTGTCAAAAGACAAACGAACACATAAAAATTCAACATCTCTAACACTGGGAAAATCAACGCGATCAGAAGATATTGAGCAGTGCACAGAAATCAAAACACCACCTCCCATTCTCCTCCGACCGCAATTCAGATCATTTCGATCATTACCATAACGATCACATCTATAAATATGATAATCACTACAAAAAATCTCACTATCAAAAATATCAGGATTCAGCCAAGTCTCAGTGAAAGCAATAATACTATAGCAACATCCAACACTATTCCTACAAACCTCATGCAATTTTGTATTTAGACCCCTCACATTCTGATACAAAATCGACAACGACCTGTTAACACCACTTAGATTTTTGGCAGAACAGCGGGTCTGTCCATTCTCGGTTTATCTCTATGGATAAATTCACGGACAAGCACACCCTGCGGCCAAAACGATTTATCATTGAGAACATCAAACAGATTCAACGCCACAATTATCCTAAAGGAAGAAATATCTCTAGGCTGCGAAAATTTAAACTTAATAACATTAAAATCAGACCCATTTATACCTGAACAATTTTTAAAAACCTGTTACTAAGACACGGATTTCACGTAGTTAGTGATGAATTTCCTATTCCATCTGATGGAATACTCGGTCTTGATTTTATTAGAAAATACAACTGCATGTTGGACTATCAAAAGGATCAAGATTGGCTTATACTGAGACCAAACGATTATCCTAACGACATTTCCGTCCCAATGCTTGATGCACCGAGCATCAATTCAATATCAATACCTGCAAGATCGGAGGTTATTAGGGCCATAAATGTTCAAAATTCTGATAAAGATATTCTCATTCCAAACCAGGAACTTCAAGATGGAATATTTGTTGCGAACACGATTGCGACAAGTACTAGGCCATTAGTGAGAATAATAAACACGACACCCAATGACGTCGTTATCAGGAACATAAACCTGAAAATTGAGGATTTAAATAATTATGAGACAGTTATGCATGATAATAATTGTTGCGAACATGAAAACTTACAAAAACTGTCTAAAAAATTTCCTGAATTTGTCAGGCCTGAACTAGAAAAGAGTTATATTGACGTCTTTGCACTTGAGACTAAAAAAATTTCAGTTAATAATTTTTATAAACAGAAATTACGCTTGAAAGATAAGGAACCAACTTACATTAAGAATTATAGAATTCCTTATAAACAAAAAGAGGAAATTACAAAACAAACAGATAAATTATTAAATGATGATATTATAGAACCATCTGCTTCTGAATACAATAGCCCAATTCTCTTAGTACCAAAGAAATCCCTACCTGGAAGCGACCAGAAACGTTGGAGACTAGTTGTAGTAGTAGTAGTAGTAGTAGTAGTAGTAGTAGTAGTAGTAGTAGTAGTAGTAGTAGTAGTAGTAATAATTCTTTATTTGATAATGTTTCTTTTTTCAAAATTCCCAGCAAACAATCCGGTCCGTTTATGTGCCGTTTTCGGTACAGCATAGTCGGATCCGGAGTCCGTTTCCGTACCGTTTTCCGGATCAGTATACGGACCAGAAAACGGATTAAAAGGAACATCGAATACGGATTCGAATCCGTTGCAAGTCCGTCAATGACGGACCGTTTACGGACCGTTGGGTCGTGTTAAAAACTGACTCAAATCCGTTTAAAGTCCGTCAAATACGGACCGCTTCCGGACCGTTTTGTCCGGACAATAAACGGATCGTTGAAAATACTTATTTGGTCCGTATTCCAACCATTTTTTTACAAAAAACTCAATGGATTTTATTTTTTTTATACATTTATTAATTTATTTGAAAAAATATTAAAATATACTTCATTTACTTTTTGTATCCAGGTTAGCAGCATCACGGATCATTTGTGGTCGATAATATTCAAAATCTAAAAGGAAAAAAGAATTTATTATTTTAGTTTCAAGAGATAGTAAGAGTTTTCTTGGAATATATTTTTTTTTATTTTAAAAAACAAATTGATACTTACTTTTTCGATGCAGTTTTTTGTTTCCACCAAGAGCATCATTGTTAGTTTGTGGCCCATTATTGAATCAGATATCTACATGTAAAAAATATTAAGTGGGGTTTAAAAACGATGGATTCTATGAACAAATATATTTTTGTTTGCAATCTTATTTGAGCGTTTTAAATTATATAAATACTTACCATCTAACGTATGCAATGCATATTATGCATGCTATCTGAATTTATTTGGCGCCCCGATCTTTTATATTATTTACTTAATTTTATTTTAATGAAACAAATTGAAAAAAATTGTTACCGATTGTGACTGACTTGAAACGGATGAAAATCGGTGAAGTCCGTATTAAACGGCACGAAAACTGATATCCCCAAACGGACTAAAAACGTGTTTTCGAAAATCCGATTAAACGGTCCGAAAACGTACCGTAAACCCCGGATTCAAGAATCCGTACATGCCGGAGAGTCCGTAAAAATGTTTCTTGGGTTACTTTTTCGATGCAGTTTTTTGTTTCCACCAAGAGCATCATTGTTAGTTTGTGACCCATTATTGAATCAGATATCTACATGTAAAATATATTAAGTGGGGTTTAAAAACGATGGATTCTATGAACAAATATATTTTTGTTTGCAATCTCATTTGAGCGTTTTAAATTATATAAATACTTACCATCTAACGTATGCAATGCATATTATGCATGCTATCTGAATTTATTTGGCGCCCCGATCTTTTATATTATTTACTTAATTTTATTTTAATAAAACAAATTGAAAAAAATTGTTACCGATTGTGACTGACTTGAAACGGATGAAAATCGGTGAAGTCCGTATTAAACGGCACGAAAACTGATATCCCCAAACGGACTAAAAACGTGTTTTCGAAAATCCGATTAAACGGTCCGAAAACGTACCGTAAACCCCGGATTCAAGAATCCGTACATGCCGGAGAGTCCGTAAAAATGTTTCTTGGGTTACATTATAAAATCTTAAGAATATATATTTTTTTATATATTTTTTTTTTTTTTTTTTTTTATATTTCAGTGTAGTATTATTTTTAATAATTATATTCAAGTATTAGCGTTTTACGATAAGCCAAAGCATTGATAATATAGTTTACAAGACTCTTCCAGCCCCCTTCACCATCTAAAATTCGTATCAGTTCTACTTCTGATATTGTAGTTTTGTGATACCAATATAATCTAAAAGTTTTCAGTATTGGGCATCTTCCTATGAAGTGTTGAATATTTTCAATCTCTTTTAAGTTACAAAGAGAGCAATTTTTAGCTAATCTTCTCGAGAAATGTGAACCATTTAGTTCAATAAGATCACATCTAGCTTTAAATATCCACATAATAGTCATTGGGTTATTGTTTGCATTAAAATAGAAATGTCCCACTCTTGGATCTACTTTACTATAAAAAGAATCAGTTTGACCAGCTCTATCCAGTCGTTCTTGAAAATATTTTATTTTTAAGCAATTATTAAGAGCCGTTTGTTTTTCATCCCATTCTTCAGCATTAATATTTGGTGACCATTGTATGTTGAATTCTTGTCCGATATCATTTAATTTTCTCACCCATGATGCATTATGTTCTAAACACAACAAACTTAGTTGATTGGGAAGACGGATTTCTGAGTTTTGAAAAAGGGTACGTTTAATATACCGCATATGTAGGTTAAGTGTGAAGAGATGACCCTCCTCCTTTCGCGACTCGAGCATAAGGGCATAAGTTGGTGTAAACTTAGGAAGTTTAAGAATTCTTTTTATAAAATACTTGTGCAAAATATCCACTTCTTTAAAATGGGAATGGCCCCATACTTGTGCCCCATACGACTGAATTGACCTGCACACAGCATTAAAAAGGTGAGTTTTGCTTTCGAAAGATATATCTTTCTTGCTTAAAAAGGTACTCCAAGTTGAATTGATACAGCTTTTAGCAGATGAGTTTCTTTTCTGCACATGTTTGGTAAACACGCATTGCGGGGTTATAACCATACCAAGATAACAATAATCAGAAACTATCTCTATTTCTCTGCCATTATATTTCCATTTTTCATTTCCGGCCAGACGACCACCATTTCTGAAGACCATTGTTATGTTCGGCGTTCACGGCCGAACGTTTAAATAATTAAACCGTTAGTTTGTAGTTTAGTTCTTCACGAACTCTTTATTAATAATCTTGTTATATCTATTTATCAATATATTTAAGGTAATGCTTAAACTAAAAGAATTTGAGGGTAAGCGAAAATACATAATGACCAGACAGCAAAATATGTAATGTGACCCGACACCTAAAATGTATCGTTCATTGGCATTAAGTAATTGAACCAAAAGTAGGTCAGTCATTGACTGTAAAATATTATTGTTATTATTGACTTTAAAATATTATTGTCTTATAGCAATCAGTGATCAAGTGATTTCTATGACAGCTTTCTTTACTAATTTAATATTAGTAATTTATTTCTACTTTTTTTTTTGATTTTTGTTAAAAAAAATTTTTTTTTGTATAATATTTAGAATTTTTGATAAAAATATTTTCTTTTCTCAATAAATTTTATTTGTAATAACATATTGTAGTGTTTTTTATTATCTTTTCTGTTTTATATATTTGTATTATATTTTCTTAATGCCTATTAAAAAAAATATGTTGATTAATCATGATTACAATAAGCTAAATAAAAAAAATTTAATCAATATTTTATCTACAAATCCTAATGGTATCATTAAAATGCTATATTGAAAAAAATTTAAATTAATATTCTATCTAGAAATATTAATACTATCATTAAGTTGCCATGTATCCGGTAGGATATATGTATATAAAATTATAAAAGTTATTTGTTAAAAATTTTAATATTCCCTTTATTAATCTTTTGAATTTTCCCTTTTATTTCTACAAAAACATTATTTCTATCATCGATGTCAATCACTTTAAATGGTCCTTTGTAAACTGGCCCTAGTTTGTGTGACGTGTGATCCCTAATGAATACTTCCTGACCCGGTTTAATGTCAGTATTGGTAATATTCCTGTCATAGATGTTCTTCTGGTATATTTTCGTTTTGTCAATCAAGTGTTGTGCCCTATTTAATGCTATTTGTAGACGGAATTTTACTTCCTTTGTATAATCATCGAAATTATATAATGGATCTATTTTATCAGTTTGTATTGGTGGACTATGATTTGGTACGTTTGGAAAAATTAATTCAAATGGGCAGTATCCATGCACTGTTGAGGGTGTTGTGTTAAAAGCATACGTAAAATATTTTAACCATTCATCCCAATCGTTTCTGGATGTATGAATGTATGATCGTATGTACTCGTTAAATGTGCGATGTGATCTTTCAACTGTTCCTACCGTTTGATGGTGGTAAGGTGCTGATGTAGCTTTATCTATTTTTAAAAGTGTAAGAAGTTCCACAAGAACTTGATTGTTATACTCAGTACCAATGTCACTGAGTATTTTATTCATGGGTCCATAAATTAATATGAAGTGTTCCACTAGTGCTTTAGCTATCGTTTTGGCGCTCTTGTCAATTATTGGGATTGCCACTAGATATTTTGTAAGATCGCATATAATAGTTACAATGTATTGATTTCCCTTTTCTGTTATGGGAAGGGGTCCTACCGTATCTATTATTACGGTTTGAAAGGGTTTTTGTGGTGTTGGGGTGATAATCATATTTGTTTTTATGTGCTTTGTGATCTTATTGGTTTGACACTGAACACATTTCTTTACATATTGGTTCACATCCTTAGTGATATTTTTCCAATAATAAAATTGTCTAAGCTTCCTAAGTAGCCTAGTTGTTCCAGGGTGTCCTCCAAAAAGAGGGTTATCGTGGAATTTTTGTAATAAATATTTTTGTTCGTCCTTGTTAATTATTATGCATATTTTGGGTGTGAGCGCTATTTGTAATTTCCTTATATGTTGATTTGCTTTTCGTTTAAATTTTTCAATTGATACGAGGTTAAATATATCATCATTTAAATTAATTTGTATTTTATCTAGATTTCTACTTATTGCTTCTTTTTCAAGAATTGGAAAAAATTGATCTAAATCGATATTTCCATTAGCAAAAGTGTTTCTTATATTAATCCTTGGTGCTAGCACTTTTTTTCCTCGTTTAAAATGAATTGTGGGGGTGTTTTCGTCAGTATCCACCTTAAGTTTGACCCACTTTTTTACGCAATCGAAGCCAATTGTTTCGAAAACTTTAGGCTTTTCAGTAGCTACTCTATTATAATCCTTATTAATTTCATCATTTGTCTTATCCCTTGATTGTGCGCGTGTAGTTACCTTGAAAATATTATTGATAGAAGGTATTGATCTAATATCATTAAAGGCAATTCGAGACAGCGCGTCCGCTCCTGAATTATCTTTTCCTCTAATGTGTTCTATAACAAAATCATACTCTTCTAGTTCTAAACGAATTCTCGTTAATCTGCTGGAAGGGTTTTTTAAAGAATACAAATATGTAAGTGGTTTGTGATCGCTACGTACTAAAAATTGTTTCCCATACACATAGGGTCTAAAATGATTGACAGCCCATTGGATTGCTATCAATTCTTGTTCTATTGGTGCTTTGTTCGATTCACCTTTTGTGAATGCACGTGACGCATATGCTATTGGAAGTTGCATACCATCTTTCTCTTGAGATAATATTGCGCCACAAGCGATTTTGCTTGCATCAGTTGTTATGCAAAAGGTTTTGTCAAAATCTGGGTATTGAAGAATTTGTGGTGACAATAGTGCTGTCTTGAGGTGCTGAAAGGCTTGTTCACAGTCAGCAGACCATACAAAAGGTTTCTTCTTTCTGGTTAGTTTAGTTAAATGGACCGAATAGAATGCAAAATGTGGTATGAAGCGTCTGTAATAATTACAGAAGGCTACAAATCTACGAACTTCATCGCCATTTGTAGGTTTTGGGTAGTTTCTAATTGATTCGTATTTACCATTGTCTGGTAAAATACCCTTATCAGTGCATTTATGACCCAAATATGTAACTTCGGATCTGAAAAAACTACATTTTTCTGGATGTAATTTTAAATTACAATCCCTGCATCTTTGGAAAACACTTTCCAAATTTTTAAGCATGTGCTTTACTGAACAACCTGTGACAATAACATCATCCATATATATAAAAGCTTTGGAAGGTGCTAAACCTGAAAAAGCTAGGTTCATCATTCTTTGAAACGAATACGGAGCTACTTTCAAGCCATATGGTAAACGTGTGAACCGATATGAACCATTTTCCGTTGAAAATGAAGTAATGTCCCTTGATTTCTCATTCAATCCGACTTGATGAAATCCGGAGGTCAAATCCAAGCAGCAGAAAAATTTATCTCTTCCCAGTTGGTCTAAAATGTCTTCAATTCTGGGCAATGGAAATTTGTCCGCTAGTCAACTTTTTATTTATTTGTCGGTAATCAACTACTAGACGCCATCTTCTCTCAGGGTTATTTGGCAATGATTTCTTTGGTACTAGCATAATAGGACTATTATAATTGGATGCTGATGGTTCCACTATTCCATCCTGCCTTAGTTTGTCTACTTGCCTTGTTATTTCATCCTTTTGCGAGTGTGGCGTGCGATAGTTTTTAATGTATACGGGATTGTGATCTGAAACTCTCAAATTTTGTGTATAAAAATTATTCGTACTTATCTTGTCACTTTCTAAAGCGAAGATATCTATATATTTTGAACATAATTGAATCAATTCAAGCTTAACAATTTCAGGGAATTTTCCTGTCAACTTTTTCAAAATTATTTGGTTTCTCTCAACACCGGATGTATTCAGAATTTCGTAGTCAGACAGTTTCTCATATTTTAATGGCATTTCATTCAAAAACCTATTTTCAGAATTCGTGTTCACAACTCTTACATATGGAAAATCTTTAGATACTATGCATCCAGCTACAAATACTCCATCTTCTATTGTTTGACTTGGAACGACCAAATCAGAATCTTCATTTTCGATTGCAATAGCCCTGAAAACTTCAGCTCGAGCTGGTAATGTTATTGTACCATCGCCCATGTTTTCAAGTATTGGAATATTTATGGGATAATTTAAATTGTAAGGTCTCAAAGAGAGTAAATTCGAGTTTGCTTCTTGTCCGTATTGAATAGTTGCATTATATGTTTTCAAGAAATCCAGACCCAATATACCCTGAAATGGTATTGGGAACTCATCGGAAACTACATGAAATTTGTGGGGGATGAGGAAAATTTTCCTCTTTAAATCAATTTCAACTGTTTCGAGGGATTCAATATTTCCCTCTCCGATTCCAGAAATTTGTATGATGTTTTTCGTATTGATTTTTAATGAGTTGAGGGCACCGATTTTAATTAGAGAAATGTCCGCTCCGGTATCTACAAAGAACGTATTTAAATCATTATGAGGGGATACTTGAATCTCAATAAAACTACTTAAATGGAGATTTAAGTGGAATATTTTCCTCACTGATCCAATATGTGCCCTGTGTTCACTTAATTTCGAGTATAACCCCCCGCGTCTTGGGGGGAAGTCTCGTTTTCCGAGACCTCATGTGCCAATCTTATCCGTCCTCTGTTTCGTTGATGGTTTGGTTGATTTCCATTATTGTCGTGTTGACCTCGGCGTTGCCCGTTGTAGCGGTTGTTATTATAATTTCTAGAATTATTGTTTCGACGCCCTTCTCGTCCACGTCCACGGTTATTAAATCCACTGTTTCTGTAGTTCTGATTACCAGAACCACGACGCTTAAAATAAAATACTGAAGAATTTGAAACTGATGCTTCAGTGCTAGCCTCTATGAACTTAGAAACGACTTCATTAAGAGTATTGAAATTCCCTGTTTTAATGATGAGTTTTACCTCATCACTTGTAGCGTTTCTGGAAATGGCCTTGGCTGCATTTTGCCTTATTAATTTTTCAACAATGTTCTGTGGGTAGCCTTCTCTTATATAGGCTCCACATAGTTTTTTCGCGATTTCCTGGATCTCCTCTGCATAGGTTGTTGCCGATTTTGATTGTTGTTTTATGTTCATTAGTTTTGAACATAGTAATTCCGACGACTCCCCTTGAACAGATGACTGTAGTTTATCCTTAATTGCTTGAATGGTGTTTTCGTTTGTAATAATATTCCTTGCATGTCCCTTCAATTTTGTCTATTGCCACCATTTCATGTGTTTCCTTTATCCTATCCATCAATGTCAATGCGTCAAGGAATCTTTGTAGTTCGTTCACGCTACCATCAAAAACTGGCACAATTTTTGTGGCCTTATCCATGACCTGCACACAGCATTAAAAAGGTGAGTTTTGCTTTCTAAAGATATATCTTTCTTGCTTAAAAAGGTACTCCAAGTTGAATTGATACAGCTTTTAGCAGATGAGTTTCTTTTCTGCACATGTTTGGTAAACACGCATTGCGGGGTTATAACCATACCAAGATAACAATAATCAGAAACTATCTCTATTTCTCTGCCATTATATTTCCATTTTTCATTTCCGGCCAGACGACCACCATTTCTGAAGACCATTGTTATGTTCGGCGTTCACGGCCGAACGTTTAAATAATTAAACCGTTAGTTTGTAGTTTAGTTCTTCACGAACTCTTTATTAATAATCTTGTTATATCTATTTATCAATATATTTAAGGTAATGCTTAAACTAAAAGAATTTGAGGGTAAGCGAAAATACATAATGACCAGACAGCAAAATATGTAATGTGACCCGACACCTAAAATGTATCGTTCATTGGCATTAAGTAATTGAACCAAAAGTAGGTCAGTCATTGACTGTAAAATATTATTGTTATTATTGACTTTAAAATATTATTGTCTTATAGCAATCAGTGATCAAGTGATTTCTATGAGAGCTTTCTTTACTAATTTAATATTAGTAATTTATTTCTACTTTTTTTTTTGATTTTTGTTAAAAAAATTTTTTTTTGTATAATATTTAGAATTTTTGATAAAAATATTTTCTTTTCTCAATAAATTTTATTTGTAATAACATATTGTCGTGTTTTTTATTATCTTTTCTGTTTTATATATTTGTATTATATTTTCTTAATGTCTATTAAAAAAAATATGTTGATTAATCATGATTACAATAAGCTAAATAAAAAAAATTTAATCAATATTTTATCTACAAATCCTAATGGTATCATTAAAATGGTATATTGAAAAAAAATTTAAATTAATATTCTATCTAGAAATATTAATACTATCATTAAGTTGCCATGTATCCGGTAGGATATATGTATATAAAATTATAAAAGTTATTTGTTAAAAATTTTAATATTCCCTTTAATTAATCTTTTGAATTTTCCCTTTTATTTCTACAAAAACATTATTTCTATCATCGATGTCAATCACTTTAAATGGTCCTTTGTAAACTGGCCCTAGTTTGTGTGACGTGTGATCCCTAATGAATACTTCCTGACCCGGTTTAATGTCAGTATTGGTAATATTCCTGTCATAGATGTTCTTCTGGTATATTTTCGTTTTGTCAATCAAGTGTTGTGCCCTATTTAATGCTATTTGTAGACGGAATTTTACTTCCTTTGTATAATCATCGAAATTATATAATGGATCTTTTTTATCAGTTTGTATTGGTGGACTATGATTTGGTACGTTTGGAAAAATTAATTCAAATGGGCAGTATCCATGCACTGTTGAGGGTGTTGTGTTAAAAGCATACGTAAAATATTTTAACCATTCATCCCAATCGTTTCTGGATGTATGAATGTATGATCGTATGTACTCGTTAAATGTGCGATGTGATCTTTCAACTGTTCCTACCGTTTGATGGTGGTAAGGTGCTGATGTAGCTTTATCTATTTTTAAAAGTGTAAGAAGTTCCACAAGAACTTGATTGTTATACTCAGTACCCATGTCACTGAGTATTTTATTCATGGGTCCATAAATTAATATGAAGTGTTCCACTAGTGCTTTAGCTATCGTTTTGGCACTCTTGTCAATTATTGGGATTGCCACTAGATATTTTGTAAGATCGCATATAATAGTTACAATGTATTGATTTCCCTTTTCTGTTATGGGAAGGGGTCCTACCGTATCTATTATTACGGTTTGAAAGGGTTTTTGTGGTGTTGGGGTGATAATCATATTTGTTTTTATGTGCTTTGTGATCTTATTGGTTTGACACTGAACACATTTCTTTACATATTGGTTCACATCCTTAGTGATATTTTTCCAATAATAAAATTGTCTAAGCTTCCTAAGTAGCCTAGTTGTTCCAGGGTGTCCTCCAAAAAGAGGGTTATCGTGGAATTTTTGTAATAAATATTTTTGTTCGTCCTTGTTAGTTATTATGCATATTTTGGGTGTGAGCGCTATTTGTAATTTCCTTATATGTTGATTTGCTTTTCGTTTAAATTTTTCAATTGATACGAGGTTAAATATATCATCATTTAAATTAATTTGTATTTTATCTAGATTTCTACTTATTGCTTCTTTTTCAAGAATTGGAAAAAATTTATCTAAATCGATATTTCCATTAGCACTTTTTTTCCTCGTTTAAAATGAATTGTGGGGGTGTTTTCGTCAGTATCCACCTTAAGTTTGACCCACTTTTTTACGCAATCGAAGCCAATTGTTTCGAAAACTTTAGGCTTTTCAGTAGCTACTCTATTATAATCCTTATTAATTTCATCATTTGTCTTATCCCTTGATTGTGCGCGTGTAGTTACCTTGAAAATATTATTGATAGAAGGTATTGATCTAATATCATTAAAGGCAATTCGAGACAGCGCGCCCGCTCCTGAATTATCTTTTCCTCTAATGTGTTCTATAACAAAATCATACTCTTCTAGTTCTAAACGAATTCTCGTTAATCTGCTGGAAGGGTTTTTTAAAGAATACAAATATGTAAGTGGTTTGTGATCGCTACGTACTAAAAATTGTTTCCCATACACATAGGGTCTAAAATGATTGACAGCCCATTGGATTGCTATCAATTCTTGTTATATTGGTGCTTTGTTCGATTCACCTTTTGTGAATGCACGTGACGCATATGCTATTGGAAGTTGCATACCATCTTTCTCTTGAGATAATATTGCGCCACAAGCGATTTTGCTTGCATCAGTTGTTATGCAAAAGGTTTTGTCAAAATCTGGGTATTGAAGAATTTGTGGTGACAATAGTGCTGTCTTGAGGTGCTGAAAGGCTTGTTCACAGTCAGCAGACCATACAAAAGGTTTCTTCTTTCTGGTTAGTTTAGTTAAATGGACCGAATAGAATGCAAAATGTGGTATGAAACGTCTGTAATAATTACAGAAGGCTACAAATCTACGAACTTCATCGCCATTTGTAGGTTTTGGGTAGTTTCTAATTGATTCGTATTTACTATTGTAAAATACCCTTATCAGTGCATTTATGACCCAAATATGTAACTTCGGATCTGAAAAAACTACATTTTTCTGGATGTAATTTTAAATTACAATCCCTGCATCTTTGGAAAGCACTTTCCAAATTTTTAAGCATGTGCTTTACTGAACAACCTGTGACAATAACATCATCCATATATATAAAAGCTTTGGAAGGTGCTAAACCTGAAAAAGCTAGGTTCATCATTCTTTGAAACGAATTCGGAGCTACTTTCAAGCCATATGGTAAACGTGTGAACCGATATGAACCATTTTCCGTTGAAAAGGAAGTAATGTCCCTTGATTTCTCATTCAATCCGACTTGATGAAATCCGGAGGTCAAATCCAAGCAGCAGAAAAATTTAGCTCTTCCCAGTTGGTCTAAAATGTCTTCAATTCTGGGCAATGGAAATTTGTCCGCTATCAACTTTTTATTTATTTGTCGGTAATCAACTACTAGACGCCATCTTCTCTCAGGGTTATTTGGCAATGATTTCTTTGGTACTAGCATAATAGGACTATTATAATTGGATGCTGATGGTTCCACTATTCCATCCTGCCTTAGTTTGTCTACTTGCCTTGTTATTTCATCCTTTTGCGAGTGTGGCGTGCGATAGTTTTTAATGTATACGGGATTGTGATCTGAAACTCTCAAATTTTGTGTATAAAAATTATTCGTACTTATCTTGTCACTTTCTAAAGCGAAGATATCTATATATTTTGAACATAATTGAATCAATTCAAGCTTAACAATTTCAGGGAATTTTCCTGTCAACTTTTTCAAAATTATTTGGTTTCTCTCAACACCGGATGTATTCAGAATTTCGTAGTCAGACAGTTTCTCATATTTTAATGGCATTTCATTCAAAAACCTATTTTCAGAATTCGTGTTCACAACTCTTACATATGGAAAATCTTTAGATACTATGCATCCAGCTACAAATACTCCATCTTCTATTGTTTGACTTGGAACGACCAAATCAGAATCTTCATTTTCGATTGCAATAGCCCTGAAAACTTCAGCTCGAGCTGGTAATGTTATTGTACCATCGCCCATGTTTTCAAGTATTGGAATATTTATGGGATAATTTAAATTGTAAGGTCTCAAAGAGAGTAAATTCGAGTTTGCTTCTTGTCCGTATTGAATAGTTGCATTATATGTTTTCAAGAAATCCAGACCCAATATACCCTGAAATGGTATTGGGAACTCATCGGAAACTACATGAAATTTGTGGGGGATGAGGAAAATTTTCCTCTTTAAATCAATTTCAACTGTTCCGAGGGATTCAATATTTCCCTCTCCGATTCCAGAAATTTGTATGATGTTTTTCGTATTGATTTTTAATGAGTTGAGGGCACCGATTTTAATTAGAGAAATGTCCGCTCCGGTATCTACAAGGAACGTATTTAAATCATTATGAGGGGATACTTGAATCTCAATAAAACTACTTAAAAGGAGATTTAAGTGGAATATTTTCCTCACTGATCCAATATGTGCCCTGTGTTCACTTAATTTCGAGTATAACCCCCCGCGTCTTGGGGGGAAGTCTCGTTTTCCGAGACCTCATGTGCCAATCTTATCCGTCCTCTGTTTCGTTGATGGTTTGGTTGATTTCCATTATTGTCGTGTTGACCTCGGCGTTGCCCGTTGTAGCGGTTGTTATTATAATTTCTAGAATTATTGTTTCGACGCCCTTCTCGTCCACGTCCACGGTTATTAAATCCACTGTTTCTGTAGTTCTGATTACCAGAACCACGACGCTTAAAATAAAATACTGAAGAATTTGAAACTGATGCTTCAGTGCTAGCCTCTATGAACTTAGAAACGACTTCATTAAGAGTATTGAAATTCCCTGTTTTAATGATGAGTTTTACCTCATCACTTGTAGCGTTTCTGGAAATGGCCTTGGCTGCATTTTGCCTTATTAATTTTTCATTAATGTTCTGTGGGTAGCCTTCTCTTATATAGGCTCCACCTAGTTTTTTCGCGATTTCCTGGATCTCCTCTGCATAGGTTGTTGCCGATTTTGATTGTTGTTTTATGTTCATTAGTTTTGAACATAGTAATTCCGACGACTCCCCTTGAACAGATAACTGTAGTTTATCCTTAATTGCTTGAATGGTGTTTTCGTTTGTAATAATATTCCTTGCATGTCCCTTCAATTTTGTCTTTATTACATCTATTGCCACCATTTCATGTGTTTCCTTTATCCTATCCATCAATGTCAATGCGTCAAGGAATCTTTGTAGTTCGTTCACGCTACCATCAAAAACTGGCACAATTTTTGTGGCCTTATCCATGACATCATCTTCCGTTTGTTGCATGTTTGTCGTTTCTATTCCCCCTTTTGTCTGCTTACTATTTCCAGCTGTCTTTGTGATTTTGTCAGTCTCGCTTTCCTCCGTCTCACTTTCGTCTGTCTCTGTGACTTCAATATCTATCTCACAGCTTAATGTCAGTGGGACCTTTATGTTAACGTTATGTTTATGGAAAACTTTTATCAATTGGTCTCTAAATCCGTGATATATCCCATTGGCCTCCTCCTTGTGAGGTGTGGAGTACCTGTCGTATTGTCTGTGTAATGTTGCCCTAATAGTATTAAAGGTTTCTATTAAAATCTGAATATGTTTACTCAATGTTTCCGGCTTTATCGATCTATTTTGATTTATGCACTTATAAGATTGTCTAAATTTAATTCTCAATGGCTCTAAGCTTTCCAAAATATTTTCCCATTGCATCATTTATAATAAAACTTTGTAATCATGATTATATATTGTGATTGTTCTTCATTTATTGTATGTTATGTTAAGTTCGGCGTTCATGGCCGAACATTTAATTTAAACTCTTTAAACATTTGATTCACAATTTTTTAAAAAAAATTATTATATATATAAAATTTTTTCAAAATTTAGATAATCTAATAAATTCAAAATATTTATATAAAATATAATTCTTAATTTCTTAGCTTACATTTTTTTTTCTTATCTGTTAATTTGCTCCTGCTGTTGTCGTGCGGCTGTGTTAGTCTTCTTATTTACGGCTTTAATTTATATCTGTTGTTGGGGTGCGGCTGCGTTTCTGTTCCCTTTTATGGCTTTAAGGATCATCTTCATTACATATATAACGGCTATGCTGATCGCTGCTATTATTGTCAATGTTTCGATGTAATTATTTTCGTTTTTTGTTGTTGTTTTAGATTCTTCACTGTTTATTTTCAAATTATCGCGTAGCATTTCTACTACCTCTTTGTTGTTATCTTCAGTGGATTTGCCCACTTCATACCCTGCAACAAGTAACGGGATTGTCTGTAGTATTTTTTTTCACCACGTCATAATAATGTTTGTTTTTATTAAAATTGTTTGTTTAAAAAAAAAAAAAAATATTCACTTTTCTAAATGTTTTAATTTTAATGTTGTTTATGATGACTGTATATTTTACGATTTGTATTTTTAACTTCTTTTAACGATATCTTTGTCACTTGGTTGTTTGTGTGATTTTATGTACACAAAATATGCATCGATTGTTGTAAATTTGTTGCTTTTAATTTTTTAATATAATTTAATCGTTTTTATTTTACTTCAAAAACGTTCTTTGTTTTTTTTTTCACTTTTCACTGTATTTTGGTAATGTTTGGAATTGTTTTAAGTTATGTTTTATTCAAACAAATGTGTATTTAAACAATTGTTTATTTTTTTTCTCTAGTTTTTCTAGATATTCTGAAGATTTAGAAATTTTTCATGTATTTTTTTTTTGTTTTGTTTTGTATATGTCACAACTCTACTTTATTATAGATTAGTTATTTAGGGGTTTTTTTTCAAAACTGTTTGAATTAATTTTGATAAAAAGTTTGTTTTATAGTTTACATATTAATTTTATGTTTTGTATTTTTTTTTTAAACATACACCAATGTTATTATTGTGTCACTTGTCGACGGTCGCCATGTTATGTTCGGCGTTCACAGCCGAACGTTTAAATAATTAAACCGTTAGTTTGTAGTTTAGTTCTTCGCGAACTCTTTATTAATAATCTTGTTATATCTATTTATCAATATATTTAAGGTAATGCTTAAACTAAAAGAATTTGAGGGTAAGCGAAAATACATAATGACCAGACAGCAAAATATGTAATGTGACCCGACACCTAAAATGTATCGTTCATTGGCATTGAGTAATTGAACCAAAAGTAGGTCAGTCATTGACTGTAAAATATTATTGTTATTGACTTTAAAATATTATTGTTATTAGTCATTGGTATTTTCACCATACCATAATCTTTGATTTTAAAAGATTAACCTCAAGATTCCATAAATCACAGTAAGTTTCTAGATTATCTATCATCTTCTGTAACGTATTGACTTCATCCGATATAACAACAATATCATCGGCATATAGAAGTAATCTGATGTTTAAATTTCCGATATACAGCCCCCCACCGAGTTCATCATGTAAGCCATTTATGTATAAGGAAAAAAGCAAAGGGGATAATAGGCACCCCTGCTTGACTCCAGACATTGTTTCAAATGTATCTGAGAGCTCAGATCCATTCCAGACTGTAGATGAAGTATTTTGGTATATACTCTCAATAAAGCAAACCATTTTTGTAGATACTCCGATAGAGTGTAATTTAAATATTAATGACTTTCTTGCTACCTTGTCAAAAGCAGCTTTGAAATCAACAAAGAAAGCGTATACTTTTCGTTTTTCTTTAAGCTTCAAATGAACTATTGCTGTCAAATTATAGATGTTATCAATGGTGGAATAGTCCTTTCTAAACCCTGCTTGATATTCAGAGAGTATGTTGTGTTGGTATACCCAGTTATACATCCTTTCCGTTATAGCACCCATTAAAATTTTTGCAATACAATTTATAAAGGATATACCTCTATAATTGTTCGGCTGGTTTATTTATTTATTTATTTCGTCTATGGATACAAAAATCCTTACAGACTAGCAAAATTATGACAATATTAAAAAAAAAAACTTAAAATATATTATTTAATACAGTTTTAAATTGATAGTGGTTAACACTTATATCTAATTGATTACAATATTTATTAAACAATCTCAAAACTCTAGTAAGAGGTTCATTTAACGCATAATTAGTTCTATGTACATCAATATAAAAGAACTTATCTCTAACTCTTAACGATCTAGAAGGAACATATAATTTGATTAAATGCAATAATTCTGGGCAATCAACTACACCACAAATAATACCATGTAAAAAATTTAAGGCAAAAATGGATCTCCCTTTTTTAATATGGGAAAAATAACACTTGTAGCAAACGTTTCATCTATTTTCATGTTATTAAATAATTTGTTATAAGCGTTTGTCATTTCTACAATTAGCTCATGTGGAGCATTTTTGAAGAATTCATAGGGAATTCGGTCCATACCAGGCGCTTTGTCCGCCTTTGCTTTTGCAATAACTTCGCATATTTCCGTTGTGGTAAAGTTTTGGTCCAGAAGATAATCTGTTTTATAAAAAGGCGCATAAAGTATATCGTTTGCAATTTGTGGTGGATTAAGTAATGTCATAAAGTAGTGTTGGAATTCTGACGTTGATATATTATGTGGCTTTTGCGATTCTTTATTTCTTATTTCGTTGGCGATTTTCCACCAAGACTTACTATCATTTACTTGATTGAGTTTTATATCAAGGTCTATGTAGTATTTTTCTTTTCTTTCCTTACAAACAGCTTTGAAAAGTTCATTTGCCTTAAGGTAGTTTCTTTTTGTTTCCGAGTTCTCGTTCAGTTTATATTCTTTTAATAATTCGAAAGAATAGTTCCTTGCTTTATAGCATCTCCAATCAAACCATTTGCTCTTTGCTTCGAACACTTTTCTGACCGTGGTATTTTGGTTTGCAGATTTATTTATCACGTTTATTATATCATCAAGCTCTAAATTTTCTTTTCGTTCTTTACTAACCATCAAATTATTTAATATCTTTTCCTTATATTGAGTTTTAAGATGATCTTTCCAGTGCAGTTTTGGTAATAGTTGATGCGAGGTTTAGAGGCCTTTTTTCCGCATTTACTTTAATATCTAAACATATTGGCATTTGATCAGACCAAGTTGTAGAGTACTAGTTTTAGATTACAGGGGAATTAACAAGAAATTAATTGCTGATAAATTCCCACTACCAAGAATAGACGATATTCTTGATAACTTAGGCAGAGCGAAATATTTTTCTTGCCTTGACTTAACGTCGGGTTTTCACCAAATAGAGATGGATGAAAACTCAAGGGACATTACATCATTTTCAACAGATAAAGGTTCATTCCGTTTTAAACGACTTTCATATGGACTCAAAATAGCTCCTAATTCATTTCAGAGAATGATGTCTATAGCATTCGCTGGACTATGTCCAGTACAGGCATTTCTCTACATGGATGATCTAGTTGTACTAGGTCGTTCTGAAAATCACATGTTAAAGAATTTAACAGATGTATTTGAAATATGTCGTAAATATAATCTTAAACTTCATCCAGAAAAATGTTAATTTTTTTGTCACGAAGTTACATATTTAGGACACAAATGTACGGACAAAGGCATACTCCCAGACGATAGCAAATTTCAAATAATTCAAGACTATCCAACGCCGAAAAATGCCGATGAAACTAAATGATTTGTTGCTTTCTGCAATTACTACAGAAGATTTGTTCCAAGTTTCGCTGAACATTCTAGTATCCTAACGAAATTATGCAGGAAAAATGTAAAGTTCGAATGGAGTGAGAACTGCGAAAGAGCTTTCCAACATTTAAAGGAAACACTAATGAGTCCAAGGATACTGAAGTATCCAGATTTTCAGAAACAATTTTGTATAACTACCGACGCAAGCAAACATGCATGCGGTGCGGTATTAAGCCAGGAATATGATGGATTACAGCTCCCCATTGCTTATGCGTCAAGGTCCTTTACGAAAGGCGAAAACAATAAATCTACTATTGAACAGGAATTAGCAGCGATTCACTGGGCAATAATGCATTTCAGACCATACATTTATGGTACAAAATTTTTAATTAGAAGCGATCATCGACCATTAACATATTTGTTTTCAATGCAAAACCCATCTTCCAAGTTAACGCGAATGAGACTGGACTTGGAAGAATACGATTTTACCGTCGAGTACTTAAGGGGTAAAGATAATAGTGCGGCTGATGCTTTGTCTCGGTTAGATTTTTCCGAAATAAAAAAGATTAATGAGAATATGATAAATATACTAAAAGTGACAACGAGACAGCAAAGCAGAAAAGCCACTGTAAATAGCGACATTAAAACTACGGAGAATGCAAAATCAACAAATAAAGTAAAGATATACGAAGCGTTGAGTAAATTTAGAAATAAAAATAGCGCCAAGCTAGCGATTGAAGGCGACTATATATATATATTAATAAGAATAATAAAGTGATCACGAAAAATATAAAGAAAATTATTGATAATGGGAATATTGACCTTGATCGATTATTCCCAATGCTTGAAAAATTAGCAGTCGATAATAATTTGAGAAAAGTACAGCAGTCATTAGGTGACTCGCTATTTAAAAATATCGCGATAGATAAATATAAAGAAAAAGGAAATTTAATGCTCGAGCAATTAATTATAGAACTCACGCCAAAAATAGAAAAAATTACAGATAATGTTGAAAAGGAAAGGATTTTGCGGAAATATCACGATGATCCAATCTGGGGTGGCCACCCAGGAATCAGTCGTATGTTAAAGAAAATACGTCAGAAATTTTAATGGAAAAACATGACAAGAGATGTAACTAAATATGTCAAAAATTGTGAAAAATTTCGAAAGAATAAGACATTTATAAATACAAAGGAGGGAATGATTATAACTCCAACACCGGTAAATGCGTTCGAAGTGGTACAAATAGATACCATTGGACCATTACCTAAGACAGAGAATGAAAATGTTTATGCAGTCACTATTATATGTGACCTTACTAAATATCTTATCTCTGTACCAATTGTGGACAAAAGTGCGAAAACGATCGCTAAAGCAATTGTTAATAATTGTACATTGATTTACGGACCTATGAATAAGATTATAACTGACATGGGTACCGAATATAAAAATCAATTATTTAATGAAATTTGTAACTTATTAAAGATAGAAAATGTAACTTCCACAGCGTATCATCATCAAACGCTTGGAACTGTGGAAAGAGTCCACAGAACATTTAATGAGTACGTTCGTTCATACATTTCAGTAGATAAAACTGATTGGGACGAATGGATTAAATATTTTACTTTTTGCTACAATACGACACCATCACTGGTCCACAATTATTGTCCTTACGAATTGGTTTTTGCCAAAGCGCCTAACATATTTTTAATTTCTTTCCGATGGCGAAATAACACCATTTTACAATGTGGATGCCTATGAAAAGGAAATTAAATACAGATTACAGGTAGCACATAAAAGGGCAGCACAGTTGATAGAAAATGGCAAATATAAACGTAAAATGTTATATGATAGAAATAAGAATAGTTTAGGGATAGAAATAGGAGATTTAGTTTATATAGACCAAGTTGGTCATAAATTAGATAGTTTATTTAGTGGTCCTTATGAAGTTATAGGATTAGATGATAGAAATAATTGTATTATAAGAAAAGGAATTGACGAGACTCGGACAGTACATTTAGATAGAGTAAGAAAACATATAAATTAAGAAATATTAATATAATATTACGAAAAAAAATAATAAGTAAAATTATAAATTTGAAAAATATGAAATTATAAATAAATATTTATAATAAATTAAATAAAAAAAAAAATTAATATATAAAAAAAATATAACTTTAACTTATTAATTTATATTATAAATTAGATTTACTTTATTAATTTATATTATACAAAAGAATGATCAATGAATATTAATAATACACCCTTGATCATTCTTTTATCGGAAAAGGGAGGTGTAGCGTAATTGATAAGTCAACGTTGTCATACCTTAAAATATGACAACTTGACAACTTATTTATGATTGGCTAAAAGCCTAATTATTTTAATTCAATTACGCGACCTACCTTAACTATATTCACCGTGGGAATTGCAACGTGGCATTTTCCCATGGTTACTAATAAGGTAGAATAAGATACTTTAAATAAATAAAGATCAGTTGCTCAGTAGAGCTGAAAGCAAAAAGACGACTATTGTTTTTAATATACTACAGTTTGGGGAAGAAGAAAATATGCATAGAAGCTAATAACAATACAATGCAAGTTAAAGTGTACAGTTCTGAAGATTCGATATACTTTAACAAGAAAAATTCGATAGGAAAATTGTTTGGTTTTAATGAGAAAGTTCTCTCTCCAATCGCACATCACTTATCAGATTTACCGGTAAACATTTTTAAGGTTAATCTCTTGCAAATTGAATGTAATCTTGTAGTTAATACATATATAAACAGTTCTCATGCACATACATTACACGAATTCGCAATAAATGTTCCGCCCGGCTATAAAATTGATGAAATACCTAGAAATCTCATTTATTTGCCAGTAACATCCAAAGAAGTAAGTTCGCTAACACGGATAGTTGATTAACACGGCGATTTTATTAATTTTCGGGGAGAAGAAATTACTATTCGTTTGCATTTAAGGCCGAGAAAATAATGATAATTTACAACAAGGGAATTGCAAGAAATAACATTCCATATACTCGATTTATAGATTCAAAATACACATTGTCACCATTAGGTAAACCAACGCTTACATCATCATCATCGTTATCGTCCCAATCACCGATCAATTTGACCGAAAATAATATAAATTTTCTTTAATCATTGAATTTAAAATTGAAAAATCATCAACAAAGAGAAGAATAATGAATTCAATTATTAATGTTTTGGATACACCCTTAACAGATGACACCATTCTAAAAAAAGATTATCACACATATACTCCATATTTGCAATCATACAACAATAACGATGAGATAAGAATCTCAATACAAAATCAGGACTTGTATGTTTTGCCAAGCGAAAGTTTTATTTACATTGAAGGTTCCGTTGAAGAAAGCAGCGATAGTAAAAAACTGGTAGCATCTTCTGCTAATTTCAGATTAATAAACAATTTCGTTGCTCATCTGTTTGATGAAATTCGATATGAGGTCAATGGTGTTGAAATTGATCGCACTAGGCATTTAGGTATTTCAAGTTCTATAAAAAATTATGTTGGAATAAAGTAGAAGATCTAAATGTATTAAATGGGCACTTTAACTTTTACTTACCATTGAAATTATTGTTGGGATTTGCTGAAGACTTTAATAAAATTATTTTAAATTGTAAACATGAATTAATTCTACTGCGTAGCAAAAGTGATGACGAGCTTGTATATTCAACGGCACCTAGTGAAAAACCGAAAATAAAAATTACGAATATTTCATGGAGAATACCACATGTACACCTTTCCGACCCGACTAAAATAAATGTGATAAAAATCATACAAAAGGGGTGTAAATTTACCAATGGCATTCCGCAATTGAGACTGTCATTATTATTCTCAATTAACGACTGGAACTAGCCACATTTGGAGTGTTAAATTAGCTGCAAACAGAGAACGACCCCGTTTTGTTTTGATATCATTCATCCATGACAAAAAATTCGTTAATTGTGATTTTAATAACCTCAAAGTCCATCTTAATTTAGAGTCATATCCTTATGATGATCTTAATATTAAATTTGGACAAGAACGTTTTGCCATCCTTTATGATATGTATGTTAGATTTCAACAAAACTATTATACGAGAGAACCTCAACCTCTACTAACTTGTCAAGAATTCAAAAATAAAGCTCCTATTGCCGTTATCGATGTAAGTCACCAAAATGAAACGATCGCAAGCGGTCCAATTGATATAAAAATTGAGTTTGAGACAGGCACAAATATACCACTAAATACATCAGCTTACTGCATCCTTATTCATGATCGCTTAATTGAATATACACCTTTGACAGGACAAGTTCATAAAATTGTTTAAACAATGGAAATAGAAAAAATTGTTTTTATTGATTTTCAAGGTTTTAGAGGAGATTCAAATAATTTCATTTTAAAGGAAATTGCCCTGGTCTTTAACGCGAATGAATATATAAATTTTATCATAAAACCTCCCTTCGATTACACAGGTCAACAGCAAAAAAAGGCTTGACTAACCACTATATAGATTTGATGCATCATGGCTGCCTAAGTACAAAAATGGTAAAATTTTTCAATTCTATGGATAATTTTTTTTTAAAAAATTTTTTAAGTAAAATTGACAATATTTTGAGACATTTCTCCACTTATGTTGTCATAACTCAAAAACAACTAGTCCGATTTTGTCAAATTAAATTTACAAAAATTAAGGTTTACAATATCTTTAAATAACGTGTACAAATTTTTTTAATGCGATCAATAGTTTCAAAGTTATGAAACAAATTGTTAGCAAAAAAAAAAAAAAATGCTAAAAAAAAAAAAAAATTTGAAAAACAAAAATCTGGAAAAAAATCGAAAACTGCAAAAAATATTACTTTTTATTTTTTTGTAGTAAAGCTACATATCATGCGAATTAAACTAGATATGGATCATAAAAATCGATGCATGCTTTACATTTTTATTTACAATTAATTGAAGGTATCGCATATTTACAAGCACTGTAGAAAATTGTACCTACTATATAATGAAAATGCAGAACATAAAAACTCAGGTGCATTTTACGACACGCATTTTGGCAAAACCCCTTTGGGAAAAACCTCTATGACATTTTTATGATTCTAATAATTAAAAAAAAATAAGTAATAAACAAAAGATTGTTTAATTTTTACGATTGCGGTAGGATAGTAATAAAACGCTCATAAATGTGCGTGTACGCTGAAGTGCTCTTATTTTCCGTTAGCTACCTGTAACGGATGATTTTTTTTTTTTCATAGAAGTCCTTAATGTTTTTTAGGATTCTTGGGAATAATAAAAAATTTGCAGCACACACAAACTGTATCCACACAAAGGGTTATCCCAAATTATAGTATCAGTATTTATAAGATCTCCTTGACCCTTTTTATTTCATTCAAGAAGTGTTTGCGATAACGCAAACATCATTTAATACCTACACAAAAATTAGAGTCATACAGCTTAGAAGTTAAAAACAATTTTCAAATATTAATAAAAATGAGCCAGAAAGCCAGAACATTTTTATGTAAAAACGATCCAGATTTATTTTGTTATGTGTGCGGCCAATATATCACCGGGAAAAAATGGAAGTGCTTCTTAACTTAATTGCAAAAGTCATATCAAGATTGCTATAATATCTATCCGCACAATTTGAACCAGCATTGGACACCGAGTACTATATGCATTCCATGTCGATTGAATTTATCTATGAAGTCTTCTAACGTAAAGTAAGTATAAATTAATAGATTTGGAATATTTTATAATTACAATATTTCTTAATTAAAATTTGAATTCTTCATATTCCTGATTTCAATTTTTTTTCATTTTACAGACGACACTTGGAAATTTTGAAGCCTATGCTATGGAGAGAAACAGCGAACCACGCATCCGAGTGTTATTTTTTTTTAAGTACAAAAAGCGGTTTTGGAAAACATATGCGATGGTCTTACCCCACGAGGTCTGCTGATGGGTTTACACTTGCAGTTCTACATTCACAAGAAATAGAATATGCTCAAGATCGGGGTGCAAGCTGTAGTCATGTGCTTTCATCTTCACCAGGACACTCAACCTCAAGTATGTCTTACCAATCAGATATGTCAGATCCAGCACTACCATCTACAGCTGAAAATGACGAGTTCATCCCACACAAACATTTCTCGCCGAGATCATGGAATCAAGATCAGCTTAATGATGTAATTAGAGACCTTGGATTGTCGAAAAGATCTTCTGAATTACTTGCGTCCCGGATGAAAGAAACAGGTCTCATAACTAAAGAAACTAAAGTTTCGTATTACCGTACTCGAGAAAAATACTTACTTCATTATTTTTCTGAAGAGGATGACTTTGTGTACTGCACAGATATTTCTGGTTTGATGACTGCCATGGGCTTACAGAGATATGATTCAAACGAATGGCGTTTATTTATCGACTCATCAAAACGCAGCTTGAAGTGTGTCCTTTTGCATAATAGAAATAAATTTCACTCCTTGCCGATCGCACATTCAACCAAAGTAAAAGAAGAATACTCTGTAATTGCATTGGTCATGAAGAAGATAAAGTATGATGAACATAAGTGGGTAATTTGTGTTGATCTTAAGATGGTAAATTTCCTCTTAGGCCAACAAAGCGGCTTTACAAAATATCCTTGTTTTATATGTTTATGGGACAGCAGAGCTAAAACAGAACATTGGAAGAGAAAACAATGGCCTTTTAGGGAAACACTAGTTCCAGGTACGCCAAATGTTATAAATGTGGCTCTAGTGCCCCGAGATCGCATCATATTACCCCCTTCTTCACATTAAACTTGGTCTGATGAAACAATATGTTAAAGCACTTAACAAAGATAGTGAATGTTTCCAGTATATTTCAAGGAAGTTTCCCAATCTAAGTATGGAAAAGCTGAAAGCAGGCATATTTGATGGCCCACAAATTCGCAAATTGGTGAACGATACTGAATTTGGCAGTTCAATGTCAGAAATTGAGAAGAATGCATGGGATTCGTTTGTATGGGTTATTCAAAATTTCTTAGGAAATAACAAGGGTGATGATTACGTTGCGCACGTTGAAGAGATGTTAACTCACTTCCAGAATCTTGGATGCAACATGAGCATCAAAGTACACTACCTGCACAGTCACTTAGATCGTTTTCCTGAAAATCTAGGAGACTTGAGTGAAGAACAGGCCGAACGATTCCACCAAGATATCCGGACAATGGAGGAACGATACCAGGGTCGCTGGGATGCACACATGATGGCTGATTTTTGCTGGAGTATTCAGAGTAACACTTCGTTATTCAACAATAGTAGAAAATCGACTAAAAGAAAATTTCAGAGTTTGTAGTTTATAATACATATTTATTTATTTATTTTCTTGTTTTATTTATTATAATAAATGTGAATAATAAAATATAAATTTTCTATTATTTAATTTATTTATTTATTTACATTTAAGCTCATCCAACACAAATGTCTTTCCGAAGAATAGAATCAGTATATTCTAGGTAGGGTTTTGCCAAAAAATACACGAATGTTACTATGTAATGCATTTTTGATGTGAAAATTTGTACATAACATGGGGAAAATGTTTTCAAAATTCTAATCAATCGAAAGAAGAACATTAACTACTCAATTTTATGTATATCAGACAAAAAACTAAAATTTGGTGAAAATTGTAATATACAAGAGTACTAAGGCAACAAAATGTTGCAAAGCATTTTGACAAATACCTCCTTTCGAAAAAAAAAAAATATCCCAATTAAAGATTAGTGAAAAGTAGGACGACGGGAGCCATTGCATCGCTAGCGATCAGTCGGGTGGGGGAGTTCTTGTCCTCTTTTCAATCTAACTTCAGTACATTTGCATATTGTCTATTATTAAAGACTCCCTATAAAAATTACTAAAATTACTTTAAAATGGACCAATATCGCCATAGCAAACAAAACAACACAAGCCCCTCTATGGACGAAAATGAGAAAAGTACTTACACAAAGGGTATTGATCTCATGCCTAAAAATGGGGTGAGGGTTCCCAGATGTTGTTGGGAACCTCTGCCTCATTACCCGCCCTTACCATGATCCTATTGGCACAAATTGATTTCTAGGATCCCACAAATGTCATTACCCTAACTTCTTATTCCATGATTGAAAACAGATTTAAATTAATTTAGCAATTCATGATGAATTAAATCAGTATTTATTTCAATCAATTAACAGTCGAAACATTGAAGCCATGTTAAAATAGAGATTATTACTTTTATAAATCATTTAACTTAAACTAATTATTTATTTTAGATAAATTTTTAATTCAACCTTTTAAGTTTTAAATTTACTGCAATTAAATTAGATTTCTAGTTTTTGTATAATTTTTTCTAGCGGAATTCATTTATAAAGTAAATTTTAACAATATCAGATTTAATTTAGAAAATTTTTAGCATTTACGATTTTTAAATCGACGAATTTTTTTTTTTTCTAAATTTATCGTACAATAAATTTTAGTACAATTTGGATTTTAAATTAACATAATATAAAATTAATTTATTAAAAAAAAAATTTTTATCTGTGCCATTATGGTCTAAATTTGGGGTTTTACTATTTTTCCCCCCTTTTTCTTTATTAGTTTTTTAATCGGAATGGAATTTTTTTTTTACTTTTGAACAAGGTAATCGTATCGCGTTACTAATAAATTTTTTTGGGTGTAAGAAAAAAAAAAATACTGTTTAACCAAAACCAAAATCATAGAAATGAAGATATAATAATTATGATCAACTTTTTTTTTTTTTTTTTAAATAAGAAGAAAAACTCCAATAAGAGCAAGCAAACAATAATAAAAGCTTTATCCAACACCTTATACTAATTGAGATTCATTGCTTCTCTTAATTTAGCATGCTCTTATTAGTGTTTTAATAAATTCCTAATCCACATTTCTTAATAATTTTTTTTTTTTTTTTTTTTTTTTATGTCTTTGTTTTGTGGTGGTTGTTATTAAAATGCAAGAATATCAAAAAAAAATAATTTTAATGGTTGTTACGACTTACCAACTTAATCATGATGATCGATGAGGCCTCCTCGAACTTGATGATGTTGGACCAAATGATGACGTTACTAATTTCTAAAAACGGTTATAATGATGTTCTTGCATATTTTTCTGATGGTATTAGGGGTAATAATGTATACTTAGACTTTTCACTTTTTATAGAGTTTATATTTGTTATCGCGATTTTAGCCTTAGGTTTTTATATTTTTAGTAATTTGTTAAGGTGTTGTAATTTCTGTGTTTTAGAATTTAAGTAGGCACTTTTTAAAAATTTCTTAGCAACTTAACTATTAGGTAAAATTTTTAAAATTTTTTTACATTAACTCAACTTGAAATTTTACAATAGAATGTTTTCCTTGTTTGACCGATTTCTAATTAATTAATTAATTAATTAATAGGCAAATCGTTAAATTAACAAATTCACTACAATAAAATTTATAATGTTTTCTTTTTTTTTTTTCACGAAATTAGTTTTCTTTCCAACTTTGCTATTTTAAGTTAACATTTTATGCTGTATTCGGTTGAGAAATTTCTCTTCGCTTAACTTGGAATCTTTTAGGCCACGTTTCGATTCTTCTGCACTTCACTGTTATTTGATGAAATAATTATTTAAAAAATTTATGTTTTTTTTTTTTTTTCTGGTAGAATTTTCTTTGTTGATCTTGAATTTTAATTAGAGGGAATTACACTTGATCGGAGCTAAATTTGATGCCTGTCGATGGTTGTCGGGATGAGTATATGCGAACTCTCACAAACGCTGCGGCTATTGTTTGGTCATATTGATGACGTATTTTACATTAAACCAGTGTGATAATATGACGAATACGAGCTTTCTTTCTACCATATGAGTAGCAATAGATTCCTGCGTAATGTGTACTACGATTCCTGAGCCTATAGTAAAAATTCTTCAATCAGTAGGGGTAGACTTTGATCTGCAGCTCCGGTAAATTTCCGTGGAAATTTTCCACAGTAAGTAAGTATGAGACCAAAATTACTGAAACACGTTGTAGACGGAAAAGTGTCCAGGGATCCTGGGCACTTAAGAACACTGACAGGCTATTTGCTCCAAAATTAAAATTTTGCCAAGAAGATTTAGATTTTTCTGTAAATTCCGAGGAATTTACTAGAAATTCTAACAATTTACTTTTTTAGACTATTCCAAATGTCTTTTCCACGAAAAATTTTAAATTGTTTTACCTCGGATGTCACGATAAGAAATGGATTTAATTTTGATGAAAGTTTTTCGATGTGACTGCTTCAAGACTTCTCAGAAAAAGGAAGTAAAGGAGCTCTCGTCAACCCATGACAGTTCGGCTCGAAATTTGAAGTTGTGTTTAGTGATCATTTTGCCAAGTAATCGTTTAGCAAACCAATTACTAACTTAAATCATTCGTTGATCATATTGAACACATATCACCGTAGACAACCACCAATACATCAAATTCGCTCCACCGTATTAACCCGTTCCATGAACACAAGTGAACCAAAATGCCAAATCTACGTTTTAGTTTTAACTCCAATTAATTAAAATTAAAGTTGTAAAACAAAAAACAATTTGTTCCTATAAAGCAATTTTTTCCTAATAGCAGTTAACCCGTTTCTAACAAATTGCGCTCAAAATGCTCAACACTGAAAATATACGTTCCACAATGAGGGAAACTCAATAATGATTAACAAAATGTATGTTAACAGGAATGTTAATTTGGTTGCTGATAAAAATTAATTATCATAGCTGTGACTCGTGAATAACATAGAAAATTTAATACCTTATATTTTGTTTCCCTATTTTGCACCAAATTTAGATTATAATTCAAGCATAACAATCAACTATTTTTCATACACAAATGTTGCGTGGTGGAACAGAAACAAATAATATTTGTAACACAAAAATATGAAATTTCTTTTAACAAGTTTAAGCTCTGGTTACTGACAAAAAACCCTTGGAAGCCAAAATAGTTAGTTTACTTGTCATTTTTTTAAAAAATTTATCTGAAAAAATTTTTCTTTGATACCATGGGTAGGGGAGGGAGTAATTTCGCAAAATCATACAATAATTTTAACTTTATAATTGTGAGAAAAATTACAAACAGAGAGGTAGGTGATAAGGCTTCCTACAGAAAATTCAGAATATTTAAAAATCGTTCATTACAAAACCAGATAATAATGACTCATTGAGTAACAATATGAGCTGGAAACAGGACGATTACAAACGAATGTCCTTCGCGTGAAACGTACCGATAAGTTTACCCTGTAAATCTTCTAATTGGTAGTAGTGGTTTCCTAGTTTTTCCCTAACACGGGCTTTAATGAATAATGGCGCAAATTTTCCATTAAATCGCTTTTCAGCACTGCTCTGAACAAAATTACGACGCAAAACTTCTTGGCCGACTGTGAAATTTTGTGGCCTAGTGCGCAGATTATAATGTTGTTGGTTTTGTTCATACGCTTTCCGAATATGTTTTTGTAAATCCTTTCGTATCAGTTGTAACTTCCCATCCCTATTCAGATTATACGAGGGCTCATCTAAAAGTTGAAGGTTCCGTAATAGATTATATGAAGACCCGTGGGTAATCATATCAAACCCAAATAACGCATGATAGGGAGAAGTGTTTATGGCCTGGTGACATGAGTTCCGAAGTGCACAACTAATGGCACTCAGATGCTCATCCCATTTTGTATGATCCGCCTTTAAATACGAACGAATACCTGCTATTATTGAGCGATTAACACGCTCGGAAGCGTTAGCTTGCGGTGAGTAGTAAGCCGTATAAACATGATTTATTCCCAGAGATGTGAAGAAAGCGTTTAAATCATTGGCTTTAAATTGCGAACCATTATCGCTGACTATATGTTCTGGCACACCATATGTATGACAAATTTGTTTTTCGAGAAAATCCTTAATGGCTGTAGAAGTAAATTTCCGTAAAGGCTGTAGCCAATGAAACTTGGACAAATGGTCTAAAACAATTAATAACCCTATATTACCGGACTTGCTTCTAGGGTATGGACCTAGTAAGTCAATATATAATCTTTGAAACGGACGGACAGATATAACCTGTTTTCCCATTTCAGGCTTCATAACAAAATTTGGCGCTTTGGTTGTTTTACAGGTTGCGCAATTTCGCACAAACTCTCTTGCATCCTTGACCATTCCGGGCCAGAAAAAGGAGCGTTTCAGAAGGTCTAGCGTTTTTTGCATGCCACCATGAGCAGCTGTTAAGGAATCGTGAAACCTACTAATCAAGTCGTTTCGTAACCCGAGTGGAACCCAAAGTTTCCAGGCGTTTTGCTCGTTTACCGCATTACCATCATAATGTTGTGTTCTTATATATACAAAGTCGTCAACTATTTTTATATCCGGGTATTTTTCCGCATTTTCCTGTATTTTAGCTATCAAATTTGTATAATCAGACTCTTTAAAACAAGGCGACGATAAATCAATTTCAGGACCACTAATATCAACTGTGGCTACTTCGTCAAATGGGATTCGGGAGAGTGCATCCGGGACAATATTATCTTTGCCCTTACGATGACTCACCGTAAACTTGTACGCTTGGAGTTTTAGTACCCATCGTGTTAAGCGACCACTTAAATTCGGCTGGCGCATTAACCATACGAGGCTCGCGTGATCAGTGACTACTTCGAACTCTTGGAGTTCTAGGTAGCACCTAAATCGTTGTATAGCCTCTAACGCAGCGAGACATTCGCGTTCCGTCACGCTATAGTTCCGCTGGGCGGAATTGAGTTTTCTGCTCATATAAGCTATTGGTTTTTCCTGATTATCATTGTCCAATTGAACCAAAACTGCCCCAATACCATAATCACTCGCATCGCAGTGTAAAAAGAATTTTCGAGAAAAATCAGGGTTGCTAAGTACGGGAGCCGAAGTCAACAAAGACTTAATTTTCTCAAACGCGTTTTGAGCTTCCGGGGTCCACACAAATTTTTTTTTCGACGATAGGGTTTCTGATATAGGGAAAACTACACTTGAGAAATTCTCTATAAACCTCCTATACCATCCTGCGAGACCTAAAAACCCTCTCACCTGCTTGAGACTCCTCGGCACTGGCCAATCTCTAATAGCACTAACTTTTTCGGGATCGGTAGTGATCCCTCCGTCCCCAATTACGTAGCCAAGGTATTTAACCCGGGTTACGCAAAAATGACTTTTGGCAATGTTTAAGGTCAAGTTAGCCTTCTTAAACTGTTCTGCAACACGCACCAGGACAGACAAATGTTGTTCAAAATTTTCAGACACTACAATCAAATCATCCAAATATCCAAAGACCATGTTTTTGAGATCTGGTGGAATGATCTCATCCATCAACCGACACATGGTTTGTGGTGCCGTACATAAGCCGAAAGGCATTACCACGAATTGGTAAAGGGGCCTACCAGGTACCGTGAAGGCGGTTAATGGTTTTGACTCTTCTGTCAAGGCAATTTGCCAATACGCGTCTTTTAAGTCTAATTTTGATATTATATTGGCTTTTGGAAGCCGCGCAAATATCCCCTCTATGGATGGCAACGGATAAGCATCCTTTTTGGTGACTGCATTCACCTTCCTCGCATCAAGGCATAAGCGGACTTTATTTGGTTTAATAACCAACCTCATAGGGGAACTCCAGGGTGATGATGACGGTTCAATCACACCCAATGTCAACATTCTGTCTATTTCTGCGAACATCAGTTTCTCCACTGCCGGAGAAACTGGATAGAACCGTTGCTTTATTGCTTTGGCTTCGCCAACGTCAATCTCATGTTCAAGTAAGCTGGTTCTCCCAAGCCCTTGCTTCTCGAAATTCGGAAATAATGAAATAACAGCATTTAACTGCTGACGTTGACTAGACGTTAATTTATAATCGTGTCCATCTGAAACCACAGGCTCATATTTATCGTTATTGTCGGACAGAACTTCGGATCTTTTAATCTCAGACAATTCAGACGGACATGCGCTTAATATAGATTTATCGATTAAGTCCACTGATTCAATAACATCAGGTAACAATTTAAATTTCTTCCAAAAGTCAATTCCTAATATCAGACGTTGGGATATCGTTGGAATTATAAACAGATTTAACTTTTGAATAGTGTCCTTGAAATTTATATCGACACTTAGCCAACCAATTACGCGCTGGCGGTTCCCATCTGCAGTCTTTACGAAAGATTTGCATTTGAAAAAGTTTGGAAATTTATAAAAATCCTCACAAGCAAGATCTGAACCAATACAGCTAATGCTGGCACCGGTATCCAATAATCCAAATTCGGAAAAATCAAGAAATTTCACCTTAGCATAGTAACGCATATCACTAGGGTTGCTTTATATAGCAGAAACTAATAATTTTGAGCACAACTTACGCAATTTATAAAAATTTCTAAGACGTAGCGTGGAACGTTTTCGAGTTCGTTTTTTATCTAAAATAGCAATAGAATAATCGTTAAAAATTTCCTCGCGTTTTGCCAAATACCTTTCCCATCGCTGATGATAAGGTAATCTCGGATAAATAATTTTAGAGCTGTTTAGTTGATCCAATTCATTTCTAGAAAAATCACGTTTAAGAATCTGACAACCGCTATAATCAGGTTCCATTGACTTTGCAGATAAATCAGGTGTTATAGAATTATCAATAGAATTACTTGTCAAATCCGGTATATTTTTGTTGTTACAATCAGGTAGTTTATTTAAATTTTCAGAAGGGTCTACAATTGTTCCTTTGGCGGAACTGAAGGCTTTTTTGAAGATCTACGATTCAAACAAGTGGTACATTGTGGCTTGTATGTATTTTTGGCACCACAACCATAGCAAAAAACAGACCTTTCATGTAGGCAATCTTCATAATAATGACCAAGCTGGTCGCAATTCCAGCAACGGGGAATACTCTCCGGTTTCTTAATAGCGTCAATCGAACACTCCGGAATCACATCACAATCAGGATTAATATCCCTATTGTCAAGTTCGATTTCAGAAATCTGGCGACGAGGCATAACGGAATTGTGGGTTTTAGATGTAAAATTTCGACGTACATACTCTTCATGTAGAAAAGTTTCGCGTTTTTGGACTAACTGTCTAAGTTTCGAAATAGAATAAATTGGCTGATAAAGCAACTCATGTCTAGATTAGATTATATGGCACTATGCACCGCGACCAACTTAGGTCATTTGTGCTGCCTAAAGTTACCCTAAAGATTCAAGCTACCTATAAAGCCAATAATCCTATTAGGCAAAATCTTCATAATGTCCGAAGGGGAGACAAAGCGATTGCCAAGAAACTTGGCACGCCTTTCACATAGCCTCGGACATTCGCAAAGAACATGCTCTGATGTCTCAGCTACCAGTTCGCAAAACCTACACTCATCCGTGTCCGAAAGACCCCTTTTGAGCAGGTGGTATCTGAGATTGCAGTGTCCAGTCAGGTAAGACACCAGGGTTCTCAAGTCACCCCTCCCGAGGGACAAGAGTCTCCTCGATCCTGCACTGGAAAAAGAAATCAATCTCTTAGCCTGTCGTTGGCCAAGAGAGTTTTCCCAATAGAGAGAGAATTCTGACTCCCTCCATGACCCGAGCTTCTCCCTAACATACCCCAAAGGTATACCACAGAATGGTTCAGGGCCAATAAAGGGCCTTCGGGCTCCGCAATTAGCAAGACAATCTGCCCTCTCGTTGCCCTCATGCCCCTCGTGACCAGGAACCCACCCTAAGGTAAGCGAGTTGCGCCTGCCAAGTCGGTTAAGAGCCAGAATGCATTCCATGACCAGACCAGATGACACCTCATAGGACATTAAAGCCCTTAATGCCGCCTGACTGTCGGAAAGAATGTAGATACGAGATCTAATAGTGCCCCTTCGTAGACACTCCTCCGCGCAGACACAGATAGCAAAAATCTCTGCCTGAAAAATGGAGGGGTATCTACCCATGGGTAAGGCCCGTTGGAAACCTGGTCCATAGACACCCGCACCAGTGTCACCATTCGCATGCTTTGAGCCATCTGTGAACCATATCTGAGAACCCCGCTCTGGCTCCCAGGATCTGTTGGTCCACATGGCCCTGTCGAACAGCATCACTTTAAAGTTCCTATCAAAGATGTACTCCGGTGACCTCCTATCCGTAACCTTTGTAATCGGGTCATCGATTAGGATTCTAGCGATCCTCATGTGGCCCCTTAGATCACCTCCCCTCATGTCACCGAATTCTCTAAGTCTGGAGGATCCTATGCAGGCAGCCTCCATTACAGAAATATGCAATGGTGGTATCCCCAGCATAACCCCCATGGCATCCGTCGGGCAGGTTCCGCCTGCCCCCGTTATGCCAATACACATAAGACGGTAGATCCTCTTGAGAGCATCCCTTGCCCCTACCTGTTCAACCTTTGGCCACCATGCCAGGGCAGCATAGGTGATCATAGGTTTAACAATGGTGTTAAACGACCAGTAGACCATCTGCGGCCTTAGACCCCATGTCTTACCAAAAAGCCTTTGGCAGGCATAATATGCCCTTGTGGCCTTCTTGGAGACATAGTCAAGATGTTCATTCCAGGTAAGGGATCTGTCAAGAGTCACGCCGAGGTACTTAACACTACTGGAAAAGCCCACCGTGGCCCCATCAAGGACAGGCATTGTCAGGTTAAGTTTCCTCCTATTCGTAAATGGTACCAGGATTGTCTTCGACGGGTTGACAGACAAGCCCTTTTCCCGGCACCAAGAAAGAGTATAGTTCAGAGCCTGTTGCATACGTTCGGATATGGTCCTATCATCAAATCCCACTACAGAAATGACAAGATCATCCGCGTATCCATAAGTCCTGAAACCCAGGTCGTTCAAACCTTCGAGTAGTTCATCAATGACCAGCGTCCAGAGTAACGGCGACAAAACACCCCCCTGTGGACAGCCCCTAGTCGCATTTACGGTCCTACTAGTAGTCCCTATGCCGAACGTGATTATTCTAGAGCGTAGCATCTCCAAAGTCCAATTGATGATAATTGGAGAGATGTCCTTTCTAACCATGGACACCCTAATTGCCTCGTAGGACGTGTTGTCAAAGGCGCCCTGTATATCAATAAAGGCACAAAGGGCAATATTCTTTGCCTCTAGTGCCCGTTCTATTGTAGTGACAACATGATGGACAGCAGTCTCGGTAGATTTACCTCGTTGATACGCAAACTGTAATTTGTGTATCGGCTTTCGCCTTAGGTAAGTATCCCTAATGTACTGGTCCAAGACTTTCTCCATTGTTTTAAGGAGAAACGAACTCAGGCTAATTGGTCTAAAGGATTTGGGCAGTTGTTCAGACTTCTTCCCCGCCTTCGGTATAAAGACCACTCTAACCTCCCTCCACGGCGTCGGTACATGACCGAATAACAGACTAGATCTAAATATCCTAACCAGTTGTGGGACAATTAAATCCATCCCTTTCTGCAACAGACAAGGATAGATCCCATCCGGACCCGGAGATTTGAATGAAGAGAATTCACCTATCGCCCATTTTACCCTGTTCTCCTGAAAGACAGCACTTGATAGGCGTACATTGCTGCCTGTTAGGTCTGGAACTCGTTGAATCACGACAGACCCGCAGTTGTCAACGCATCCTGGGAAGTGCGTATCAAGTAGGAGTTCACAGGTTTCAATGGGAGATTCAGTGTAGGTACCATTCGGCCTCTTGAGAGTACATAGACCATTCGTATGATCCTGGGACAGGGCCTTTTGTAGACGCACCGCCTCTGGAAGATCAGAGATCTTCTCACAGTAGTTGCGCCACGTGGACCTCTTGGATCTACGTAGTTCTTTATTGTACTCAGTGAGCGCTGCCTTATAGGTAACCCAGTCTCCTGTTTCCTTGGCCCTATTGAACAGTCTTCTGGCCTCCATTTTGAGCTTATCCAGACCATCGTTCCACCATGGAACATCCCTCTTCGTCTTCCTGGTCTTTTCAGGACAGCTCAGAGTATAAGCAGAAGTTAAATTTGAATGAATATCAGATGCTATATGATCAATTTCGCTTGTGCTCAAGATGAGCCCTTTAGAAAGATCTGCACCGTTTTTCAAATGATGACGAAAATTTTCCCAGTTTGTGCATCTGGGATTACGATAGATCTGGCATGAGTCCAATGAACTAACAACATCGAATACCAGGTGTTGGTGGTCAGACATTGATACTTCATTGGAGACATGCCAATTGGAGATGGCGAAAGAAATATCAGAGCTAGTAAGAGTGAGATCTAAGACCTCTGACCTAATAGCATTCCTGAAAGTCGGCTCGTCACCCCTATTTGCTATGTTTATATTATTGCTACATATAAATTCAAGCAGGTACTCACCACGTTTGTTTACATTGGTACTTCCCCATGTTGTGTGATGTGCGTTGGCGTCGCAACAGAGGATCCAACTGAGTTTCCTCTTTCGGCAATATTCCACCAAGGCCGAGACCTCAGTAGTTGGTACCGTGTCAGCATCGCCAGGAAGGTAAGCAGAGGCCAGAACTACCTCGTGTTCCCCAGATAAGGAGGGCACCTTTGCCCAGATCGCAACCAAGTCTCCCATAATGAACTCTGGAAGATATGTTAGATTGTCCCTAACTAGGATGGCCGCTCTTGGCCTGATATGCTTTGAATCGTAAATCAACCTACCTTGATTTGCGTTAAGCCCTTTTATGGCTCCGTCGTGCACCCATGGCTCCTGAATAAAAACAGGATCCAGGGCCTCAGTGGTGAACCTTCTGTTGGCGACGTCCGATGCCGCTTTGGCATGGTGAAGGTTCACCTGTAAGCACTTTAAGTGCTTCGGTGTCTTACCTTTTCCGGTAGCCATTATTTACGAGCGTGCTTGGCGGCACGCTTTGCCACCTTTCTGCCCCTGTTGGAGTTCAGCAGAACCGCCTCCTCTGCCGAGTTTCTCTCCCACTTTTTCCGCCTGTTGGGAGCCTGCTGATTGGCCATATTCTTAGCTTTAGGCTCAGATGAATTGGGCCTTACAAGGTCCTTCGAGCAGCCCGGTTTATCATCCATATTAGGGTCATTAGAGACCCTGTTGTCGGATTTAGTCGTTGCTGCCGAATTATTTGTATTTGCCCTATTGGGTATGTCACGCCCGACCTCTTGTTGCTGACGTGTAGGCCTTACCAGCGCTGTTCCATATCCAAAATTCACTCTGTAGTTCTTTCGCTTGAGTAGGTCGGCTGAGATTGGGTCAATGGAGAGGGTTAGCTCAACAATACCACCCTTTATGACCCTATTCAGTACCTTCCAATACCCAACCGAAAGTTCACAGTTCTGGCCCTCAACTAGTCCAAGAAGTAAATCACTGGACGTGTCCTCCTTTTCGGGAAAGTATCCCACGAACACTTGGGCCTTCGGCACTTCATCTTCCGCCACTACTTTCAACACAGCATCGCTCCATGGCTTCAGAGTGGGGACGTGAGTCTCCAGCCACTGCGCTGTGTCTTTGTCGCGGCATACAAAACTGAGCCAACCTGGCTTATAGGAGCAACTAGAGAAACTGGGCTTTATTGTCCCTTTTCTAAGCTCCGCGATCTTGTACAAGACAGCTCTTTGAATGGAGTGCAGCTGTTCATCTGTCCATCTAGTCGCCGGAAAATCAGGCGGAATTACACCAATCTTTACGGTGGAGACTGCTTCTTTATAAGACGGCGCCATTTGTTTTTGCTGCTTCGCTGGAACCGTCAAGGCTGGCTTTGGCAATGTGCCGCCTTCAACCTTACGAGGTGTGCCATCCACAGCAATCTCAGCGGTCCGTTTTGCAGGTTGTTTCGACCCTGGTGGCGTTGAGCCATCTGAGCGTACCCTCTTTCTTTTACCAGCGAGCTCTTTAACCTCTTTTCGGGCTTCGCGCATTGATAGCAAACAAAGTCGCCGCGCTGCCTCTGGGTCAATACCCTCGTCCAGGTACATCCTCAGGCGTTTTCGAGCAGCAACACATAGCTTCACTCTTTCAGTCGCAGGTTTCGACTGATCACCTGGAGCTTTCGTAACCTCATTCGCGGTACTAATAGGCTGTGAACATAAAAGTTCATCCTCCTCGTCCGTAGGGATATCTATGTCAGTGGTAGGACCCTGATGATCCTGAGACACGATAACCATATCCATAGGCTCAGCAAGGTTTGGACTGGGAACGTCCTTTTCTTGCTCGACTATTTTATTAGCGTCCTCAGTGACATTTAGGCATAAAACCTGTTGGCCAGTTGAGGATAGACCTGCATCGGTCTTTTTTTGCTCATTATTAAACTTTTGGTTGTTAAAATCCATCTATAAATAAATAAGAAGGGATTAAAAAGAACGCCTAGTAGCAGAGCCCTGTGCTACCAGGGGGCTAAATACAACCAGAGTTCGCCATGCCCTGGAGGCCACCGTTCGAAAACACACTAACGTAGTGCTATTCATCCCATAGGCACGGTTAGATAACACCGGGGATTACGGGTTTTTATCGAGTGTCCGCTCTAGATCCGCCATGTTCTGTTAAATAGCAGGGACACCTCGTGCAGGATGTGATACTAAACCACGCATGGACGGTCTTTGGAATCCTGATAGGCTGTGGCATTTTCAACAGATTTGCTGTGTGTACGCTTCAAGGACCCCTGTAGCACTCGCTACTTCGACCTCATGTCTACTCATGTCTAATCTCTGGACGCAAATTTCGAATTAATATTTCCGTTAATTCAATCTCTGAAAGCGCAGTAGGTAGGCGATCCATTATAGCGCTAACAGAATCATAAAACAAGTCGAAAGATTCGCCGGGCCTTTGTTTACGATTTCTGATTTCTTCACGAATATCAAAGCATGCTTTAGAGTCCCTATATTTGTCCCTAATAGCATCACTAAAATCATCCCACTCCATTTTCTTCTCTTTTCCTATGGTTCTATGAAATCTCCAAAACCAATTTCCTGCTGGTTCAGCGAATACAATGTGTAGGTGTGGACGAACAATTTCAAAATTACCATTAAAATTTTCCAAAATAAGAGATTTCAAACGATATAAAAATTCTTCAACACTAAGGCCAGTTGAAGTACCATCAAATTTTAAACCCCAGTATCGAATTATTGAGGTAATCTTATCAGGAGAGAGATTTGAATTTGACGAAGACGAATTAATATGCAAATTTTGACGGGGTTGAAAAAAGTTTTGTGAATTATTCCCAAGGGAATCATTAAAAGAGTTAGTACTTTGAGGCTGTTGTTGTTGATATTGATTTCTATAAGAAGAATTCAATAAATTAGACTGGGTTTGTTCCGAATTCGGAAAAACAGTTCCAGCAGAACGATTAGCTAAATTACCCGGTTGTGTTCGTTCTTGCGAAATATCTTGGGCCTGTGATTGACTAACACTAGCAGCCCCGACTAAATTTTGTGGAGGTAAATTCTGAGAATGACTATCCCTTGTGTAGGCCAATGACGCCATAGTAGATGGATTGGTTAAATTTGGTGGTTGTTGCAAGGCGTTTTGACTATTCAAACTATTGTTTGACGGAATTGCAGTCTGATTTTGTGACAGATTAGCTAACGACTTTTGTGGTAATTGTAAATAATTATTAGGGTTATGCCCACGAGAAGAAGTAGTAGTGGGGTCTTGAGTTAAATTTAGATTCTGAATTAACTTTACCATATTTATCTCAATCATTTCGTTAATTTGATTATAATCTACAGTTGGTGGTGTATAATTTTGAGTCGAATTAATATTTTCTAAAACTTTAGAAACATTTGACTCAATCATCTTATCAATCTGATTATAATCTACAGTCGGTGGAGGATAATTTCGGGCAGAGTTCATATTCTGTACAGCCCTCGATACGTTTGACTCAACTACCCTATTAATCATATCATAATCAACAACTGTTTGAGTGGGTTGTATTATGGTTTGAAAACCTGTGGGATTTTCATTTTGAAGATCGGGAACGTTATCAGGTGTGGACAATGGTAAAGGTTGTGAAGCACTATTATCACTTGCTGGTGCAGCCTCTCGCGGTGTGGTATCTAAAATTTCCTGAATATCGTTTATACTCGGATTTCCCGTAGAAGTGGAAGGCTCTGTGAACAAATTTTTGCTGAAAGTTCTCGTGGGATAATTATGTCTATGTAAACCACCTCGCGGTCTTCCCTTTGGTTTTCCTTGTTTTAAAGGAAATTGAATTTTCTGTAAATCGGACAATTCACAGGCTCCATTACAAACAGGACACACCATACTATTTTCAAGAAAATTTTCAATACAGGCTCGATGAAAAGCATGATTGCATCTTATGATAGCCAAACATTCAATTTTCGCATCCATACGTTCTCCACAAATATGACAAATATCCGTTGCAGTAGTCGAACTTGCACCAGGCTGTGAAGGAGGTGTAGATTGGCCCTCAGGCAAACCCGAATTGTTCTTAGGAGAATGGCCTATCATTTTGAAATTAATTTAACAAATCGAATGCTCAAAAGTATAAAACCCTCTATTTATTGATAAACAATAAAATCAAAACACTAAAGCAAAAATTCACAAAAAAAAAGTTTTGTGAATTATTTATGGAACCAAAAAAAAAAAAAATCAATCTTTATCGCAAGATTCAAAAACAAACATAACAGTTATGTAAACGCACTAAACGTAATTTAAAGTTTATAATTCAACCAATCAAAAAAAAAAAAAAATTCTCCTCCTTCTAATTGTAAAATTGTAATAGAAACCTTTCTTAAAATTTAATTGTAAGAAAAAAACCAGATATAAAGTATAGAACCGATATATTCATGAAATTACTGTTTTCGCACATGTGAATATAAAAGTAGGGTACAAAATATATATATATATATATATATATATATATATATATATAGGCAAAATATAGAATCAATACTAGAATAAAGATTAGGCTATGGTATATTTTGTATGAATATAAATCCATATGATTAACAGACACACCAGCACAATTGAATCGGTCACCTATTAGAATCCCATAACTACCGGATATTGCATTGCAAGAAGCAAAACAATATAGTCCTCATACTCATAGGCAGCTGATATCTAAGTCAACTAATCTATAACAATAAATATTATACAAAAAATTGCATAAGTGAGAAATCAGAAAATTTAACATTCGTCAAATCCTCGAAAGGAACATGTAGAGGTAAATCGGTTAGATTACCCGAACTGTATTAACTCAGGTATCTAAAATAAATCCAGAAATACTTGCATATTTATTCAAAGACAAGATTTACGAAAACTAAACCGATTAGACACTAAGCCATTAATGAACTCTATTATACTAAGAAAAAATTAACGGAACCGAAAATAACCCAAAATTTGGGACACTTCCGGCCCCACGTTGGGCGCCATTTATTGTAATATACAAGAGTACTAAGGCAACAAAATGTTGCAAAGCATTTTGACAAATACCTCCTTTCGAAAAAAAAAAATATCCCAATTAAAGATTAGTGAAAAGTAGGACGACGGGAGCCATTGCATCGCTAGCGATCAGTCGGGTGGGGGAGTTCTTGTCCTCTTTTCAATCTAACTTCAGTACATTTGCATATTGTCTATTATTAAAGACTCCCTATAAAAATTACTAAAATTACTTTAAAATGGACCAATATCGCCATAGCAAACAAAACAACACAAGCCCCTCTATGGACGAAAATGAGAAAAGTACTTACACAAAGGGTATTGATCTCATGCCTAAAAATGGGGTGAGGGTTCCCAGATGTTGTTGGGAACCTCTGCCTCATTACCCGCCCTTACCATGATCCTATTGGCACAAATTGATTTCTAGGATCCCACAAATGTCATTACCCTAACTTCTTATTCCATGATTGAAAACAGATTTAAATTAATTTAGCAATTCATGATGAATTAAATCAGTATTTATTTCAATCAATTAACAGTCGAAACATTGAAGCCATGTTAAAATAGAGATTATTACTTTTATAAATCATTTAACTTAAACTAATTATTTATTTTAGATAAATTTTTAATTCAACCTTTTAAGTTTTAAATTTACTGCAATTAAATTAGATTTCTAGTTTTTGTATAATTTTTTCTAGCGGAATTCATTTATAAAGTAAATTTTAACAATATCAGATTTAATTTAGAAAATTTTTAGCATTTACGATTTTTAAATCGACGAATTTTTTTTTTTTCTAAATTTATCGTACAATAAATTTTAGTACAATTTGGATTTTAAATTAACATAATATAAAATTAATTTATTAAAAAAAAAATTTTTATCTGTGCCATTATGGTCTAAATTTGGGGTTTTACTATTTTTCCCCCCTTTTTCTTTATTAGTTTTTTAATCGGAATGGAAATTTTTTTTTACTTTTGAACAAGGTAATCGTATCGCGTTACTAATAAATTTTTTTGGGTGTAAGAAAAAAAAAAAATACTGTTTAACCAAAACCAAAATCATAGAAATGAAGATATAATAATTATGATCAACTTTTTTTTTTTTTTTTTTTAAATAAGAAGAAAAACTCCAATAAGAGCAAGCAAACAATAATAAAAGCTTTATCCAACACCTTATACTAATTGAGATTCATTGCTTCTCTTAATTTAGCATGCTCTTATTAGTGTTTTAATAAATTCCTAATCCACATTTCTTAATAAATTTTTTTTTTTTTTTTTTTTTTTTTATGTCTTTGTTTTGTGGTGGTTGTTATTAAAATGCAAGAATATCAAAAAAAAATAATTTTAATGGTTGTTACGACTTACCAACTTAATCATGATGATCGATGAGGCCTCCTCGAACTTGATGATGTTGGACCAAATGATGACGTTACTAATTTCTAAAAACGGTTATAATGATGTTCTTGCATATTTTTCTGATGGTATTAGGGGTAATAATGTATACTTAGACTTTTCACTTTTTATAGAGTTTATATTTGTTATCGCGATTTTAGCCTTAGGTTTTTATATTTTTAGTAATTTGTTAAGGTGTTGTAATTTCTGTGTTTTAGAATTTAAGTAGGCACTTTTTAAAAATTTCTTAGCAACTTAACTATTAGGTAAAATTTTTAAAATTTTTTTACATTAACTCAACTTGAAATTTTACAATAGAATGTTTTCCTTGTTTGACCGATTTCTAATTAATTAATTAATTAATAGGCAAATCGTTAAATTAACAAATTCACTACAATAAAATTTATAATGTTTTCTTTTTTTTTTTTTCACGAAATTAGTTTTCTTTCCAACTTTGCTATTTTAAGTTAACATTTTATGCTGTATTCGGTTGAGAAATTTCTCTTCGCTTAACTTGGAATCTTTTAGGCCACGTTTCGATTCTTCTGCACTTCACTGTTATTTGATGAAATAATTATTTAAAAAATTTATGGTTTTTTTTTTTTTTCTGGTAGAATTTTCTTTGTTGATCTTGAATTTTAATTAGAGGGAATTACACTTGATCGGAGCTAAATTTGATGCCTGTCGATGGTTGTCGGGATGAGTATATGCGAACTCTCACAAACGCTGCGGCTATTGTTTGGTCATATTGATGACGTATTTTACATTAAACCAGTGTGATAATATGACGAATACGAGCTTTCTTTCTACCATATGAGTAGCAATAGATTCCTGCGTAATGTGTACTACGATTCCTGAGCCTATAGTAAAAATTCTTCAATCAGTAGGGGTAGACTTTGATCTGCAGCTCCGGTAAATTTCCGTGGAAATTTTATACAGTAAGTAAGTATGAGACCAAAATTACTGAAACACGTTGTAGACGGAAAAGTGTCCAGGGATCCTGGGCACTTAAGAACACTGACAGGCTATTTGCTCCAAAATTAAAATTTGCCAAGAAGATTTAGATTTTTCTGTAAATTCCGAGGAATTTACTAGAAATTCTAACAATTTACTTTTTTAGACTATTCCAAATGTCTTTTCCACGAAAAATTTTAAATTGTTTTACCTCGGATGTCACGATAAGAAATGGATTTAATTTTGATGAAAGTTTTTCGATGTGACTGCTTCAAGACTTCTCAGAAAAAGGAAGTAAAGGAGCTCTCGTCAACCCATGACAGTTCGGCTCGAAATTTGAAGTTGTGTTTAGTGATCATTTTGCCAAGTAATCGTTTAGCAAACCAATTACTAACTTAAATCATTCGTTGATCATACTGAACACATATCACTGAACACAACCACCAATACATCAAATTCGCTCCACCGTATTAACCCGTTCCATGAACACAAGTGAACCAAAATGCCAAATCTACGTTTTAGTTTTAACTCCAATTAATTAAAATTAAAGTTGTAAAACAAAAAACAATTTGTTCCTATAAAGCAATTTTTTCCTAATAGCAGTTAACCCGTTTCTAACAAATTGCGCTCAAAATGCTCAACACTGAAAATATACGTTCCACAATGAGGGAAACTCAATAATGATTAACAAAATGTATGTTAACAGGAATGTTAATTTGGTTGCTGATAAAAATTAATTATCATAGCTGTGACTCGTGAATAACATAGAAAATTTAATACCTTATATTTTGTTTCCCTATTTTGCACCAAATTTAGATTATAATTCAAGCATAACAATCAACTATTTTTCATACACAAATGTTGCGTGGTGGAACAGAAACAAATAATATTTGTAACACAAAAATATGAAATTTCTTTTAACAAGTTTAAGCTCTGGTTACTGACAAAAAACCCTTGGAAGCCAAAATAGTTAGTTTACTTGTCATTTTTTTAAAAAATTTATCTGAAAAAATTTTTCTTTGATACCATGGGTAGGGGAGGGAGTAATTTCGCAAAATCATACAATAATTTTAACTTTATAATTGTGAGAAAAATTACAAACAGAGAGGTAGGTGATAAGGCTTCCTACAGAAAATTCAGAATATTTAAAAATCGTTCATTACAAAATGAGCGAATTCACTTAATTGTGAATAAATTCGAAAAAAATCAATCGATTTTTATGATCGATATCTCATTTTGTTCCTATTACATGTGGCTTTGCGATAAAGCAATAAATCTGAACGATTTTTTGCCGTTTTCGATTTTTTATGATTTTTTTAAAACAAAAAAATTTGCTATTTTCACGTAAAAAAAATATTTTTTCCCTCAATTTTTTATTATAACTCCGAAACTATTGAGCCGATTGAAACGCAATATATTAACGGATTAAAGGCTATGTAAATTTCAGTTTTTCTAAATTTATTTGAATAATATCGGACTAATTTTTTTTTAGTTATCATTAATTATGTGGAGAAACGTCTAAAAATAATTATAATTTTACTTAAAAATTTTAAAAAAAAAAACCTCTCCATAGAATTTCAAAATTGAACCATATTTGTACTACTGGGACCACAATACATCAAAATTGTATAGTGGTTTTCAAAGCCCCTAAAATTTTTTCAAAATTGTTGCCTTGTGTTATAATTATTTATCACCGAAGTATTAGAGACAAGTCAATTGATTAACAAAAAATCATCATCATTTACAATGGGGAGATGGCTCAGTATCATTCAACTCTGTCTGGAATTTTTTTAAAGCCAATATAATGGATTCTTACATTTTTGTTAAGGGGTTGGAGAAGAAAAAATTTCTTGAGGATATGCTGCAGAAAAATGAAAATATTAATTGTTATAAATTAAAACAACTCAATGAAAAATATGCTGATTGTATCCGTTGTAGTTCACACAAACATGGGACTTGTGCTCTAAAAAATGCTCTTTTACTACAAAAATTTTTTAACTCTAAACTAAATGAACACGATTTACCATTTTTATTATCTTATCTTAAAATTCTAAAAGAGAAATTATATAACGTTTTTTTTTTTTTTTTTTCTTTTTTTATTTGTAATATAATTTTTAAAAATCTTTATTGATTTTTCTTATTTCTTACTGTCAAATTTATTATTATGGGTTATTTCCTAATAATCAATATTCTCAAAGACAACATCATTACGATCATTCTGAAATTGCAATAAATCAATATTTATCTGCATAATAACATTGTCACCATTCACATCAAACTTAAAATTACTATTTTGACATTGTAGACAAATATTATCTGGGGTTTTATTATCCTCGTCATATTTGCAATGACCCCTAGCGACTGTATGAATCTGATCACTCAAAATTATTCGTTTTTCATCTTCATAACTTAGAACTATTTATGTACATCTATTGTAAAAATAGTATGTAATTTAGTTAAAAATAAACACATATTGTCGGTAAAAGTTTTACGTTCAAACAAAGCAGTTTTATAATCAAACATGTAATATTTGTTTAGAGCTGACTTTTTCACTCCCTTTGATTTTCGAATTTCTTTGTTGTCTATAGTTTTAATTGAATACATTTCTGAATGAAGACCAACAAATTCGAGCATTATTTTTCCGTTATTCTCATCTTTCATTTTCCCTAAAATTTTTTTATTTACTAATGGGAAACCATATGGATTATCAGCGGAATAATCAGAGGTATCAAGTTCATGCAACAAATCATTAAGTATATCCTTATAAAAATTCTCTGTTTTAATTGAATAAATAAATGAGTCTGTGTCCATATAATTGAGGGTTATAGTTTCCTTATATTTTCCTTTCATTATCCTATAATGGAAATCGTACATTTTCCATTTAGATAATTCAAGTACGCCAAACCCTATATATATATGTTTGTCATTTAATATATCAACTCTAGACATTTGAACTGCAAACAAGTCATCGGAAGACTTTGCAATGCTTTCAAAATTGGGCCGAGAAACAAAATATCGTACCCCTTTACGATTTTTATCTTGACTCTCCCAGTTTTGAGCTATTTTAAAATCTACCCTCTTGTCCACATTCTCCATCGTTTTGCCATAGACGGCATTATTCAGGAGTTTAAAGAAATTTTTCTCAAAATCATTTTGTGCTTGTGCTCTTTGGGCTGTATTTAAGTTTATATATTTCTGAAGCCATGGTGATTGACTAAATTTTAATCCTCTATGATATTTAGTACAAATTAAACCATTTGCAAGACATTGCTTAAGGTTTCGATAATGAATCAGATACTTTGATTTATTGGTCAAGTCTGCAATAATTTGAATTTTGATTTTCCAACTATTTTGTTCTCGGAAGCAAAAGGAAGGTCATTGTGAAGTTTATGGAGAGAGTGTGGAAAAGTTAAATCAACTTCCAAAATGTATCCGATATGAGAAGTATCTGATATTTTATTGGGATCGAAATTTGTTAATTAGTTCTCGTCGAGCCACTCAAATTGTCCAGTTGGAAGATACTGGGACATTGCCCACCCGTACAAATTATTTGCATCTAAGTAAGCTAAATATTCTGATGGTTTTATACTATCAAAATCATCCATATACTTATGATTGGCTTTAGCATGTCTCTGCGAACATTGCACGAGACCCCCCCCTTATTCCATTTTGTATAAAGAGATACATATCTTTATCTGTGAATAGCTCTAATTCTTTCTTTGTCGTCTTGAGCATTGCGTTCCATGAAAGACCTGGGGCGGTATAAAAATGGGGTGGATCTAATTTATATATAGTTTAACAAACTTTCCTAAAGTTTTGAAAAATGTCCGCCAACAAGAGCACATCCGTTTTTAAATACAGTTTTGCGTAATCCAACAGATTATTACATCTAAATTCTCTCCAGACATTTTAAGCATGTTCATAGTCTTCTTCAGAGCATTCCGCTTCAGTTAAAATGTTAAAAAACTTATCTCGACTGGGGAGTTCAGTCTCATTAAATCTTTCGAAAGAGTCTATATAGGAGTATGGAAAAACACCCTTTCTCCTAATTAAATTAAAATGATTTTCATCAACGAATTTTTTGCGGTCAATATAGAAATCATCAGCATTTAGATTTTTTGCTAGAGAATCTAAGCTGGAAGACATAAATCTGAAAGAATCGAGAAATCTTATTTCAAATTTTTCTTTAGTCGTATGTTCAAAAACTGGTAGATATAAAGATAACGATATATATAATTCCTTGTTGAGAGGAACTACACGTATATAACTATTTGGAATAGTATTTAGATGTTTAAAGAACATATGACAATCGTATGCAGAGAAGTTGTGAAAAAATACAGGAATAAATTTAGGTTTAATACATTTTAAATTACAATCGCTATGAGCAGGTCCGCTATAGTTGCCTGTGAAATGACAGTAGTATTTAACTTTTGAGAAAAATATTTCCTTTTCGCAAATATGACAAATGTTAGAAGTATTATGAAAGTTAATATCATCTGCTGTCATTTTGATTTCAACGTTTTTAAATATATAATTTTTATTAATATGTGTTAAATCGTGAACTAAATCCTGAATAAAAACTTTAGGCGCATCATCACCCAAATAAATTTTAAAACTATCTAAGTGTTCATCAAAGCTACATTTTATGAAATAGCTAAATGCACATGGAATGTGCTTTTGGATCTTAGTAGTTTTAGCACTAACCCCTTTATTTATGTTTCTTAAAATGGACTCAAAGTCCGCATAAACTGTAAATGGAACATCTACTTCTTTATGCACATTTTTGTTTGTGTTGCAGGAAAAGTTCCTCGCTATTTTTGTAAGTAAGGCACGCATTACATACAAATATTCTTTCATGATGTCCTGTCAAACTGTTGCGAATACACCTATAGATAAAAATAAAAAATGAATTAGAAATAATTTTAATAGTTATCAAAACATTAAATCAAACTAACCTTGAAATGTCATTAATTAAGACATAATGCGATCTATCTTCTTTCGTGAGAAGAAGAAGATTTATGTGATTTTGCCTCTCCTCCTTCGTTAGATAGTAAGGTCCGACTATCCTTTTCTCTTCGTATCCGAATACGTTGACACTTATATCAACATTTTGTCTTTCAAAGGCTTTCAAGTTTTTTAGACTTAGCGGAAACATAAGATTGCTAAAATTCAATTCCACATTGTTCACTGCTATTCCGTCTGCAGCTGCGTTCGCAATGTTGTATGATGAGCATTGTTTTTGTTCATAATTAGATAATTCCCTTTCATCATACAGTGCGGCAATACGACTCCATTTGAAGCAGTAGACATCTTCATTGTGAATATTTGTTAATGCTTGTTTCCTTACTAACTCAATTGGTAGAGGGATGTATTGCGATCCTCTTATAATGTTTACTTCATTAACATTAATATTAAGTAGTTTTATGGCTATAACAGACCACCCACTATCTCTTTCTGGGAATTCAGCCATTTTGTTTCGAATTTCTTCAGTTTGCTCATCATAAATAGTTTTTAAATCATCGCTTAATGTCACCATGATAATTTTTGTTATGTGTGCAATTGTAGTTAGCATCATTTCATCATCAGCTATTTTTACATAATCACACACAAGCTCCATATTGTGTTTAGCTTGACAATCTTGAAGTAATTCTGTCAAAATGACTTCCTCTTTTCCAAAAAATTCTTCAGGCATTAGAATATCCTCCTTCTCGTTTTCTAGCATATAAATTGCTAGCCTTTCACTATAATCACTGCTTCTTAGAGTAAGTCTAGGGTGGATTGTCCTCATGCTGCTCTCATCGTGGAATCATTAATTAAAAACTTCCCACATTCAACACAATGTTGTTTCTTGTTTAAAGACACATTTCTAAAACTCATTTTGGGACTTTTTTTTATATTATTTCTTTATTTTTTTTATAAGAAATTTACTTTTTTTTTTTAGTTTTGGATAAATGTTTTATTTTTAAACTCACTTATTTATTTTACAAAAATTGGAGTAACACTCTTTTTGATGGTAATAATTTAAGGATCAAAACCAAATTATTTCTTTATTTGTTTTGTAAGAAATTTACTTTTTTAGTTTTGGATAAATATTTTATTTTAAATTCACTTATTTATTTTTCAAAATTGGAGTAACTCACTTTTCGATGTAGTGTAAGATACTAAATTAAATTTTCTACGAAAATCACTTATCACTAAAAATGTATACAGTCACTTCTACTACATTATGGTGAAATTCGATCATAGCATATAATCATCGTCACAGAAAATAAAAAATTCTAAACTACACAATTTTGTGAAATTCTTGAGATCATGAAATTTCTTTAATAATGAATTTGATGCATCGTCCATGGTGGTTGCTTCTTTGACGACTTTTTTAGAATTAAATTTATATAGAACAGATTGTGTAAACAATCTCATAAATTTATACGATAAACATGTACATTTTTAATACTTTCAAATAAAGTAAATGCTGTTGTAAATAAAAAGAAATTAAAATAAAAAATTATGGAATCTGTACTTTAAATAGCAACCCCTAATGCAAACGAAGTTTTGTTAAAAACAAACAAAAATGCTAAAAACAAAAAAATTAATAATTCTAAACTACACAATTTTGTGAAATTCGATCAAGTCTAAACTATAAAATTTTACTTATATTTGTTGACTTGTGTTTTCTGATCTATACATTGTTGCAAGATACAATGTTTTGGGTAATTATAATGAAAATCTTTTTTTTGGACCCCAGCAATACTGATTGTTTCTTTTTAATATAAAGAACGGATTTTTGGTAATTAAGCTATATTTATTAGAAAACGATCAAGTTTTGTCAAGAACAAACAAAAAAATGCTAAATCAAAATATGATTTTTGGTAATTAAGCTATATTTATTAGAAACGATCAAGTTTCGTCAAGAACAAACCAAAAAATAAAGAAACTAAATCAAACCAAATTTTACATAATGAGAACGCAAATTTCCATTTTCAGACGGCTAGCTTATTTTCAGCCGTTCATTTTCCGGTGGTCAGCCTTTTTTTCTCTACCACACTTTTACACTATGAGCACGCACAAACTTTTTATTTCTCCCCTTTAAGCAATTAATGGTCTGTTTCTCTATTTCGAAAGAAAGCTTTCTTTCGCTTTCTAAGCGAAAGAAAATTGATTTGGGTTTCTCTAACTAAATTTCTATGCGAACGATGACTTGAAGTACAAGTCGAATGAAAACGTAACAGTTTTCATACAAAATTTGGTTTCTCTATTTCGTACGAGTTGTCAACAGTGCGAACGTAAATGTCAAAACCAGTCACTTGCTTTTTTGTTTTCGAGTAACAAAATATTTTCAAAAAAATATATCATTCATTCCATTAGAAAACTCAAAAAATCTGAACACGGGTCCTGAATTTGTTTATTTTTTTAACATGAATACTCTATGGTCTCATTTGTACATTTCCTTTTTCAGATCTCCAAATTTGTAAAAACTCGTGATTTTATGCACGTTTTTAGTTCTCATAAATATCAAAAAAATGCTAAAAGCACTTTACTTTGAAGTGCCATAACTTTTTAATTGTATATCGCATGTTATTAATTAGATGCACTTGTCTACTTTATAACTGGATTTTTAAACAAAATGATTGCTAAAAAAAAAATGCATACTTAATGCAAATGCAGGTTTCTAATGCATTTTTCAAAACTTTCCCCCTACGATTTTCAAAAAATAAAGACAGTACTAAAATATGGAATATTAGCTACTTATAATAATACTGATTTTTATGGAACAAACATGTCTTTTATTTTTAATGATTTAAAAAAAAAATATTTTTTTTATTCTATAAAATGAAAATATTTTTATAAAACACTTTTAGCATTTTTATCAAATTTATGAAAATTAAAAGCGTACATAAAATCGCGATTTTTACAAATTTCGAGATCTGAAAAATGCTATGCGCAAGTGGGACTATAGAGTATTCATGTACAAAATATAAAAAAATCGGAGAACCTAAAAAAAAAATCCTCATTTTTCAATGTTCTTTGCTGGAACGAATGATATAATAAAAAATTATACATATTTAAAAAAAAAAGAATGGATAACAAAATAACACGAATATTTGTAGTTTTTTAAGAACTTTAAATTTCAGCTTAATGAAATCCACAATGGAACAGCTTAAAACGCTGGTGTACTTTTTTGATTTTCTTCTTTTGATTTAATTATTTTGCTTTTGTTTTATTTATTTGTTTTATTTATTTATTTGTCATATACAGCTGATCACTGTTAAGTAATGTTGTATTTATCTTCAAGCAATTTAGTAGTATTTTTGGTATTTGTAAAGGAAATTGTAATAGAAGTTTAAAATATCCGGTCTGGCACCACTATGATTTGTAAATACGTAAAACACAAAAATTGGCACACGTAAGTATAGGCGAACGATAGCTTTCGAAATAGAGAAACCCAAATTGACTCGAATTCGAGTGACTAGCTTGCGTTCGCTTAGGTTTTCGTTCGAGATCGTGGAACAGGTCATAAGACTTAATGGCTTCCCATCTCCATACTACTCTCTGAGCATGCAAAAATCCATAAAAAAAAACAATTAAGACATCTTGCTTGCCCAACTAAAAAAAGCAATTAAGACTTATTATTATTATTATTATTATTATTTATTTATTATTATTATTATTATTTTATTAGTATTTAAGTCCTGCACTACAAGATTGAATCTTATAATTATAGTACAGGAACAGATTAAACGAATTGATCTCAATGATTACAGTTTTAGATTTAGAAATTAAAAATAATTTATAACATTTAACATTAAGTTGATAATTATAAAAAGAAAAAATAAAAAGATGAAAAAAAAAAACAAAATTTATATATAATAAAACAAAACATATTGAACTACTGTAGTAATGAAAAAAGACGATTTTTAAAGTGCGTTGCTGTGTCGGAGGGATTAGCCTTTTTCCCCTTTCAAATCTTCTAAACCGAATATTATCAAATAAATATCTCGGCTTTTTCGTATAAATTATCTTGTGAGGAAACATAAGAACTCGTATCTTCATTAAGTTTTCGAAGGACACTCCAAAGATCCTGCTAGAGAACGATGATACATGACTGAACCTCCTAAGCCCGTAAACATATCTCACAATGTTGTTGTATGCAACATTAAGACGACGAGTGCTTTTAGCGTCACCTTTAGCAAATAGTTCACAACCATACAACAGACCCGGAATAACGTAAGTCTTGGCAAGAAGCAATCTTACCTTAAATATTGTATAAAACTTAATGGCTTCTCATCTCCATACTACTCAGGAACTTTGGCTTCTAAAGCTTAATTGGGACGAATCAATCCCCTTACATCTTGAAACGGCTTGGAATAATTTTAAAATTAACTTATTTGAAGTTGATTCAATCGAGTTACCCCGATACGTTTTAACCACAAAAAGTTCTAGCTGTCAAATTCATGGATTTGCAGACGCTTCTATGAGAGCCTATGGCTGTTGCATATACATAAGGAGCGTAATTCTGAATAAACCACGTATTCCTTTACTGACGGCGAAATCTAAAGTCGCCCCAATTAAAACCAAGTCTTTGTCAAGGCTTGAACTCTGCGGAGCCCATTTACTTGCCAAATTGTGGTCAAAAGTTAAGTCTATGATATCTTGCGAAATCGAAAGTGTTACGTTCTGGACTGACTCCGAAATAACTCTACATTGGATTCAGAAACGTTCATCAACACTGGCCACATTCGTTTTGACTCGAGTGGCAGACATACAGGAATTAGCAGATGAAGTGTCATGGCGGCATTTCCCATCAAAACAAAATCCTGCTGACATAGTGTCAAGTGGATGTAATATGATGAGCTTAAGGAATCGATTTGGTTTAATGGCCCACAGTTCCTACTTGAAAATAGTACCAACTGGCCAGTTAACAAACATTTTGACTTGTCTAAATCTCAGGAATCATTGGAAGTCCGAAGAACGCTGGTGCTTCTTGCCATGAATGAGTCCGTTGAAGTAGAAAACGCTAGAAACGAGAATGAAAAGGAAATTAATCCTATAATAAAATTGGTAGAAAAATCTGGTAGGAAAAATGCGAAATATGATTCAGTGCCTATTACTGCTAATGAAATGGAATTGTCATTCCTTAAGATCGTGGAAGTTATTCAGAAAAGAGAATACTCGTGTGAAATATTAAAACTGAAAAAGTCGGTAGCTTTACAATCCAATTTACAAAGGTTAAACCCATTCTTACATGATTTCAGGGAACAAAACCGCTCTTTTTCTATTATTAGAGTAGGCGGTAGGTTGCTCAATGCACCAATTCCATACGATGCTAAATTTCCGCTTTTAATGCCAAAAACTATTACGGGTATTCATTTTGGCGCCCGAGCGGGGACAATTAAAATAAAAAAGTTAAACTATTTTACTAACCCGGTATTCTATTTGTAAAATTATTACGGAGTCATTGCGTTTGTTAATATAATAAACCAGCCAAATTGCATCATCATCCTGCATCATCATCATACGCCCTATTGAAGGAAGACCTTAACCTCAAAGTTCAACCTTCATCTTTATCAATTGGAATCCAGATGCCGAACTGCAATTGTATATTGTGCAAAAAGGAAAGTGCCACGACCAATAATTGCCAAAATCAGGTATTATAAGTGCAAACAACAAGCTGGTGTGAGACTGAGAAAATCTTTATAAAATTTAAGTTAAGTTTTATCCACACAGTTTGCTTTTCGCCCTTATTTGTAATATCAATTTATTTAAAAGTGTCTAAAGTGAAACATACGTAAAGTTATACAAAGTGCTTTATTTAGAATTCGATTAACACAAGCGTTGACCTCAAACGTTGATATTATAATCAGATAAAGTGCCACTCAAATTCATGCATCAAAACTCATGGAATTTTCTGCAAGTTCAATTTGATTATCACTCGCCGAATACCCGTAATAGTTTTTAGGGTATCGTTTGCAAAAAACTAAACAAACTTTTGTTATTAAAAAATGGACAATTCTATTAAAAAAAAAAAACTATTTTTCAACAGCAAAAAGTAGAAGTCCGGTTTTGTTCAATGTTAAAACAAGAATGATGTTTATTTCTCAAATGGCAACTTAATATGCTCAGAAAATTTAAATTCTGCTAAAAAATCCCAAGCTTAGTGACATTTAATCATAATAATAATTTTATAATTCACAATAATTATAGATAAATCATATATAAAACGTGTATAAATCGTATGAAGTATAGACAAAATCAGTTAAATTCAATTGTACACTAAGATTTTTGTCACTATTAATTCATTGATTTTAAATTTCAAAAATAATTCAATTTAATTAAAATATGAAAAGCAATACGGCCAAACAAACGTAATATCCTGAGGAAATGCATAGGTAAAAACTACGAGAACGCTACGAAACGATTTTCAAACACCTTTGTCTACGAAAATGTGCAGTAAATATGCCCTACAACTACAAAAGAAATTTGTAGAAAAACTACCTTTCAATGAAAACTGCATCATGAACCAGATTTTTGAAGCTGAAAATAACATCAGTTGGTCTATGTTTCCTTACATGTCTCCAGCTGGTATCATGATGGAATCCCTTGATTCACCTGACTTTTACGGGAAATCTATTCCTGGATCTCACAGGGGATGACCCCTGAAAAAAACAGTGATATATATTTTATTTGCTAATATAGTTAATCTACTCACTATATGACTTGTATTTTCGATTACGGTATTTTTATTCTTTCTTTTTTTTTGCTAACATAATTTACTCATTATATGATTTGTAATATCATTTTTACTTGTATTTTCAAATACGGTATTTTACAATATCAATATTTTACAATTATTTGGATTTGTATACATATACTGCCGTTTAATATTGTTATTAACATATCTGTGATTAATATGTTCCTGTTTCGATACTTATTTAAATGCCGGAGCAAGCATTTTTAATAACACTTAACAGTGCGTTAATTCTATCAACAATTCCAAATGTAGCAAAGTTCCTTAATCGTTCACTGTGTATTAGAATAAAACATATTTAGTTCTAAGGTGTAATTATTTTACTGTCGATTTGTATATCAATTTGTAATGTAAAGAAAGAAAAGAAGCCTCAATAAAAATTTTACTTACTTACTTATTTTTTTTTATTTTATTTATTCTGGGTTTAAATAAGAAAAATTGGTATAATCACAAAGCTTAAACCGCTGGAGTAAGGAACTTGAAATTTGGCTTGAAGGTGCCTCGTCCTGCACAGACATTATCTAAGAAGAAATTTATATGGTGAAATTCCTTAAGGTGAGTGGCAAAATCTCCCTTTTAATATTCTGCCAACTAACATTTGGCTACAAATCTGACCTTTAAAATATGTGTTTCTTTGAACTTCTAATTAAAACTTGTAAAAATGGGGTTAAAAAAGGAAAAGTGTCCGTTAATAGCCCGGCTCAAATCGTAGCAGCTAGGAACTTGAGATTTGACATGCAGGTACTTCCTTAAGCGTAGACATCAACCAAGAGATTAGCAAAAACGGACAATCCCATAACCAAAACCATTAGGTAATTATATCGTAGTTCACTTAAGATATATTTTTTGCTTTTTTGATCAAAACTTGCTTTTCTGATCAAAAGTGTCCTCTTAATGACATGTACAATTGCTTTATGCTTAAAATTTAAAACATCTTCTCGAAATGGTTAAACAAAATAATTAAAACAGGAAATCATTTTCTTTTTAATGTATTCCGACATTAAAAAGTATTGGTAACGATATATTGGACATTTAAGCTAGTCGAGTAATAATAAAAATTGAATTCTAAAATATTTTGGATATTTAGAAGTTAACTGTATAAAAAGGGTTAAAAGTTGGTACTAATTCATAACTTTTAAATACATTTACCTATTCTCTTGAAATTTTTAGATTCCAAGTGCTGCATAATTATATACTCTTTTTGACAAATGAACAAAAAGCACAAAATTGGTTAAAAAAATATTTGGTACTGGACGATTTTCATAAGAAGTTAATCTTTTGGGGATCTACATTTTTAGGCTGGAATGACATGACATTATCCCAATTTCCGACTTGGGGATTATGGATTAAAATGTATATACACTGATATAAAACTGCATGTTCATATTGATGATGCCCTAACAACAGAATTGTGACATCAATGTTATTACAAATGACATCAATGACAAAGTGACATCAATTTAATGACGAACGTTATCATATAATTTTGTCATATTTTACGCGTCATCCGTGCTATGACATCAATTCGATGCCACATTTTGTGCATTAATAACAGGAAAAGTATGAATAAAGAATAAAACTAAATAACGTTAAAATGTTTGTAAAGTGTGTTTTAGTAAAAATGTTAATGTTTTATTCCTTATTTTTTGTTTTTAGGAGCATTTCTTAAACTTGCATAAGATACATCACCTTGATGTACATTCGTTGTCAAAGCAAGAAGCACTTTATACAATATATAACATTCATATTGATGACATGTAATCATTATATTTGACATCAACATAAAAAAGAATAAGAGCGAGAAGAGTAAATTTGTAAATAAAGCAAACAAAAAAATAACCTCGCATTGATGTTCGTTTTTCTTTTTTACAGCTACAAAATTAAAATGTGATGATTAAATGTCATCATATTGATGTAATTTAATCAACCCATTTGTCATCAATATCGAAAAGAATGACACTGAAATGTGTAAAGTTTTAAATAAAGCATACAAAAAAATAACCTTGCTTACATTGATGTACTGAAGTGTCCCGTAAAATAATTGATCAAAGTTTCTTGTTGAGCTCTCATGAGCAACTGTTTTTATTATATCAAAAATACTTAAAACTACTTAAACATACATTATAGTAGTATGGGATTTAGCATAGATTGCAAAATCCCACGCTAGTAGGTTTGATGAGTAGTGGACAAACAACATTCCACAAAGTGTGGGTCTCTAGTTACATACAGACGGTATGGTAACGCAGACTTGTCAAACACACTACAGGAAAAAGATTGATCATTTAGAGTAGCTTATTGATCGATCTTTTTATATAACTTATTTAATAAAAATATTACATTGTATTAACAACAGGAAATTTAAACCAACGATCAAAATAAAAGATAATTAGAGAAAGGATTTAAGAGACGATTTAAATTATTCCAATTCATCTTCATAAAAAAATTGTGTTCAAAAACAAAATGTATCGCTCAAGTATATAAAAGCGAAATCAACCAACATTTTTATCTCTGTATTATTTGTAACTTATGTTATCATTTTTCTCTATAATACTGTAATTTTCAAATGATTTGTTAATTCACCATGTAATGGCTTAAGATCAAACACATCACATGCCTTTCAATTACATGTACCCGCCGGTATGGCCATTACCGCAAGGTCATTAATGTCAAAGAATGCGATGTTTTCAAGCAATGGGACTTGGTAATAATTGTATTTCCCAGTGTCCAAGTTCATAAGTAAAAATTCAGGTAATAATATTGGTTGTCATTAAAGGACATGCGAGAATTATCAGCGATATTTATTATAGATTGTGGGTATTTTAATACCATAAATAATTGCGCTGTGTCTAAATATATGAAGAATTTATCATTAATTAGAGAATGTTTTGCTGTTTACACTTAGTGTAAAAGCTAGTTAACCGAAAAATAAAAATAAAAATTTTAGATTTACAAAATAATTTATAGATTTTACGAGAAAATCCTATTGGCAGTGCAGCTCGTTGATCACTGCAAGGTTAACTTTTTACCCTTTTCCTCTTACTGAATCGTTCTATTATTATTTTTATTATTATAAATTTTCCATGGTGCTACTAATGTCTAATGTAATGTTCAAATACATTAGCAATTTATTTGTCTTATTCGTTTGGCACGTCGTTTTTTTTTATTACGTTTTAAGAAGAGGACTCTAATTGCCGGTCTCGGGACCTGAGGCGTGTGGAATTATTTCCAATGCCTTTAGCAATAGCTTGCCTTAAGTTCAAAACACTAAGTCTATTTAATAGACTTATTTAATATACAACTTCTTCGGAATTCTAGTTCCGGTATTGGGTTTCCTGTCTTTATTTGACACAATATTTAAGCTTTGATCAGACCAGAGCACTCAAGCTGCTCTATCAATTTAAGATCAGAACTCTAAATATTCTTTTGAAAACCCCGGTACTAACAACAATCGCGATTGCGCATTTCTATAATGCTTATCAAAAAGTGCACTTTTTATTCTACCATCCAAAATATATGTGGCCTATTTAACGGGCTCCGTTCACCTCGCCTTGCCGTCTCATTATTCAAGACTTAGGATGATTGAGTCTAGGTCAATATCCTATTAACAAATGGGCTGGCTAATGTACCGTATATATATAATTCATCAAGAATTATTTTCGTAACGCGCTGCCATTTTTTATTTAAAATTTGATGGACGTCTCCCTCAAATTTATATTAGTCTCATTTGAAAGTATAAGCACCTCTATCGAAATTCAGTAAGGGTAAATATACTGTTAGTAATTACTAACGTATTCGCATCTGGGTAGAGATGTTATGATATAATGAAGTATAAGAATATATTTTTGTTGTTTCATGCATCCGTATAGTCTGCACAAGTGTTGAATTTGCTGCTTTTGAGAGCAACGAAATCGAATCAATTTTGATTCTGATAATGAGATCCATTCCTGGTTTGTAAGAACCAATAACGTGAATCATACAAATATGACGGAAACCGAGTCCGTATCGCCCAGTTTCATTTAAGTCTACATGAAATTTATAGACGGAAACTGAGTCGAAATTGCATGGTTTCATTTAAGTCATGTAAAGTATATAAATACTTTTGATACGCGGATTAATTCAATGTTATTATATTACGAAATAATCCATAATTGGATCATTGTGTACGTATTACACACATAGTGCGTTGTAAGGAAATGGTTAATCTTAAAAAAATAATTGTAAAACAAACATAAAATTTAGTATTAATTTGTGTTTGAAAATACTGGTATTTTTAATGAAGGTCAAGATATATCGATTATACGATTATTTAGGCTTAAGCTTCATTATACATACAGCATTTCAGTAGTAGTTGTTGTTAAAATATCCTTCAAAGATGTTATGATTTGCGGCATAGATTTATATCATGATGCAGCACAAAGGGGAAATTCAGTAGCTGCCTTTGTAGCATCTTTAAGTCAAGATTACACAAAATTGTATGTGTTTGGTTATTCTCCAGCGTACAATAAGTGGGCTGTAGAAAAGAATTCGTAATTAAAGGCTCACATCCGAGGAAAAAGGATTTCCAAGAGGATTTTGAGAAATCTTAGGAATTTCAAAGGAACCTTAATATTTACAACAATAAAAAATAATACAAACATAATTAAAACATGAACTAAGTGGATGGATTCTATTGATTCCGTTAGTTTTAAAACATGTTAAACGCAAAAAAAAATATATTCAAAGTTTCTTTGTTGTCAATGTATGGGAATAAAAAATTATATTCCCTTAATAATGATCATTTGACTTAGCAAAGTCTACAAAAATTAATTTCAAAGACTCTACTATTTCAATTCACTATTACTTTAGAAAATTCCCAATGTCAATTCGCCTATTATAAGGGTTTTTCTTGTTGTTTGCAAGGAAAACTATAACGAATTTTTATCCATTGGTCATGGCATCGTTTTCATAAATACAAAAATGATTCATTAAATTTTCTTTAATATTTGAGAAACTTTATTTTTGTATCGTTGAAAATTTTCCGAATTTCCAATTTCAGTTTACGAAATTTATTTAAGAGAGGAGAAAAAAAAATTGATAATATTAATAATTGGATATTCAAAAATATTTTTAAAAATTCCATAAAAGTTTATTATACTTCATTATGTTTGGTCGGTCTAATAAATTAATGATTAAATTGTGTGGCATATTTTGTGCACAGATTAGTGCTGCCATTTAATAATTTTCTCGCATTCCTGGTGTTGGAGAAATGATTCCAAATAAGGATAACTTTAATGTAAAGTTATTAAATTTTCATAAATGTAAGATTTTTGGCACTTTAATGCACATGAAAGTGCGGCCAGTTCTTTAAAATCAAGAATAAAATTTACAGTGTAAAACACTGGTCTTATCCATCTCTGTCAATAATGCAACCCATTACATATACAAAAATCAAGTTTACATTGATTTACTTAAACTAAGTTTAGTTGGGTTGTTATTAACAGGGATTTCGATTTGTTAGTTCTTTTCAGAAATTATAAAAAAAAATTATATATTTGTCGTGGCATCCGTTATCCATCACCTTCAGGTAGACAGATCCCAATTGCAACGGCAAATATAGGTCATACATTATTTGATGACCGATAGATTTCTATTGCACTAGGGGAGTGTCCCGTAGGAATCACCATAGTCAATAAAAATAAAACAGCTATTAGATTGTTAGTGATTTTAAATAATGAATGAATTTCAAATAATATTCAATGAATTCGATCTTGAAAAGATCATAATCTTTTATTAAAAAAATGTAGTATATTAATTAAATAATAATTTTTTATTTAATCTTTCTTTCTCTTTTTTCTTTTAATTAACTAATTTTGTATTGTTTCTTTCGTGTTGTTAATTATAATATTTAATTAATATTATGTTTAAATTATCCTCCGTTTTTGCAATGTATATATATAAAAAAAATGTTTAAAGAGACAAAATTTTTTTTTTTTTTTTTTTGTTTAGTCTATAAATAAAATTGATTTTTTTTGAATTTTTGCTTGTTTTTCGACTTTCATCTTTTTCTTCTTTTTATATAGTATATAAATGTGTATTTTCTTTTAAGAGTTTCATATATAGTTTATATTTGTTTGTTTAATTATCTCTTTGTAATTAATTATTAATTAGTTATAAAATAAAAATGGCGAATAAATTTGGATTTTTTTTTTGTTTGTTGTGTAATATAATTTGTTTAAGTTTAATTTAAAAAAAAACAAACAAAATAGAGTTTGAAGAAAAAAAAAAGTTAATATTTAACAGCTGAACTGTACTGTACCAAACAGACGACGCTATAGCTTAAACTATGTTTACCTTGTTTAAATCTGTTATTGATGTTGTAATATAATGGTTGTTATCTTGTTGTAGTTTTAAGTTGTTGTAGGTTGAATTTTTCTTCTTCCAAACCATGCTTGAAGAACATTAATATGGGTTGATTTTGTCCATCAATTTCACGATATTCACACATATCAATCATACCATTGCAGTCCATAGATTCACCAGTGAAGAGTTGTAAGTCCTTGAAGCGACCCAAAATATCTTTCATTACCTTGTTCATGTTGGTCTTGTTTTCCTGGTGGTGTTTTGGCCACACCAACCTTGGAGCACTTGGCTTGTGTCTCCGGCAATGTTTTAGCTACATTGCATCTTCTGATCTATTTAATGTATCTTCTAATCTATTTATTTCTTTATATATACATATATCTTATTCTGCTCTTTTGATTTGTTTTGTTGAATTTAGTTTACTTTTACACTATTATTTTTTTTATCTTTAATGTTGCGGTTTATTTTTGAGTTAGTTAACTTTTTTATTATTTTTTTTTTTTATAATTTCATATTGTTTTATAATGTTTATAACAATCACTTTAACGGGATCAACAGAGTCCATTAATTAAAATTTTCCTTTTTTCTTATCAGGGTCAGGTCCTGTTGGACCCAACCCTTTATGTACTTTCCATTTATTTTTCACTTACACTATTTTTTTTCTTTTTTACACTGTCACGGTCGCCATGAAGTGTCCCGTAAAATAATTGATCAAAGTTTCTTGTTGAGCTCTCATGAGAAACTGTTTTTATTATATCAAAAATACTTAAAACTACTTAAACATAAATTATAGTAGTATGGGATTTAGCATAGATTGCAAAATCCCACGCTAGTAGGTTTGATGAGTAGTGGACAAACAACATTCCACAAAGTGTGGGTCTCTAGTTACATACAGACGGTATGGTAATGCAGACTTGTCAAACACACTACAGTACGTTGATGTCATCATTACAATTACAAAAAAGTGATGATTAATTGTCGCCAATATGATGATATTTAATCATAAATACTTGTAAACGTTTGCTAATTGATGACACTTTGACATCATATGCTGAATTAGCATCAAAATAAATGAGAGCGAAGAGAATTAAGAGTCAAATAAACAACAACAAACAAAGTAAAGTACTCCTGACAACAAAGAAATAAAAAAAAAATTTTTCTAACATACATATGAAAAATAAATGTGTTGTTTGTTCTAGGTCAGTCATTGAGTAGTTCTGTTGTATTTTTTGCGGTCGTGTGAAATTGGTAAGAAAATACTGAAGTGTTTTATTTGTGAAAAGTTTTTTATAACCAATGAGCTTTATTTTGAACATTTAAAGTCCTATCATTTTCTTAAGACTATGAACAACTATAAATGTTGTAATAAAGTCTATAAAAACTCATCGAAATTTAAGGCACACGTGCGTAACAACGACCCGGTAACAAGCACGTTAAGTGTTGACCGTGAGGAAATAATTGATCAAGTGTTAATTGAAAATACTACAACTAATGAAAAAATAAAAAAATAGTTCTGTTAACAAGGAGGACAACGCAAATGTTGAAAGCAATATTGAAAATTTATGTGAAAGTGATGAAGAACTTTTAAAAAAAGTGCATAAAAATATATTAATATTTGAAACAGCGCTATTTGCTAAATGTAATTTTGCAAGATCTGATGCGGAAAAAATTTGTGAAAATCTGTTTAATATAATTATAGAAACGCTTTTATCAGTTTTCAATTCATTTAGCAAAAAATTTAATAAAAAAGGTTTTTTTTTTAAAAATTTCTTACTTTACAGGCGAGATAAACCGTCATTTGAAGGATCTTAAAACTCAACATAAATTGAAAACACACCGTAGTGGAAATAAATCTTGGTAGAAACAAATGCAGTATTATCACATCAAAAAGGTAATCTGGAATGTTTTCGAAAAAAAACCAAACTTGCTTTTGTCTCTATGAAGAAAACATTTAGAAAAGTTATAGAAAAAGATGACAAATTATTAGATATACTTAATTTCATGCAAAAAAACCATCAAGATCTTGAAAATATAACTCAAGGGCCTTTGTGGAAAAAAAAAATGTGATTTGTATCCAAACAAGATGCTTGTTCCGTACTTTTTATATTCTGATGAATTAGAATTAAATAAACCTTTGGGATCTCATTCAGGAAACTTAGCCTATAATTTTTATTATAGTTTTCCTTGCGTCTCTGATGACATAAAACTATATAACGTTTTCTTTATAAGTTCAATTGGCTCAAGAGTCCTAAAAGCATTAGAAAAAAATAAGTGTTTAACCCAGTTATTAACCAAATAATTGATTTGGAATTGAATGGCCTTGATATTAAATCATCCAATGGACAGATTTACCACCCACATTTCATTCTACTCCTTGTTTTAGGAGATAACTTAGGGCTTAACAGCCTACTTGGTTTTAATAAGTCTTTTAATTCAAGGTTTTGTAGATTCTGTACCATTAGTAAAGCAGAAAGCGAAACAATTCCTACAGAGCCAATTCACTTGTTGCGTTCTTATGAGAATTATGATTTGCACATAAAAGAAATTAATTCCAGTGATAGTGGCATAGCCGAAGAATGCATTTTCAATAAAATACCATCATTTCACGTTATTGATAACAAAAGTGTCGATGCCATGCATGACATTTTAGAAAGCATTTGTCATTACGATATGTGTAAATCCATTTTACACTTCATTGGAAAGAAATATTTCACTCTCGACAGGTTAAATAAACGAAAAAAAATGTTTCAATACGGTGAGTTAGAAATTGGTAATACATGTCAAGATATTTCAATGATTCATTTGAAAAAGAATCATTTGAGAATGTCCGCACGAGAAATGATAACTTTTGTCATGTATTTTCCAATGATGGTAGGTGATCTGGTGCCTGAAACTGACGAAGTTTGGTTATTTGTATTGCTTCTAATTAAGATATTAGATTTTGCTTTATTGTTTAAAATTAGAAACCATTCCATTGATTCATTCAAAGAAAACATTGTATCCCACAATGAAATGTTTTTAAAGCCTTTCGAAGAGAAATTAAAGCCAAAATTTCATTTATTGACGCACTACTCTGATGTAGTATTGTCTTGTGGGCCGGTACGGAAATTCTGGACTTTTCATTTTGAAGCTAGGCATCGAATTTTTAAAAGCTATTCATACGCAAACACATCTCGAAAGAATACTAGCGTATCACAAGCAAAAAATATCAGTTTTATTTTTCAAACTACTTACTTTCACCAGCAATATCTAGTAGTCTAATATGTCGAGATAAGGACAGGTCCAAAAATACTTATTAAAAATTAAGGAGTCTTCAAAACTTATTTATCTATACGACAGTGTAACCTATAAAAATGTTTTATATAAAAAAGATTTTTATATTGCAACAATTTCAATATATATAAAATCATTTGTGTTATTGTTTTGGGAAATACAATCAAACTGTTTACTCAACAAATACAAAATATAAAATATTTAAGCCATTATACTGCTTATGAAATAAATCCTCGTGATTTAGGAGACTTTGATGTCATTGAAATAGATGTAATAGTTGGACCTCCGACAACCATTATAACAACATCGTCAGCAAAAGTTTTTATACGCCCTAAAGAAATTTACTAAATTTTCCAAACCCTAATTCCATTTCAGCCAACAAATCTGATGATAATCCGATACAAAGTCTGCTTCAAAATTGGGGCTTAGAACATATGTTAAATTCTTTTAAAGGTAAATTATTATTCACCACAAAATTAAACAATAGTATAAACAGGGGCACAAATTAATGTTAGTAAACTTAACATAATTTTTGTTTTCTCTTCTATAGATGAAAATATAAATGTAAATGTTTTAAAACTTATGGACCAAAATGATTTAAATGAACTTGCAAGTAAAATGGCTTTTGGAGATAAAATTACTTTTAAGCACAACTTTGAAAAGTGGCGATCAGATTTAAATATTCCACATCATAACTGCTAAACCATTCGTTCCAAATCCCTTTCGCCATCAACATCACATTCATCATCATTTAGTGATGATGAATATTCAAACACAAAAGTTTGCGTAATGGAAATCTTTCAACAACACAATATTGGATGCAAAATTTTGGAAATGTATGAAACAACCAAAGAGATTACTCCCGAACACCGAAACTTGATGATTAATATTATAGTTGAATATGTTCAATCAAAAGATATGCATATGGAAACGCAAACAAGCTACAATATTCAAAGCCAAATTTTAAAAATATTTCCAAATGAAAAACTTTCCTTTTACCGTACTGGAAGACGTGGCAAAATATACACTAAGTACATAAATAATAAAAGATTATTAAAATCTTTCAAAAAACCTAGCGAACATCGGCCTAACAACGAAGTATATGGTGAGAATACCTTCTGAATTTACCAATAATCCACTAATTGGGTAGTGTCTTTTTTTCATTTTAGTACCCCAAGGCGAAGATGAAATTCTTACAAAAAGCCTTCGTTATGATGACCTGCCAGCAGAGGAATTTTACTCAACGTGGTCTGCATGTGCGAAATTAAGATTTAACCAAATTAAAAATGACTGCCAAACAATGGGCGAAATATTTACACTTTGGCCTCAATGTAAAGAAACGCGTGGAGTTAAACTGGTAAGAATATTGAACTGAACTAATGTATATTGAAATATTTTATGTTCATGTTCAAATTTATACATAATAAGCATTTTAACGAGTTTTTAAGTTTTAAGTTTTAAGATTTTTTTAATTTAGTATAAATTTAATGCAGAGTACTTATAATTTATATTTATTTAATTAAGCTTGAGGTCTATTTATTTTATTTTTTCTTTTTTTATTCCTTTGAGTGACTTCATCAAGGAAAAATATGAAACAATAAAATTTTAAGTTATTTACCCTTAACGTACCTATTTTTTTTCTTTTTTCTCAGATTGATATCGGTTTCAACAAAATGTTTGAGACAAATTATAACACTCCGCCTTGGAAAGAAAACTTTATTAACATTTTAAAGCAGTTAAAGAATGGAGCGAAAGCCCGCGATGTTAATTTCAAACAGATGATGGATTCGATCGATGTAGACGATCTTCATAATGGTAATGTTTTAATCGAAAAAAGTCAATAAAAAACAAAATCTAACTTATTATATATTTACTTTCTAGATTCCAAAAATACTTATTTAAAGATATTGTGGTGCCTACACTACATACTTTTCCAAACGCGAAAAGAAGTCCAAATTGAGATACGCCTTTATATATATAAGCGAAACGATGCAGTCTCTGGAAAACCAAGTTGCGGAGCTACAAAAAAAGCAGCCCATACAGCCATTTATGTTAGGTCTGGGTGACATGAAGAGTCTTCAGGTGTCAAAATATTTTGTATATTTTGATGGGCAATATTTGCCCTTTACTTCATTTGTAAGAGCTGTAGATATTTGTTTTAAGGCCATTCAACTATTTAACCTCCCTGCGGGTAATGGACCAGTCATTGGTATGGTCACGTGACTAGAACTTTGTGTGTATGAACCAGTCCAAGTTTCGGTTCTGTTATATGAAAGTGACCGGTACTTTTAACATGTGGCGAATAACTTAACCAAGGTAACCTATCACCGTACCGACTGAAGTTAATATGCTACGGGACAAGTTAGAAGTAGGTAGTGTCAAAGTATGACCACTTTAGGAGTTATGTGACATGCAACAGAACCAGTCGTTACAAAATTATCACGTGACTGGTGTAGGTGGACGTATCAAAAAACTGGAGAAAAATTTTTGAAGGAAAACTAGTCACATATTAAGCGCAATGTGTTTTGTAATAGGGATAGTTTGTCTGAAATAGTTTTGAGACGTACCACTGCACTGGTCTAAGGGGTACATGTCGCCGGGCATGCGAAAAGTAATTAGCAAGTAACCTGTTACTTTTTATTCAGCGTATGTCATATTATGCACGAGTTGCTAAATAGCCCGTCCATAATAAATCACTGCACTTTTCCAAAACAGTGTGTCTTACCATCTGTTCAAAAAAACCTTAAAAAAGGCACAACAAAAATCAATTTTATAATTAGCTTATTTTGTATATACCCAGAACTTAGTTTAAGATCGCGAATATCTGGCAACCCTGGTCACAGTTCCGTGTTCAGTTCTTTAAAACCAGTGGAGTGTTACGTTTTCATTTCTACTGTCACATAGTCGGTACAGATAAAATTCCGTCAGTGTTATGTCTGCAGTGTAGCAGTCAAGTGACTGAATCCTTTGGCACTAATGCCATGTTTTCATCCACTGCTAATGGTTTTGAAAGATTTCAATGACCAGTAATACCTTCAACTGCAACGGCTCTAGTTGCTTCAGTACACTTTGATGTTATGTTACTTTTTCTCCAGTTACATGATATATCTGGTAGCAACCAGTGAATGTTTTGTCACCATAACTATAGTCACGTGATTGGTCATTTCACCAAAATTAACACTTTTTGGTGCACCACAATTTTGGTTTCGCCAGTTTCGTGACGTGCCCCCAAATCATATATCACAGATTTGTCATTTTGGATCAATCGACCCTTCGTTTCCCGCAAGGCTTGAATATCCACTTGCATGCAGACCAATGTGGATTTTCATTGAACAGTTTCTTTATAAATTAAATAAATCAACGGAGAAAGTTTCGAAAGTTAGTCTGCTTATTAATGAATTAGAAAAATATTAAATAAAACAAAAAAAAAAGAAACTGTTCAATAAAACTCCACAGTGATCTGCATGCTCGAAAAATAAAAATTATCACATTAAAAACAATTTTCTTTTTTAAATCTTATGTAAATAAAAATTTTTTTTATAAAAATGTATAATATATATAATGTTGTATTTATTTTATCATAATATAAATGACAGGTTTTTATTTATTTAATGACATTTTGTCATCAAATTAATATAAAAACCTTATAAATTTTGATGACAACAATTCATTAGGTATCAAGATTAGTTATTGTATTGATGACATTTTGTTATTAAACGTATGTTATTTTGTCTTTGTATTGATAACATGTTGTCAATAAATATATGCCAATTAATCATTCCCCTGATGTTAGTGCGTCATTGAATTATTGAATTTTTCTCATTAAATTGATGCCAATTAGTCATTTCTTTAATGTCAATGTATCAGTGCATTGATGACAGTTTGTCATTAAATTGGGCACAATAAGTCCCTTCTTCAATGTAACTGAGTCATCGCAATGATGACATTTTTTTTATTAAATTGACTCCGATTCGTCATTTATGTGATGCCGATGTGTCATCCCATTGATGACACAATTTAAGTTATCGACCCTGATGACAATTTGGTTAAGTGAAGGCTGGTTAAGTTAAGGCTGACATCACCGTGATGATAAGTGTCATGGGGTCAAAAACTAAGACACTTGTCATAGAACTGATGTCAAAATACATTAGGGTTATGACGGTTTTTCTATCAGTGTATCATAACCCAAAAACCTACATGCGAACTATGCCTAACATGATTATGCGAATAATCCCCAGTAAAAAACAGACACATTCTTCATAGACAAATTTTTCAAAAGAACATTGTGTGAATATTAACCCATTAATGCCCAGACGTTTTTTTTTTTTAATTTTGAGACAAACTTTTTGTACACTCTCACTTTTGTTCAGAGCATGCCAAATTGTGACAATTCGGCTGGCGGCAACTTAAGTTGCCAATGGGAATTAATGGGTTTAAGTTTTTCTGCGTAGCCGGCCTGCGGCCGGACTTAGGTGTTTTTTACTCTGTGGTATGTCCGAAGCAGGCTTCGCTGAGTAAAAAATTTCTGCAAATCTGTAAAATAAAATAGGTAATATTGTAATAATAGGTAATATTGTCCAATAAAAATTACATTTTGAACTTTAACGCAAAAAAAAACGTCTTATCTACGCTAACAACCTTGTGGGCATTGTCCGCTAGTATAAAATATGTGTTCCTTAATGTACAGACTAATTAACTACTTTTTGAAATAAAAACAAGTTAAAGTGTGGTTCAAATGCTAATAAGTGCCGCCTAATCTCCAAGCTTTAACCGCATGGGCTTGAACTTCAAAATTGGTATAAAGGTTCCGTCTCCGGCGTAGACACAATTCTCGGAAACATGATTTTTGGAAATAATTAAAAGGTTGCACAAAAAAAATAAAAAGTGTTTTGCTTAACGTTCTGCTAAACGTGTCGTATTAGAATGACAATAACTTCAACAGAAAGATTTTCTTCACAATCTAATGATTCAGTTGTCGCGATCGAATCTTTTGGTTGTGTTAAAAATTATTCGATTGAAGCAACGGATTGCCCCAACTACAACGGTAGCCACGACCGAGTATGTTTTCTGGGTGTATGAACTTTATGGGCTAATGAACTTTTTGGAATTTTAAACAAAAACTTAATAAAAATGTGGTACAAAGAAAAAAGTGACTCCTTAATCACCCAGTCGAAGCGGCTGAAGCTAGGAACATAAAATGTGGCATGTAGGTTCCTCCTCCATCGTAGATGATTTTTGTAAATTGTTACAATATTAATAATTAGTCATCTTATCTTTCTGCTTAAACCTCTTCTGCTAGAAATCTATAATTTCAAATAGAGTAATGGCTAATGCACTTAAAATAATTTTTTTTAATTCCCAATAAAAACTCAATGAAAATGTGGTACAAAGAAAAAAATGCCCCCTTTATCACCTTGACCAAGCCGCTGCAGCTAGGAACTTGAAATTTGGCATGTATGTTCATCCCCTCGCATATACATCCACTAAGATGGGATTTTTGGAAATGTTTACGGGGAAAAGTCTTCTTTTGTCCAAAACACTTCAGGATTTTCACTGAATTTTTTGGAATTTATCACAAAACCATAGTAATATAGGGCTCAAAAAGGATAAATGGCCATTAATCACAAACTACCGTTAACGGCGTCTAGGATTTTTAAGATATAAAAGATTTTGAATATTCAGAAGTTATGGGTATAAAAAAGTGCAAAAGGTTGTAAATGGTACTCTTTACAACTCTGAAAGAAATTTACATATTCACTTAAAACTTGTAGGTTTCAACTGGAGAAAAAATATTTACTCTTTTAAACAAATGAACACAAAAGCACGAAATTGGGAACCTGTAAACAAAATAAGTTAGTCTTGTAAATCAGGTATACTATTTTTTAGCAAATTTTTTCGTGTTTTCAGCTAAAATTTTTGTTATACTTATTCAGCACTTAACTGTTTTATACTAATGCTTTACTAATATACTAATGTTTTACTAATTAATTTTGCTAAAAAAAATTCTGCTGATAAGCACATTAATAGTGTGGACGACAACCAGATTAAAAGATATGCGCAGAATGAAGCAGATGTCGCGGCATGTCAAGATGTAGTAGAGAAGAGGAAAATGATACTTAAAAGTACAACTCTAATAAGACATATAAAAAAATCAACCATGGAAGACTTTTGTATTTCTTTTTCATACATAAAACAAAATTGAGGATTAAAACAACTTTAGTTTTGCGTTGTCACCGGCTTGTAAAAATAATTGTCTATTAATAAAATAAAAGACAAAAAAAAATATTTAAATTTAATATGTATTTCTATAATAAATGTTAATATATTAATAACACTGTGCTAGTTTTGAGAACTTTTTTTGCCGACAAACGGGGCACCCGGTGGGTTAAACTAAATCGACTGTGCTGAATCGAATGGAGTTTACCGTTTTTTTAGGTTAGCTTTTAAAAAAAGTTAGGGGGTTAAAGTTTCCCCCTTTTGGCCTGTTCTTGCAGAATACCGGTATATAAAACTATGTTTTCTTTACATCTGAGGTGTAGGGTGTGTTCAGCAACTTTGTAGAAAATATTATGCCAAATATTTTTGTGGAACATATTAAAACTCTAACTGCCCCCCATAACGGCATTTTTTGGCTTTATTCTAACAAATCGTTAAAAACACCCCGAAAAAGGGGAGGGGAGGGCATGAAATATATACGTCAGAACACACCAAAACTTAACACAAACACCAAAAACGAATCAAATTCAAGATTGACCACACACAAGGTATGCAACCATATATGGTGAAATAAAAAAAAATCAACTACATATTAAAATAAAAACTGAGGAAAGTTTGTCATAGAAGAAAAATTTTAGAACTTGTCAGAAAAAGAAAAGAAAAAGATTATTAGAAAATTTGAGGAAAACGGACAGAAACATTTTCTGTGAAATATTTAAAATTCCATTTAAATAATTAAATTAATTTTGCAACATTTTGTGCTTGGATGAGAACTTTACGTGAATTATTGGGCGAAATTTCCAAAAAGAAAAAGGCTTTTTGACGAGGAAAATCAATTTCCACACGAAAATCAATTTAAAAAAAAAATCTTATCTGATATACGCCTTGTTTCGCAAATAACTGAAGAGCGAAAGAAGAAACCATACTAAATTTCGCTAACAGGAACGGGTTCTAATATCGACCATTGTGCGGTCATCAAGATTTATTTAAGACCATCGAAATTGACAGTAATATACTCGAAAATACGTTGAAAAGTCAAAACCCGCTATCAAAAGTTTCATATATCGAGAGTATTGCATATAGGAAATTTGTCGTCAATCCTTGGTACCCCTGTTGGGGTACAGAAAACATCTTTAATATTTTTTTAAAGTCATATTGGAATAGCTACATTCCGTGGAATTTACATTGGCTTTAAGGATAACAAAATTTTGTTTTGGTGAAAAATATCGATAAATTAATTTATCAGCAACAGAAAATAAAAAAATAATAAATAAAATAGTTGTATACAATACACTAATTACATAATTAAAATATATGCACTTATACCACATTCACTACTCCATAATGCACATTAATATTCTAACACTGTTTTCAAATTAAAATCCATATAACATTTTCTGAATATATTTAAATTGATATATCGTACAGTATAACCTTCCATAACCTTTTGAGCCAAAATCATCGCAGTTCCTTCAGACATCAGGCCTGAGTCATCGTTGGAAAGTATGAATGGTGAGTTTTGTTTAATTAAAATAATTAAAAATTTTGCTTATAATTTACGATATATATAAAAATAAAAAAAAATATATATATATAATTAAAACACATATCAATTTTAAAACTGTTATAAAAATAGAGCTATTAGATTAGGATTTTTTTTTTATATTTAGAACGTTAAGATTTTTTTTTTTTTGTATAGAATGTTTTACTTTGATATCTCAATTTAAATAATTCAGTCTTCAATTTATCTCATTTTATTGAAACAATAATTCCTAGTTTTTATATTTTTTTTTTTTGCATTCTAATTTAAGTTTTCATATGGTGTACGAGAGTTTCTGAATTGAAACGATTTGATTTTTTCTTTAATTTAAAACATTAAACATTTATTAATATAAAAACACAATTAAATTTATTTTGTAACACAGAACTTATAACTGTTGTACCGCGGTGGAGAACTGGCGTCTCTGACATCTACAAACTGACTCATTTAAAATACATTTATAGAAAAACAAATAAAGTACTAAAAGGTATATGCAATAAGGAAAACAGTTACTTTTGTCTACTAACTTTAACCAGGGGTCGAGATTACAATATAATACTAATCAAATAATTAAAAATAATAAAACCTAAATAAAACTCCCATACATTTCTCCCCCACTAAGAGCGATAGTTCTTAAACCGCATTTAACATATTTGACCTAGTTCGTGACATCGGATGTAGGGTCATCATTCGTGGGAAGAAAACAAATTTTAGCTACAGGGCGTTTCATATATTTGCCGTTGCAGTACAGTGTGACAACACGAACATGTCCGTCTGAACCTGGATGAACTTTTTCAATTCTTGCTAGTGGCCATTGTCCAGGAGAAAATCGTTCATGGAGAATTAAAACCATATCACCAACTTGTGCTTCACGCTTAATAGAATTCCATCTTGGCCTAGATTGTAGTCGGCATAAATACTCTTGTGACCAACGCTGCCAAAAGATGTTGTTTCAACTTTTCAATTTGTTTCCATCTGGTTAAACGGTCGATATTGGTATCGATTAAATCTTCTTCTGAAATACAGGTTGTTGGTTCACCAACCAAAAAATGAGCAGGTGTCAGCACACTTAAGTCTGATGGATCTGATGATAGGGGGCAGAGGGGCCTCGAATTCAAGCAGCTCTCAATTTGACACAATAATGTGGACAGCTCCTCAAAAGTTAATACACGGTCTCTCATAATACGACGTAAATGATGTTTAGTAGATTTTACCCCTGCCTCCCATAACCCTCCAAAATGTGGGGAAGCAGGTGGTATAAAATGCCAATTAGTACCATCATTATTAAGTGTTTCAGCTAAGTCATCAGGAAGTGATGTTTTGGAACGTTTATGAATAGCTTGCAGCTCTTTAGTTGCCCCTACAAAAGTAGTTCCACAGTCGGAGTACAAGTCGGTACAGGGTCCTCTTCGTGAAATAAATCGCCTAAATGCGGCCAAGAAGGCATTCGTGGTAAGGCTCGAGACGACCTCTAGATGTACGGCTTTTGTACACATGCATACAAAAAGACATATGTAACCCTTACTGGTAGCACTTTTGCGTAAAGTTGATTGTTTTAGCGTTATAGGGCCTGCATAATCCAACCCACTGTGTTTAAACGGTCTTGCAGGCCGAATTCGAACTGGTGGTAGATTACCCATAATTTGCTGCGAGGCCTTTGCAGTATATTTTAAACAAATTACACATTTTCTTTTAACTAATTTTGCAAGATTTCTAGCAGAAATTATCCAGTAGTGAGACATGACATATGATTGCATAAGCTGCACACCACCATGTAATGTTTTAAAATGTGTATCTGTAAAAATAAGAATAGAAATCGGATCTTTTTTAGTTAGTAAAATAGGATATTTTTTGGAAAATGATAAATTTGAATTTTTTATTCTGCCACCAACACGTAAAATTCCGTCATCATCAAGAAATGGCTGCAGGGTTGCAATTCTGCTACTGCTAGGTAGGCATCGCTGTTTTAAAAGGCAATTAATTTCATCATGAAATGAAATTTGTTGACACTGCTTCACTAGTACCAATTTAGCTCGATTTAATTCAAAAGTAGAAAGACAATTTATGTTGGCTTCTTTGTTGACATTAAAAACGATATTTTCGCCCATCTTTTTTCTTAATATATAATTTTTCAAGTTGTTGTAGTATCGTAATATATAAGCTGTTACTCGTTGTAGCTTAGCAAATGATGAATATCTTAAATAAAAATCTGGATACGGTTGTGTAGAATCAGCTGTTGGGTTTGTTGTTGTTGTTTGTGCGGTGACGTCACATGATGTCGATTGTATGGTATTTCTGAACTTTTTTACTGGCCATTTTTCTGGATCATCAGCAAGCCACTGTGGACCTTTCCACCAAAGTGTGTGATTTCGAAGTTCCTGTGGTAGTAAACCTCTAGTTGCACAATCTGCTGGGTTGTCTTTTGTAGAAACATATCTCCATTCAACTACATTAGTTAAACGTTGAATTTGTGAAACGCGATTAGCTTCATAAACAGGCAATGATGCAGATTGCAATTTAATCCAATTTAGAACTGTTGTACTGTCAGACCAATACGTTATTTGGTTAACCTCAAGACCAATATTACGTTTTACTTTATTCACCAATTTAGCAGACAAAACAGCAGCACACAGCTCAAGTTTGGGAATTGTTTGAATTTTCAGCGGTGCTACTTTAGTTTTAGACTGTACGAGACTTACGTGAACAGATCCATCTTCTGATATTACTCTTAAATATAAAACGGCAGCAAATGCTAATTTTGATGCATCACAGAATGCATGTAATTCAGTCGAGGCAGTAGAAAGAGAATTAAACCACCTTGGCAGCTTTAATTCTTCAATGTGTTTTAGAGCTATACGATAACTTGACCACTCATCACTCAATTCTTTCGGTAATGTATCCGACCAATCAAGTCCTTCACGCCAAAGCCTTTGAAACATAATTTTTGCTATAATGGTTGTTGGGGCCAGCCAGCCAAGCGGGTCAAAAAGTCTTGCGGAATCTGAAAGTACACTGCTTTTTGTTATTTTATCAGAAAAAGTATAATTTATTTTAAAACAAAAGCTGTCAGATTGTGGGTCCCAAGATAAACCCAAAGCTTTTACCATTTCACTGTTTTGTAGTTGAAAATTATTTGTTGTTGCCAAGTATTCTCCTGGAATATGTTTTAAAAGCTCAGTTGAACTAGAATTCCACTTACGTAAATTGAAACCAGCACCTTCTAGTAGCAAACGCAGTTGTTGTTGTAGTCGTATAGATTCATAAAGATTATCTGCTCCTGAAATAACATCGTCTACGTAGGTGTCAGACTGCAGAACCTTGCTGGCAAGCGGATATTTTTCAGCTCCATCACGCGCAATTTGCTTAAGCACCCTAATAGCAAGAAATGGTGCACTTGTAGTGCCATATGTAACAGTTTTTAATTTGTAAATGTTGATATCGTTAGTATTTTCATCTCGCCACAAAATACACTGATATTGCTGGTGATCTTTACAGACATTAATTTGTCTAAACATTTTTTCTAAGTCAGCGGTGAACCCGATTTTAAATCGCCGCCAACGTGTAATAACTTCCGGCAAATCATTTTGTAAGGCCGGGCCAGGACTAAGTTCATCGTTTAAAGATGTTTGTGAAGCTGTTTTATTACTCCCATCAAACACCACTCTAAGTTTAGTAGTGGCACTACTTTCCCGAAGAACTCCATGGTGTGGGAAAAAGAAACAATTAGACGGTATATCTTGGGGATATTTACCAATTTTTTCCATATGGTTGAGCTCAATATATTCTGCCATAAATTGTTTATATGCTGTAGCAAATTGTGGTCGGAAGTTAAAAGATGATTCAAGATGTTTCAATCGTTTTAAAGCACTGTAATCAGTATTGTTAAAAACGGGCATAGCTTTTTCAAAAAGTAAATTTTTAAACGGTAGATGCACTGTATAGCGGCCTTTAGAGTCTTTAGTGCATGTTGTAGCAAAAAACTTCTCACACAATTCTTCTTCTAATGTTAATTTTCTTTCTTCACTCAGCTCTTCTTGTTCCCAGAAAAGGCGTAATTGATTTTCAAGGTTACATGTATTTACATTTACCTTTGATTCTGTAGAACAACTGTCAGTAGGCCCAGTAACCAGCCAGCCAAAATTACTTTCCTGCAAAAAAACACTATTTGGAAATTTAATTGATTTTGATAACATAAAATCACCGTATACTTCACCACCAAGTAAAATGTCAATTTTTGATGGTAAATAAAACGTAGGATCAGACAAATAATATTGTTGTAAATTTGGCAAATTACTTTTGTTTATATTATTTGGTTTGTATGAAGTTATTTTGTTTACAACTAAAGCATCAATATGTAGACTAAAGTTTTTGTTATAATTTGACAATAGTTGCACTTGAACACAATAACTGCTTGACGTTTTGTTGTCTCCTCCAAATCCACTTACATTTTGTTTTGTTGTTTTTTGTTTATAAAGATCTAATAATTGAGTTGCTTCTTGTGTTATAAATGACCATTGAGAGCATGGGTCAACTAAAGCTTTTACTGTATGTGTACCAGTTTTATGAACAATTAGAACTTTAGCTGTAGCTAACAGAACTTGTGTACGATTATTAACAGCAAGTGATGTGATATGTGAACTTAACTGCTCGTTTGTATTAAAGCTGCGTGAAGAGCTTTGATTAACATTATTTTTTGCAGTTGTAGTCTGCTGTTGTTGTTGATGTTCAATAAAGTAAGAACTATGTAAAATAGTATGATGAGTTTGTTTGCATTGTTGACAGCGAGCTGAGCTTGAACATTTATTTGCACTGTGGCCACAATGTAAACAATTAGAACAAATGTTATTTTGTTGTATAACAGTTTTTTTCTCTGCTGGTGGCAGTGAAGAGAATTGAAAGCATTTATACAGAGGATGTCGACGTTGGCAGCAAGGGCAGTGGTTATTGTCGACTGTTGTGTTGTGTGTATAAAGAGATCTTCTATATGATTTTTGTGGTTGTAGTTTACTGACGGTATGTGCTTTTTCAAATTTTGATGACGTTTTCTCTGGTTTTGATGACGTATGAGCTTCTTCAACAGATTCAAGTGTTCTAAAAGACATTTCTAAAAAATTTAACATACTTGACATTGGAGGTATTTTGTTTGTTGAAGTGATGGATTGCTCCCATTCTTTTCTAGTCTGTTTATCCAATTTTTCACTGGTAAGGAAAACTAACATGGCTTCAAACAAATCATCTATGTCAAGGGATTTTAAAAGAGAAATTGAGGAGCGAGTGGTATCGAGCAATTCCTTAATACTTTCAAATGAACCACTTGATGATGGAATATTAAACAACTTTCTTAGGGTTTGATCTACTATTTTCCTGGGGTTATTGTACCTTTCTTCTAATGCCTTCCATGCAGATGTGTAGTTGTTTTCTGATGGAGGGTATTCATTAAGAATATCCAGTGCAGACTTTTGACATGAGCCTTTGAGGTAAAAGTATTTTTGTATACCTGTAAGAGATGGGTTGCTGTGTACCAACGAAATGAACATATCACGATAGGGAATCCAATCGATGTATTCTCCATAGAATGTTGGTAGTTGAATTTTCGGTAGCCTTGCACTAGAAATGAATGAGGCATTTTGTGTATTTGAAGACACAAATGTACTTGACATTTGTTGAGGCAAAGCTGATGGCTCTACTGAAAAATCTAAAAGTTTTGATTTAAAAGTGAGATAAGTGTCAAAAAATACATAATAAAAATCTTCATTTAAATACGGAACAGTTGTTTCTTGTATAGAATTATCAAGAACCGCTTCACAAATCTGTTCATGGTCTTCTTTGAAGTTTTTATAGGTTAGTTCAACTTCCTCTAATATAGTTAATACGTAGCCTTTTGATAGTTGCTCTTTTGGTTTTTGGTCGAAATTTGTCATCAGTCGTTGCAAATGGCGATTTGCGTTACGTTGCACTTCTATTAAAGACGCGATGTTCTCCATTTTGGTTTTTTTTTTGATGAACAAGTAAAATCTTTGTTGTATTTAATTGTACGATGTTTGACCAGTAAGTCCAGTAAGATAACCATACACAGTAAGCTAACTTATTGTTGAGATTAAAATCCGCAGGCACAACCAGGATGGTAAAGATGATGAAATTATATCCACGTATGAGGAGTACAATTTATGTAAAAAATGAAGAATGCGTTATAGTATTACAACAATTGTCTTTTAATATTAATAATTTTTATTTTCTATCATGAGTAGATAGGTTCCCGGGTTTCGGCACCATTAAAATGTACGAGAGTTTCTGAATTGAAACGATTTGATTTTTTCTTTAATTTAAAACATTAAACATTTATTAATATAAAAACACAATTAAATTTATTTTGTAACACAGAACTTATAACTGTTGTACCGCGGTGGAGAACTGGCGTCTCTGACATCTACAAACTGACTCATTTAAAATACATTTATAGAAAAACAAATAAAGTACTAAAAGGTATATGCAATAAGGAAAACAGTTACTTTTGTCTACTAACTTTAACCAGGGGTCGAGATTACAATATAATACTAATCAAATAATTAAAAATAATAAAACCTAAATAAAACTCCCATACATATGGTCTTCATGATAATTAACACTTTCTAAAAATATGATTTTTATAAATATTTATAAGTCCCTTATTTTTTTTTTATTTTAATAAATGAATGGTTAATATAATGACTTGTTAATCTGTGTTCCATAATTCCACGAAAAGTTTAGATATACGCGGTACGGCTTCAAAATGGGCTATCAAAATGATGATTGCAATGATAGCAGGTAGGGTGGCCAGAGAATATTGAAGGGGGTTTCCATCTTATACCTTTTCTTCTAAACTTCATCGTTCTTTTCCTCTTTTCTTAAATTTTGTTTTTTTTTTATTTTTTATTTATTATTTCTCTTATTTTATGGCAAAGTCGATATTAAGAAATGCTACCTATAATTTTATTTTAATAGTAACTGGCTTTCGTCTATCTTAAGAGATAAAAGATCCCCCCCATTTTCCATGAGCACGGCCGGACAAAAGGTAGCGAAGTCTCTCATAAGATTGCGTAGTTAAGTGAATCAGCCGTTACACAATGTGGCATCGGAAATTGAGCATATGTTGTTGCAGTGTAAGATATAGAACCACTTTTTTTTCTGTTCATACCTGCTGTATGATTTATGCACGCATAACACTCACCTTCAACATGTAGTATGGGATCTCTCCAAATCATTGGAACACCAAATGTCATCGCGTCTCCATCTTTTTTCCATTTTTTAAAATGGAAAATGCAAGTTGTACACACTATCGAGGGTGTCCAATTCTTACCACATATAACACTTAAAGAAAAATATGATTCATACAAGTTAATTATTTCAATAGTAATTTTACGGCGACTGGGCATAATTGAAAATTTTCCACACACGTAACAAAAGTAGGTAAATTTATTACACGCCTCCATCTTAGATATTTAAGTATAACCGACTTGATAAGAGATTGTCAAAAACTTTAAAGTTAGACTTATTTTTAATACTTCTTATTTTTCAAAGTTAGTACCACTGTACAATTTTGTAATTGAGGGTTTGCCGAAAAAAAAAATAACGGTAAAGAAATAAACCCGATTTGAGGCAGATTTCTAACGATTTCTTAGACCTTTAAGTGTAACTTTGTAAGAATGTTTTGAATGGGCTAGGTCCAAAAATGGAACAAGCTAGTTAAAACTTGGAATATATATTAAGGATTACAAAAAATATAAAATAATTTAGGAAGCAATAATAACTAAATTAACCCTTAATGAGCAGTCTTGAATATGATTAGTTTTTGGTATTTGTGTTAAGTTTATGGTTTTGATGTGTTCTGACGTGTATAGTAAAATTTTATGGCCAACATTTTTGTAGAACATTTCATGCCCTCCCCTTCCCTTTTTCGTGGTGTTTTTAACGATTTGTTAGAATAAAGTCAAAAAATGGCGTTATGAGGGGCAGTTAGAGGGTTAATATGTTCCACAAAAATATTTTTCATAATATTTCCTACAAAGTTGCTGAACACACCCTACACCTCAGATGTAAAGAAAACATAGTTTTATATACCGGTATTCTGCAAGAATAGGCCAAAAGGGGGAAACTTTAACCCCCCTAACTTTTTTTTAAGAGCTAACCTAAAAAATCGACATTCGATTCAGCACAGTCGATTTAGTTTAACCCACCGGGTGGCCCGTTTGTCGGGTTTTTCAACTAGCATAGTGTAATCTAGTGTGGTCAAATTGCAAGCAAACATATACAGACATGTAGACAGAGTAAAGCGAAAGACAAAGACACACATCTTAGGTAGATTTTAATGGTTCCTTTTTCTTATTGCAAAAAAAGGGTTGTTTTTTTCGTTTCGTTTGCTTTTGTTTATTTTTTCGTTTCGTTTCTATAATTATCTTCGGCAGTTGCGTTCTTTAAAAGAAAGCATCATTTAGACTACCATTGATATTTTAAATTAATTCTTGTCGTCAATGTGGGAAAATGAAAATTTTTATATTTCGTAATTATTGTAAATTATTTTTAAAAGAATCACAAAAATATGTGTTAACGACGTTTTACTACCGTTACTGTGTGTCTTTATTTTTACTAAACATTTGTAATTTATTTTTATTTATATTATTGTTCTCAACTTGAATTCAAATGTCACCCTAATGCTGTTTAAATTTGCTAATTGTTCATTTCTATATGTTTAACCAAAAATTAACAGTTAAATCATACGATGTATTTACTGCAATGTGTTGCTTATACCTACATAAACTTGTATTCTTTGTAAATACCACTCTCTTGAGTGGTTTTGGTTTAGTATTGTTATTGTTGCATTTATTGTGTACTACTTGTACTGCGACGCACAAGTGGTTTAACAACTTAAAAATAAAATCAGTCTTTGACAAACAACGGAAAATAAAGGTTCTTATATTTTCGCATACATTTTTTGGTGACCCCGACGAGATACATATAAAATTGTGAACAATAAACTGTACTGTTTTAATTAAGTTTGTATGTACGTGCCTATAGCTGCAAAGAAAATAAAAGAACATTCCAGTTTTTTTTTTTTCGTTGTTAAAGTAAAGTATTATAGACAGTGTTGTGAAAAAATATAAACGTTTTACTACGAATATTTTAAAATTTAATCAAAGTTTTTTTGTTTTTGTGGCCTAAATTGAGAAATAATTCAAGATGAATAATAGTGAAACTTTAAAAAATAAACGTTCACACTTGAAGCGTACTGCTACAAGAATAGAGAACTTCCTCAGCCAAGTTAATGATCAAACCTCGCTGTTTGACTTACGTGCTCGCTTAGAAAAGTTAGAGGCGCTTTATGATCAATTCCAATCGTTGGATATAGAAATGACCGCACAAGGTGAACATTTTCCCGATCGTGAAGCAGAATATGAGGAATTTGAAGCAAAATATTACCGTGTTAAGTCACAATATACCGAGGTGATTGATGCCAGGCTGCATTCCAATATGGAACCCATGAATTCAACAACCATCCAACATGATGCAATGCAAAAATTTCTGGAGACACAGACTGCACTGTTAGAAAAGTTATCGAGTCTTCAAATGACGGCATCCTCAAATTCTGCCGCCACATTGTCTCAAACGATGAGTGCCTCAACGACTGTTGCTGATGTGCGATTACCAAAAATTAATGTTCCGGTATTTGATGGTAAATATTCGGAATTTAAATCGTTTTTCGATCTGTATAGTAGTTCCATCCACAACAACAACTATTTGTCTGCCGCACAAAAATTCCAATATTTAAAAGGTTTGTTAAAGGAGGATCCGGCCAACCTTATACGTCATTTGCAGGTTTCCGATCAAAATTATGAAGAAGCGTTGAAAAGAAGCGTTTAATTGAGACTTTCCTTCAAATTCCGAAAGCTGATGATTCCCAAGAATTGCGTAAACTTGCTAACGTTGCTGATGAAGTGATCCGAGGTCTTCGAGCTCAAGGCCCTGATGCCGAAAAAAGAGATCCCTACCTGATCCATTTATTGTGTAAAAAATTAGGTAGAGTCACCCTACAAGCTTGGGCTGAATACTGCGGTAATGTACCTTTCCCTTCGCTGGAAAGCTTTTTTGTTTTCATCAATGGACGTTGTGATGCTTTGGAGCGTTTGCCATCTGCTGAGGAAAAACAAAGCAAACTCCCTCCAAAAGTTTTTAAGTCTGCTCGTGCTTATACTAGCACAATGAAAAAGGCCTGCGTTGTTTGTGGACAAAATCATCATCTGTCCTATTGTCCTACTTTCAACAGAATTGACGTAACGGAACGGGTAGAAGTTGTGAAAAAAACGCCTATGTTTTAATTGTCTTAAGCCTAACCACACTGTACATGGTTGCCCTTCAAAACATGTGTGTGAATCGTGCAAAGGAAGACATCATTCGTTGATTCATATTGACCGAAAGCCGTCAACACCTTTAAAAAAAATTCAACCTACTGTTCGCCCAACTCATTCTAACGCCATGGATGAGACATTTACTGTTGCGGGTGATACTAAGGTGAATGTATCTGAATCCTCAGAGGTAAATAATTTTAACATGTTGTTGCCAACTGCCAGGGTATTTGTAAAAGATAATATGGGATATTATCAATCTTGTAATTTCCTATTAGACTCTGGTTGTCAAAACACTCTCATTTCAGAAAAATGTGCACAGAAGTTAATGCTAGAACGAAAGCCTACAAGAATATTTGTGAATGCATTGGGCAACAGCAAAGCTGGGGCTACACGAGGAACTGTCCAACTAGAAGTCCGATCCATCTATGGAAATGAAATAATATATATACGTGCTTATATTTTCCATAATTTAACATCACAATTACCTTGTACAAAATTAACAATTGATTGCTGGGATGAGATTAAAACAATCCCCTTAGCTGACAATAAATTTTATTCACCTAAAGATATAGATATTTTAATTGGGTTTGACTATTTCTTTTCATTAATTAGAGAAGGTACGATTTTAAAGGGCGGCAACGTGTTGGCTCAAAACACTGCCTTTGGTTGGGTTATTTGCAGTGGTTGTACTATGGACGAATCCGTAACAGTGTGTAATATCACAAGTCAAATTCGTGAAGAAGAAGATCTTAACAAAGCCTTACGATTATTTTGGGAAGTCGAGAGCTTTTCTATAAAAAAACCGTCTTTAGCTGCGGAAGATCAAATGGCAGAAGCCTTGTATTGTTCTACAACAATCCGATCTGAAAGATATGCTGTGAGATTACCTTTTAAGCAAACCCCTAAGCTGGGAGAATCCTATAACGGAGCTTTAAGAAGACTGACTGCCATGGAACGTAAGTTTAAATATGATAATAAGTTAAGAGATACATATTCTGAGTTTATGAATGAATACCTTTGGTGTGGGCATATGGAACTTGTGCCTAAAAATGAAATTAATCGCCCCACTGACAAAGTGTACTATTTGCCACACCACGCTGTATTAAAAGCTACCAGCCTTACCACAAAACTTCGTGTTGTTTTTGATGGTTCGAGTAAATCATCAAACGGACAATCTCTAAATGATAATTTGCTAAGAGGTCCAGTATTACAGCAAGACCTTATGGCAGTCCTACTGCGATATAGGTGTAATAAATTTTGTTTTGCTGCTGATATTAAGCAAATGTTTCGCATGATCGACATACAAAAATGCGATCGCGATTATCAAAGAATTTTGTGGAGAAATAATCCCAGTGAAGAAATAAGACACTATAGACTTAGCACAGTGACTTACGGTACCACCTGTGCCCCATATCTAGCAATACGTACCCTTTTACAATTAAGTGAGGATGAGAGTGAGCGCTTTCCACTAGCATGTGAGGCGCTAGAAACCTGTTTTTACGTTGATGATTGTATGGCTGGCTCCAACACTATAGAGGATACTAAAAAATTAGCAGATGAGTTAAACCAGCTGCTCACGGCTGGCGGCTTTCGGTTAAGAAAATGGGCAACTAATGAGAGTAAAGTTTTAATCAACATTCCCGAAAATGATAAAATTGAGAGTATAGTCAATATTCCTACGGACATTACTGTATGTCTTCTCGGTGTTATTTGGAATCCTGTTAGCGATTGTTTTTCTTACAATGTTAAAACTAAAGATTGCTGCATTGGTACTAAAAGAAAGCTGCTATCAGAAATTTCAAAAATCTTTGACCCCCTGGGGTGGATTTCACCTGCCATAATAGCCGTTAAAATCATTATGCAAAAACTATGGTTAATCAGTTTAGGTTGGGACGATCAGCTTCCTAGTGAAATTAAAGTCATGGCTGAACAGCTGTTTTCTGAATTTCATTTATTGAATAATATTAATATTCCTAGAATTCTTTTCTCTACAGAAACTAACGTTACTTATCATGGGTTTTGTGATGCCTCCAGTGCAGCCTATGCCGCGGTAGTCTATTGTTGCAGAATCTCAGCAGATGGTGTAGTATCTACTAATATAGTGATGGCCAAGACAATGGTAGCTCCAATAACTATGGTGTCGATTCCCCGGCTGGAACTGTGCGCTGCTTATCTTATGGCACAACTTATTGAGTATTTGATGCCCGTGCTACATATAGACAAAACCAAGATTGTATGTTGGTCAGATAGTAAAACAGTGTTGGCGTGGCTCTCATCACATCCTACTAAATGGAAAACTTTTGTCGGTCATCGAACTGGGTATATTCTAGACACTCTTCCTGATGTTAAATGGAGATATGTTCCAACTAAATTAAATCCAGCTGATTGTGCTAGTAGAGGTGTTAGATCTAGCTATTTAGTTGACAATCCAATGTGGTTTAAAGGGCCATCTTTTCTACTAAAAGACCCAGCTGAGTGGCCAAACCCTATTAATGAATTGAAAACTAGTGAAGAATTACGATTAGCTGAGCAGGTGGTTTTAACTACAACAATGTCCACTAATATAATTGAAGAATTAAATAATCGAATTTCGCGTTTCACTCGTATGGTCCGAGCACTTGCCTACTTCTATAGAGCATACAACAATTTTCGATTTAAATCTAAAAATACAACTCCACTTCAGGTGAATGAAATAAGGGATGCTGAAAATGAATTTTTCAAATACTATCAAGAATCTGAATTTGCTGGTGTCATATCATCCATTAAAAAAGGGACACCAGTTACCAGTAAGAAACTAAAGCGATTGTCACCCTTTTTAGATGACCATGGAATTTTGAGAGTTGGTGGCAGACTTAATAAAGCTACTTTGCCATACGACAGTCAGCATCAAATTATTCTGCACAAAGAGAGCTCTATTGCGTATAAAATTGTTCATGATTGCCATCTGAGAAATTTCCATGCCGGAATCACCCTACTCATCGCTACACTGCGTCAGAGGTATTGGATTGTGGGTGCACGTGAATTAGCTAAAAGAGTGTGTGACAAATGTCCAGTGTGTCAACGCTACAACGCCAAGGCCAACAATCAACTTATGGGCGATCTTCCCAGGTTCAGAGTTAATGCTGCCTTCCCATTTTATGAAGTTGGTTGTGATTACGCTGGTCCAATAATGTATAAACAACATAATGGTCGCAAATCTCCTATCCTCAAATCATACATCGCTGTATTTATTTGTCTAGTCACCAAAGCGGTGCATCTCGAACTGGTCACAGATTTAAGCTCTGATGCCTTTTTAGCTGCTCTAGACAGATTCGTAGCCCGAAGAGGACTTTGTGGTTACATACACAGTGACAATGGTACCAATTTTCAAGGCGCTGCTAAGAAACTAGGAGAAATTTACAAAGCGGTAACAAATTTTAAATTTAATAATAATGTCTCAAATTTTCTATCCACTAAAGGCATTCAATGGCACTTCATACCACCTGCGGCACCACACTTTGGCGGTACATGGGAGGCCACAGTGAAAAGTGTAAAATATCACCTTCGGAGAACCATTGGTCAAGCTACCCTCAACTATGAAGAATTAACTACACTGTTGACAAGAATTGAGGCTATCCTTAACTCACGGCCGCTAGTCCAAGCTGACTCAGATGACCTACCATACATAAGTCCAGGCCATTTTTTGATTGGCAGGCCCCTAAATGCCCGACCCGAAGTTGATGTTACACATCTAAAGACGTCTGCTCTTACTAAATGGCGACTAATTCAGCAGCTGACCCAATACTTTTGGTCTCGGTGGTCCAATGAGTATCTTCTGTCTCTTCAACCTAGAACAAAGTGGCAAAGGGAAAATTGCAATTTAAAAATGGATGACGTCGTCCTGCTACGAGAAGAGAACTTGCCTCCCGCTTGCTGGAAACTTGGACGTGTGATAGAAACCCATGCTGGCTCTGACGGTCTTGTTAGAGTGGCTACAGTAAAGACTGAAACATCAACGTATCGACGACCGATCACGAAACTATATCCCTTGCCAAAAGATGATTGAACTTCAATAGCTCCGTTCAAGGCTGGCGGAATGTTAACGACGTTTTACTACCGTTACTGTGTGTCTTTATTTTTACTAAACATTTGTAATTTATTTTTATTTATATTATTGTTCTCAACTTGAATTCAAATGTCACCCTAATGCTGTTTAAATTTGCTAATTGTTCATTTCTATATGTTTAACCAAAAATTAACAGTTAAATCATACGATGTATTTACTGCAATGTGTTGCTTATACCTACATAAACTTGTATTCTTTGTAAATACCACTCTCTTGAGTGGTTTTTGTTTAGTATTGTTATTGTTGCATTTATTGTGTACTACTTGTACTGCGACGCACAAGTGGTTTAACAACTTAAAAATAAAATCAGTCTTTGACAAACAACGGAAAATAAAGGTTCTTTTATTTTCGCATACAATATGTTTTATGATTTTCAGCAAATATATTAACTAAATTACATTTTTTTTTACAATTTTTTTGCGTTAAAATTCAGAAAAAAATTTATTAATTTTTACCAAGGCTTTTTTATTTCCAATCTACTAAGTGTTAGCAAAACTTTTGCTGAATCTACTAATTTTGTTGCTAAAAATCAGCTCGCTGATTTTCAGCAAAAGATTTTGCTGACATTAGCAATTTTTTTGCTAGCACCCTCCTGACTAAAATTTTGCTGACTCAGCAAAATTATTTGCTGACTTTACAAACTTTTTTTTTTGACTGTAGACGATTTTTATCTCCCGATCCTAAATTTATTTTTTTTTCACTTTTCAATTTTAAGAGGACATCTTCATTATGAGCTTTCTAGATTTCGATTTTTTTTTGCGTAAATCGATAGTAGAAACTTTTCCACAAAAACTGTTATACTAAAATTTCAGAACGAAATTCCATGTATTTCTAAAAGAATAAACATAAAAAATCTATTAAATGTGTTTTAAATCGAGTTGACTATTTTTGATCCAATTTTTTATTTAAAAACTGACTTAAGCATAGATTATGATATTACCTGGTAAATGGCGCCATCAGCTTATCTGAAGTTTTCAAGACGGCGTTATTTTTTCCTTTTCTGATTTTAAAATATGACCCATAGCTTGAAAATTGAGAAAGTTAAAGCAAAAGCTAATGACATCTCTATCCGAAATTGGGCCTAGGTGGACCTCGTAATTTTTCCAAAAATATTCTATTTTACAAAACGGACAAAATTTTCGTTTCTTCGGAGTATCCACAAATGTTCTAAATAAATATGAATCAGGTCTGGGAAAGCTTCCGCGACCCTTAACCTCCTACAAAGAGCCCAAAACTAAAATGTAATGACGCAATTGAAAGACCAAATCTTATAGAAAGAAGACTGTAGATGTACTTATTTTGTACTTTAATTAAGAATTGTAAAAATTAACAAAAATACGTTTTCTGAGCCAAAAAAAAACAGGAATCCATTTTGTAAATTTTTCTGTTGAGCGAACAGATATATTGAGATTGAGTATAGGTTTTTTAACTCCAAAACGTCAGTGAAGTTGTATGTGGTTTTAAATCTGAATAACATTTTCCTTAACCTGTTTTTCGAAAAGTATATTTTTTTTTTTTCAATTTAGATTAAAATTGCTTTACGAAAAATAAGGTTTGAGAACAATGCTAATAAAAATAAAAAAAATACATACAATGTAAATGAAGTTTTTAGTTCAAAAGACTATTATTTTGGAACTACTTGAAATATTGAAATTTAAATATAATATTTTTGTGAAAAAATGGTATCAATTTATGCAAAAACTTTTTCGTTGCCTTAAAGGCAAATATTTAATTATTTTAGGGGTTTTTAACATTCAATCCTCTTCATCTCCGAATTCCTAATTAGCCATTCTCAGTGCGCATGTTTCTATAACTACATATAAAATTTAATATTTCGACGATCAAGTAATCGATCAGACTGTAGGGTGCATTTTATACCCCTTTGTTTCCCCGATCTTAACATTTTGATTAAGATGAGCACTTCTTAAAAATTTTAAATTGTATTAGCCCACATCACAGAAAACCTATATTTCTACTGTTCACTTTTGTGAACAATGAAGTAATTCCAACCCTGACTTTAACATCGCCCTCTAGTGTGCAAACCCCACGAAAATGCAACTCAGCATAAAGTTTAGCTGTCAGCATTTGCTCTCTGATCACACACTTGTTTTATAACTCGTAGCATAACAACACCGTGGTATATTGTGCGCTTGTGCAAAAACATTTTTTCTAAAAACCCAACAACAATAACAGTGAAACTTGCAACAGATTTAAAAAACCCCAACAAAAACCCAGTGGAAATAAATTAGTGAAATTTATAAACCTAAAATATAAAATTAAAACTTAAACCTAAACATTTAATAAAACCCTAAATCTAATGAAATTAAAACCCTAGAACTAAATCGAACTTAGAATAAATCATTTTTATTATATTAATTATATACACGGTAAAGTGCACTAACCTCAACTCTATCCCCTAACCCCTCTAACCCGTTAAAACATCTACTTTTTAGCCAATGGTCGTAAAATGGGACTCTACTCGTTTCTACGAATTCCAGTAATATATTAAAGATCCCTTTTAGTGGAGGTCTTCATTTGGGCCATGTTTAATTAGTAAGTACTTTTTTGTTGGAAGAACTTTTTGGAAATAACCCATCGTGCCATGATCATTAATATGACATGAAAATTGTAATATGTATTCTTCAAATTTTTACAAACTTAGTTTTCTAGATTTTTTGAAAATTTGTTATCAAAAAAAAATAAAATTACTTTTTAGAATACTTTTTTAAAAAAGGACTTTTTCGGAAAAGCACTTAAATTTTTTTCTGAAAAAGTTTTTTTCTTTTTTTTGTCAAAAGTTTTTTTTTTTTTGAAGTCTTTTTTCTGGTGGAAGCACTTTTTCCGGGAAAAGTCCTCTTTTTGGTAAAAGCACTTGTTTTTAAAAAAGTATTTTTTGTGGAAAAAGTACTTTTTTTTGAAAAAGTATTTTTTTTGGAAAACGATATTTTTTTGGAATAAGATATTCATTTTCTGAATCTTTTTGACCATCTCCGTTGGAATATCAAAAAATTCCGTCTTGTTCGAATTCTAAAGTTCCATATTGTGAAAAAAACTTTTTTTAAACCTGTTTTTCTTTTGAAAAGTACCATTACTTATAAAACACCGTTACTTTTTGAAAAAAAAACTACTTTAAGAAAAAAACGTTCCTTTTCTTGAAAAAAACGTTTCTTTTTGTTTTAAAAACACGTTATTTTTTTGAAAAGTACAGTTACTTAAAAAAAACGCATTGTATTTTTTTAAAAACCGCTATTTTTTTTAAACAACAGTTACTTTTTTAAACCCGTAATTTTTTTTGAAAAATAACCGTTAGTTTTTGATTAAAACTAACGGTTACTTTTTTAAAAATGCCGTTACCTATTTTGCAAAAACGGAAGACTTTTTCCACTTTTTCGCACTCTGCGTTGGAATATTGAAAAATCCCTTGTAAATTTCAAGTTCATAGGTCCAGGGGTCTAAGCTGGGCAATGTTGAGTCAGTCACTCACACCACTTCTTTATATACATATAGATTATTTATATACATTAATATGAAATAAAATATACACGACATATTTTTACCTCTATTTGTAGTCTAAGATTTTAACACAATAAGTGTAAAAAACCACTAAAATAAAGTTTTAACGGGAAAAAGTGTAGAAAATTAGAACGTAATTATAACAAAATTATATTTCTAGAAAATTTTGTAGAATTCTGGTTAAACGAATTACAGGACGTCAAGGTTGTTCGTTAAATCAAGATATTCGTTAAACAACAAAACGAATAAGAAACAAAACTATGCAATTATTATTTATATTTTTTAAATTTATATATTTTTTTATTTTCGTTCGACTTGTTCGTTAAAGCGTTACTTCAGTGTGAAGAGTTTGACATTCGTTGAACCGGAAATTTTTTTCATTGAGTGTTGTTTTTCATTTTTTTTTTTTTGAATTTTAAATATAAAAAAAAAATTGGTAAAAAACACTTCAAAAATTATAAATTTTTTTGGAAAAAGTAATTTTTTCAAACAGTAATTTAATTTTTGAAAAAATGTATTTTTTCTGTACTTTTTTGAAGATGGTACTTTTTTAGAAAAAGTAATTTTTTTTGGTAATTTTTTTTTGGAAAAACTAAAAAATTTTCGCTAATGTTTTTTTGAAAAATAGAAGTTTTTTTTGGAAAATGTATTTTTTTGGAAAAAGTACTGTTTTGAAATTGGTACTTTTTTAGAAAAATTAAATTTTTTTTGTTCTTTTGTTGGAAGACACTTTTTGTTTTTTTTTTGTGGACGATACTTTAGGAAATGGAAATTTTTTTAGGAAAAAGTAAAATCAAACTTTGTTGGTAGTTTTTTTGGGAAATTTACTTTTTCGGTATTTTTTTTGGAAAAGGTACTTTTTTGGTACTCTTTTTGGCAGATACAGAAAGTACTTTTTAAAACTGCTACATTTTTAGAAAAATTTAATACTTTTGGTACTTTTTGTTGGGAAAAATTTTTTTTGGAAAAGGTATTTTTTTTTGGAAAGAGTACATATTTGAAATTGGTACTTTTTTAGAAAAAATTATTTTTTTTGTACTTTTTTGGAAAAAATACTTTTTTTACATTAGTACTTGTTTAGAAAAATAATTTTTTTGTACTTTTTTTCAATACTTTTTGGTACATTTTTAGAAAAATTAAATTTTTTTGAAAAAGGAACATTTTTGGTACCTCTTGTTTGGAAAAAGAAACGTTTTTGGTACTTTATTTTGAAAAGTGGTACTTTTGTAGAAAAATAAAATTTTTTGTGCTTTTTTTGGTTTTGTTAAAAAGGTAAATTTTTGGGAAGTTTTTTTTTTTTGAAACGGGAACTTTTTCGTTACTTTTTTTGAAAAGGTACTTTTTTTTGGAAAAGATATTTATTTTTTGGAAAAAAGGTACTTATTTAGGGAAAAAGTACTATTCTGAAATTGGTACGTTTTTAGATAAAGAAAATTTTTTTGGTACTTTTTTACAACAGTTTTTGGTACTTAATTTATTGGTACTTTTATGCCAATAGTTTTGGTACTTTTTTTTGAAAATGAACGTTTTCGGTACTTTTTCTCGTGGAAAATGTACTTTTTTTTGAAGAAGGTACTTTTTTTGGAAAAAGGAACTTATTTATGGAAAAAGTACTATTTTGAAATTGGTACTTTTTTAGAAAAAGAAGATTTTTTGGTACTTTTTTACAATAGTTTCTTGTACTTTTTTCTGAAAAGGGAACATTTTTTGGAATAGGCTTTTTTCGGTAATAATTTTTTTTTTTGAAAATTTCGGTACTTTTTTTTGAAAAGGGACATTGTTGAAATTTATACATTTTTAGAAAATTTAATTTTTTTTGGTACTTTTATTTTGGATAAGGGACTTTTTTCGGTAATTATTTTTTTTTGAAAATTTCGGTACTTTTTTTTTGGAATGGGAAATTTTTGAAATTACATAGTACTTTTTTAGAAAATTTCTTTTTTTTTTTTGGTACTTTTTAGACGATAGTTTTGGTACGTTTTTTTTTGGGAAAAAAGAAAAATTTTTTGGTACTTTTTTTTGAAAATGAACATTTTCGGTACTTTTTCTCTTGGAAAATGTACTGTTTTTTTGATACTTTTTTCTAAAAAGGGTACATTTTTTGGTACTTTTTTTTGGGAAACGGACTTTTTCGGTAATTATTTTCTTTGAAAATTTCGGTACTTTTGTTTTGGAAAGGGACATTTTTGAAATTGGTACTTTTTTAGAAAATTTAATTTTTTTGGTACTTTTTTGCCAATAGTTTGATACTTTTTTTTTGGTAAAAATAAAAATTTTTTGGTACTTTTTTTTTGAAAATGAACGTTTTCGGTACTTTTCCTCTTGGAAAATGTACCGCTTCTTAGTGGAGGTCTAAGTCGGAGGAATAATATATGTACCAAATTTCAGGTACCTAGGTCCAGAGGCCTTGGCTGGGAAAATGGACATTATTTTCCGAAAAAGGAGGAGTTTTTCTACTTTTTGGACTTGTCCGTTGGAATATCAAAAAATCGCGTTTTATTGGAGGTGTAAGTCAGAGGAGGAACACATGTACCAAACTTCAAGTTCCTAGGTCCAGCGGTCTTGGCTGGGCGATGTTGAATCACTCAGCCCTCAGCCACTCAGTCAAATTAATTAATATAAATAATAAATTTTATGCAAACAAACAGGGCCGTATGCAAAAAAAATTAACAAAGGTTGGTAAACCATTGTTAAGCAAAATTGCTTGAAGTTGTATCCAAAAACGTTTATTAGCTTAACATACCTATGGTAACTGTTTGGTAACCGTTTGGTAACTTGAAACATTTTAAAGTAGAAAGAAACGTACTTTAAGCGTACGTTAGTGTCATTGTTTGTTTTCTTTTCGTTATTTGCATTTGAAAATTAAAATTTTGTAAACATTTTTAATAAAAATAATAAATTGTGAGAGAAATGGATACTATAAATTTTATAAGAAGAATTGGTAAAATTAATTGTGATTGTGGAAAAATTAGTGTTAATTGTGTATTGTTTTTATAAGTAGATTCTATTATCCAAATCGGAAATTATTATCGGCCAAGAATTTACAAGACGAGGACTGATGGATTCTCCCTTCCCGATGACCAATTCAAAAAAATATAGTTTTAATAAAGAAACAGCAAAAAAAATAATAGAACTGGTTAAAGAAGACATTGCAGTAGACCGCAGAGGATGTGGAACATCACCAGAACTGCAAGTGCTAGTAGCTTTGCGTTGTTGGGGGAGCAGAGAAGTATAGTAAAGTCAAGTATTTCGTAGCCGTAAATTTAGTATGCTCTTACATTAATATTTTTAGTTTCAAGACGACGCTGGTGACCTTCATGGTTTGGCCCAATCTACGGTAAGTAGAATTTGTGCTAAAGTTGCTCGTGCTTTGGCAAAACACGCAAAAAATGTAATCAAAATGCCGTCATGTGCTGAAGAAGAAGCTAAATTAGCAAAAAAGTTTAAAATATTACGGAATTTTCCGGGTATAATTGGTGCAATTGACTGCACCCATATTAAAATTAAAAAAACTGGTGGTGATTTAGCCCAATACTACATAAATAGAAAAGGATTCTATTCGCTCAATGTTCAGGTACATACAGCTTGAAGTTTTTTTTTATATTTTATTTAACATTTTGCTTAGGTCGTTTGTGATTCTGAACTTAAAATATTAGATATTGTGGTAAGATGGAGAGGAAGTACTCACGACTGTCGGATTTTTAACGAATCAAGAGTAAAGGAGCGCTTTGAAAGTGGGGAATTTAGAGGTCGTTTGCTTGGCGATTCTGGTTATAAATTAACCCCATATTTATTTACACCATTACTTCGCCCTCTAAACGACAAGGAGCTAAAATGTTGCTCATATTGCTACTCGAAATCCAGTGGAGCGATGTTTTGGTGTCTGGAAATAAAGATTTCGATGTTTGCTGGATGGTATAACCGTAAGCTTTCCAAACGCTAAAATATTAATTGTAGCTTTAGCTGTTCTTCACAACATCGCTATACAAGAAAACGGTAAGCTTCACTTTATTCTTTAGTAATTATGGACATCATTCATGATTATCACTCAACAACCACATTTCAACTCCAGATTACTTTGATACGGATGACATTGAACCAGATGACCTTGAACCGGATGCAGAAATGCAAACAGAAATTGCTGAAAATAACTTATTAAGAACCGAATCCTCAGCAAGGGGAAGAGAACAATTTATCCTTAAAAGTTTTATAGAAAAATATTTTTAATAATACTTGAACCAACATAATAAAAAAACTTTTTATTTATAATTAATTCATTAAAATTTTCTATTTATTTACAATATTTACATATAAATAAATACATCATTGTAGTATATGTGTGTATCTACAAATTATATAAGTGTGTGTGTATTTACAAAAAAGCATGTTCGCATATTAAATTAAAAAATAATAAAACTAATTTTACAGGTACATATGTACATATTTCATATTGCAGTTACATACTCGTACATAAAAAACTTAAAAATTACTTTGAACTTTTTCTTCTTGAAACTTGATTGAAATTTGATTGAATTTTTTCTTTTTATTTAAATGCAATCTTCTTTCTTGCTATCTGTAAGGAAAATCATTTAAGGGGTCATTCAACAATTATGTCATGCTAAATACAATGTTTTATACCCTCCCCCCATATCAAGATCCGTCACTTTTAACATGAGACCCCTAAAATAAAGCTTCACATTTTGTTCGAACCCCCCCACAAAAAAAATCCCAAAAAATTTTCGTAAAAAAATGTTTTTCCTCCACAAATTTTTTTCGCCCAAAGTATCAAAGTATTCTTCAGTGTATGTATGTATATACAAATTGTATATATGTATGTATGTACATATCGCACCTGTTCCTCTAATGGGAGTCAACTCAAAATTTACAAATGTTCAGCAGAGGCAAAAAAAAAACTGTTTTTTTTTTTAATATTTAGACTGTATTTTTTGGCGAAAGAGTAATGAAAATGATTTAAGATTTTTACAGTGGGTAGATATATATGACCAGTATATATCGTTTTCTTACAAAAATTGAAAATTGCAAAATTTTGAGTTGACTCCCTTTAGAGGAACAGGTGCAATATATATCTGTGGATTTTTGACAAAACAATTTAATTCAACTTAAGTTGTGTTGTCAAAATGTTTTTTCAAAGCACTTTTTTGGTTAAAATAAACGCGTTTGAATCAATTTTTTAAGAGATCTAAAAAGTTCCGATTAGCGTTTAACTAAGCATACATTTTTTATTGCTTGCGGCCCGATTGTTGAAAGTTGACAACTTACTTAAAACTATAAGGACCCATTACAAAGTATTCATTGTCATTTAAAGCTTTGCTACCCCCCTGTCCACTGTCACGAATCGTCATAAAAAAATTAATTACAACCAATTATATACAGATTAATACGATTGGGCCGATTGTTTAGAAAGTGTTGATAAAGCATTGGTAAAACTAAAAATTTAGTACTTTCCCACCAATTTTTATTTAAAAAGCCAATACTTTTCAAGTAATTTTACCCACCAAAAAGGTGGTTAAAAATAAAGTAAAACAATTTTTATTGAATTATTTTTTGTTTGAATATTAAAAATGAATGTTAAACATATAAATCTTGTAGAATTTTATCATCTGGTGTATTACCTTCTTTGAAAACGGATTATGTTAAGCTGATTTTCAACAAATAAAATCCGATTACTCAGCAATAGTTATGATATGCAATATAGTAATGAAATAAAAGGCATTCATAGTGTGAAACGTAATGAACACAAATGTGATGATATCTTTTTGAAAGGCAATATTTTTTTAATGAAATTAACGATTTTTTCACCTATCCATTTTCATCAAAAGAAATAGAATTATATAATATTAAAAACTTTAATGAAGATATTTTGTAAAACAAGTACTGGCAAAGTACTTTTTAAAAATGTTGGTAAAGCATTTCAAAGTTGTGCTTTGCCAGTACTTTTTTTGCTACGCCATTGACAAAAAGGGCTTTACAAGTTCTGGTTTTTTCACACCAATGTCGATTTCTACCTGGGTATATATTTATACACTTACCACAAGCTTTATCATAAAACCTGATTCTAGCTTGAATTAGTTCACTCTCCCAGTCCAGGTTTCTTATTTTTTTATTTTCCACCTCTAATCTTTTTGTTTCCATCTCTAACCTTTTTCTTTCCACTTCTAACTGGTGCTCGTGCAATTCAGCTCTACATTTTAATTCAAATTCAGCAACGTTCCTTACATGGTACTCTGTTGTATTTGCCTTCGGAGGTATTTCCTGATAAAATACAAACATTTTTATTTGCTGAATCCAAATAATCAAATATTATTATTCAAACAAACCTTTTTTAATTTAAGTGCGGATTTATCAACATTTTTTTCCCAATACTTTTGGCGTGGACCCATCAAAATTTGTTTCCAATGATTCAATTGTTTGCGATATTATATCATCTTCCACGGTGAACTGATTTTCAAAGCACAACGATGTTTCTTGTATTGAGTCTTCATCGACCTGAAAAATTAATTATTTTACACATTTTAATAAATGCTATAATAACATTCTTACTTCTATGATTGCTGCATCCGAATCAAATTCGTTTGAGTCAACAACAAACTCATTTGGTAGCCACACAGTAATATCGTGGCTACTGGCTGCTATTTCTGGAGGTCCTGCACCACCACCAGTTTTAGTAAGCTCCTTGCGGCGGTCTGCGACTTCCTTCTTTGCCGCAATTTTGGTCGCCACCCATTGATTTTTTAACTGCGAGATTGTACGTTGGCCACCTGCGCATACGTTATTGAAGCTAAAATAAAATCAATTGTAAAGATATAATTCTTTTTTATTCACATATTGTACTACAAATATATTTAAACATACCTATCTAACACTTCCAGCCAAGCTTTTTTTTTGATTGGTTGCTATTAGTGTCCGTGTTTTTATTTTCAATTGATTTGACTTTTGTTCTTATCAGGTCTTTCAGGAGCATCTAAGAATGTATATATGGGAAATAATTTGTTAAATATAGTAGTTACTATATAAATAAATACTAACTCTATCTTCTTCACTCCAATTTTCTGATCTCTTCCTTTTAATAACGACTGGCTTTTCCATTATTTCGCTTTCTTTCTTTATTTTTTCCATAATTAAAAAAAACACAGCACAAATCAATGTAAATATAAGAAATGTTTTTAGCGATGTACTTACAATCAAAACAAATCAAAAACAGCTCGTTATTCGAATACTAAAACATTTGTAATATAAAAAAGCTTGTTAGTTCTGCTCAATTTCCTTGATTTAGTTTATTTTGTGTTTTTTTTATTGAATAAGTAAATCAAAGAAAATTGCGTAAAAAATATGTTATTTTATTAAAAAAAAAATAAGAACATTTTTATAGTATTGATTACCCGGATAAATTAGTATTCATTTTAATGCATCGCTAACCATAAAGTGACAACTTAAATTCATTAATACTTTTATTTGTTAAAGTACTGTTTTTGCATACGATTTTTTAACAAACGTTTGTTAGCCTTAATGTTTTCGTTAACTAATGTGAACGTTAAAGCAAAAGTAGTTTTTTTTTTGCATACGGCCCACAGTATTTAAGTTATTGAACTTAGTCTAGATGTTTGCATGTTAAACAATATTTAAGTTGTTGAATCATATCAATGATTAACCCATGTAGGGCTGCACATTCTCCCCGGCGTAGAACAGAGGTTCAACTAAGATGCCAATCCATCTGGTAATAATGGAATTAAGTATCTATGATGTCGATTGTTATTGGCCTTGGTTGTGGGATTGGTCTTGCCGTTACTTGGTCAATATTTTTAGGATCGTTCCTGTGATATCGTTGTAATAGTTTCATGCCTATGAAAATAAGCGCCAACAGGATTGAGAGGATTAGGGCAATGTAATGATGTTGGCTATTAGAGTTGATAATTTTCGGGATATGAATAAGGGCTGAGTCATTTAGTTGCCTTTTCAAATCGGTTAGTTGATCTAGTTGGGTTTTGAATTGATGATTTGATGTATTAAAAACCCTTCTTATTTCATGATGTGTGCTGATTGATTCGATTTGCTTAAATTTGGCATACGAGAGGTGCAAATTGGTTGATGCCCCAAAATGGCCCTGTATTGTTATCGTGTTGGTTTTGATAATACAACTTGGTCCTACTTCCCGATAATGTGGCTTGTGCAGTTTCTGTGCCGCAAACTGCAGAGGAGGTTGTTGTCATAGAAAATATCCATTTGTTTGGGTTGTTTAATTGAGTCCATGCAAATGTACCTGGTAGTCGGGCTAACTTGCAGCTAGTTGTATTTTTGTTGTTGAACATGTTGATGCCACATGAATTTATGTCTGAATTCCTTCCTAACTTGGATTGGTGACATCCTCAGAATGTACTGATCTCTGTGTGAATTTACTGCTATGAAGGAGCTATCTGGTATGATGGCGATGAGAGTTTGGTTCTTTTTGATTGGAACCGGAATTATCTTAAATAACTCTAAGACTTGCTGGTCAACTAGTGGTAGCTTAATTTCGAAAACTACTTCTCCTTTGGTAACGGCACCCTTAGCATTCATTAACTTGTATAGCTGAATGAGGTTGTCGTCGTCAATTGGAAGTGAATTAAAGGCCGGGAGATGAGCCTTGATGGTAGCTAGCTCGGCTTTAAGCTGGTGAGGTGATAATAGCAGTGGACTTATTTTTTCATTATGTGCGTCTATGAGTACTTAATGATTTCAGATTCTGTTATTTGAAGATTTGTTGCTAATAGTGCGAGATGAGTTGACAGAATTCCGAATAAATGTGTTTTGCTGATTTGTTGCGATTCTTTGTCTAATAATAAATGTGTTTTGCTGATAATAAATGTGTTTTGCTGATTTGTTGCGATTCTTTGTGCATCTTCTTCAAATTATCTTTAATTCTAGGGGGTGACCGGCACAACTTTTTTTATCGACCCGGCCTAATGTGCCCCTTCTCGGTTGTAGCTTGATTAATGGTTCTGGACATTTCTTCGGCATAGTCTGAATCCAAAACACCGAATAATGATCGTGCTATATTTCCGATAATGTTGAATGTTGCTCTTTTTGCTCGATGTATTGAAAATATCTCCTTCTCTTGGCGCAATTCATTGCTTATTTGGTCAAGGTTGTTGGTAAGGACCTCGCACATAGACTGATGTTTGATTTCTGGGCACAACCGTTGTAGTGTTTGTATTCCTGATGAAAGAGACTCTAGTTCTGATTAAAACGGAGCTAAGTCATAGTACACCATCATTTTCCATTCAGATGTAACTAATTTCGTTGTTCCAATTCCTTTAAAGTAGAGTTATGGATCAGTGCGAAACTTGCTGATCTTTATGTTGCTACTTATGACTGCTAGGATGGTAACTAACGTCGACTTCTTAATTGAAGGAGCCTTATCTTGTTTGTGTTTCTTAGGTGGAACAACCTCTGCCTCGTCTGTAGGCAATGGTCCAATTTTTAATGTTTCCCTGACTGGGGTTTTTTCTTCACCTTCGTGAAATAATGGTGCTAGTCTGGTAATGGAACGCCTTGATGTTCCCGACGATGTTTTTAGGTCTACCACCCGAACCTTACCGTCATTTCCCTGGTAGGTCTTGAGAATTCTTCCGAGTGGCCATTGCATAACAGGTACGTTATCTTCCTTTATTATGACCAATTGCCCTTCTTGCACATTCTCGGATGATGTTTTCCATTTTCGTTTTCTTGAAGATGGTGTAAATACTCGGTAGACCAATTTCTCCAGAATTCATGTTTAAGTTGAGATACATGTTCCCACCTTTTGACAAGGGGCTAGATTGGCTGTGCTGCACTAGTATCCACTTGAGCTGTGAGTGGCTCTCCAATTAAGAAGTGTCCTGGGGTTAATGCGGATAAGTCATTTGGATTGGTTGTTAGTGGTGTAAGCGGTTGTGAATTTAAAATTGCTTCGATTGCAATTATTACTGTTTCAAGCTCTTCGTGCGTGAGCGAAGCTGTTGATACACTTCGTAATAACATTTGTTTGGCGGATTTAACGGCTGCTTCCCATAATCCTCCAAAATGAGGTGTTCTAGGGGGTATGAATTTGAATTCAATGTTCTCCTTGCTGCATGATCGGATGATCGAATCTTGTGAGGTCTTAGCAAAGATGGTCTCGTCTAATTCTTCTAGTTGATTTCGTGCACCGATGAAATTTGTAGCGTTGTCTAAATAAATTGTCTGACAATGTCCTCGCCGTGCTAAAAACCTTTTGAGAGCTTCAATAAATGCATCGGTGGTGAGGTCACTCACTACTTCTAGATGTACGGCCTTTGTTGAGAAACAGATGAAAAGTGCTACGTAGACCTTATGTGGTTGTTTACCTCTCAATTTATAATAGACCCAGAAGGGACTGCAGTAATCGACTCCCGACTTAATAAATGGGGTGACTCTGCTTGCTGGTAGTTCGCCCATAGCTTGGGTCAGTAATTTAGGTTTTGCCCTTGTGCATCTTACGCAATTTTGGACGGTAGTTCTGGCTATTGATTTGCCTTTGATGATCCAGAATTGATCTCTGGAAATTGCTAATAATGTTTGTGCACCACAGTGATGATTGTGCTTATGAATCATTTTCAATATTAGTTTTGAAATTGGATCGTTGTATGGTAACAGTACTGGATGTTTGGCGTTGAAGGATTGGTGTGAGGCCTCAAGTCTTCCCCCGACTCGAAGAACATCGTTTTCGTCTTATTTGTTTGTTTTTAGTTTGATAATGTCAACCTTGAAATCAGCTGCTTGTATGGCACTGACATTAATTCGGTTGGGGCAATTATCTTGGTTGTTGCTCGGTCGGCTCTTTTTAGCTTGGTATTCTGGATAAAGCGCAACATGTATGCTACTATTCTTTGAAGGACCTTAAAGGAAGCCCGATGATTAATTTTGTAAATGATCTCTTCTAATCCTGTGTAAGCAATTGCTGCGGTGGTAACAGTTTTTTGCGTAAACTTCATGTCAATTGCAGATTGTAGGTTTTTCGAAAATGCCTTGGGCCACTGATCTTCTTTACCATGTAAGAAAATTGTTCCATAGAGACACAAGGTGCATGCTGATAACTTCTCTTGACTTAAACCTCTTGAGATTAGGTCAGCGGGATTTTGCTTGGAACTAACGTCTTTACTTTTAACCCGTGTATTTTGCTGATTCGATTTGCTACAAAGGTATGGAGTGAGGATGATAGTGAGTAGATCCAATGTAACACTATTTCAGAATCGGACCACAGGTATGTTTGATTGCTTTCAAATTGCAGTTCCTTCCGAACTCTTGTTGTTAGTTCGGCTCCAAGTAAAGCAGCACACAGCTCTAGCCTGGGTAGGGTTAACTTCTTTAGCGAAGCAACACGTGATTTAGAGCATAACAGTCTGACGATGATTCTGCCATCCTTTAAAACCGAACGTAGATAAACAGAGGCACCATAAGCCTTCTCGGAAGCATCTACGAACGTGTGTATTTGCGTGTGATTAGATATTTGACCATCAAAAATGTGTCTCTTAGTGTGTATGCTGTTTAAGTGGTTTAAAATCTTGCGAAATGTCGTCCAATGTGAGTTTAGACTTGCTGGCAACGGCTCATCCCATGCGATTTGTAATTCCCATAACTGTTGTATGAAAATTTTTGCCGCTACTACCACAGGACCTGCTATTCCTAATGGATCAAATATTCTTGCAACGTCCGATGAAACAGAACGTTTTTTGGGAGTCCATGTTAATCTTAAAACCTTGGTTGATTGATTGTCAAAGTCTAGGTTTACTTTCAGGTCTTCAGGTGGAATGCCCTTTAATAGTTGAGAATGGTTTGCGCACCATTTTCTGAGTTTAAATCCAGCTTCTTGACGTAATCTAGTGAGTTGTTGCTGCATCTCGATGGCTGTTCTTATACAGTTAGAGCCACTCATGCCGTCGTGCACATAAAAGTCATATCTCAAAGTATGAGCACCAAGCGGGTATCTTTCCATGTTCCGTTCTGCTAATTGTTGTAAACATTTTTTTGCGAGATATGGTGCTGCAGACGTTCCATACGTTACGGTATTTAGCTTGTATATTTGAATTGCCTCTGTTGAATTCTTCCTCCAGAATATTAGCTGCATGTGACGGTCAGCTGGATCGATTAGAATCTGACGGTACATATTTCTATGTCTGTGCAAAAGACAAACCTTTGTAGTCGAAACCTTAGTAACATGCCAAACAGGTCACCTTGAGTGGTGGGGCCGGTGTACATAATGTCGTTAAGCGATAATCCTGAAGGTGCTACTTTCTGGCTTCAACACGCAGTGATGAGGGATGAAAAAGTGCGGTGTTTCTACTTCATTGTCATTAATGCGGGTCATGTGACCCAATGCTTCGTATTGATTCATAAAGTCGCTGTAATGGGACTTTAACGAGGGATCAGTTGCTAGTCTTCGTTCTAAGGCCTGGAACATTTTTTGTTTCACCTAGGGAGGTCGGATTCTCCGAAAAAGGCAATCGGACTGTGAATCTTCCATCTTTATTTCTGGCGGTATTTTGAACAAAATCTGTCTCACACCTTTGTTCATCGATTGTGAGAGTTTTTTCTGTATCGAAGTCATTTATTTTCCAAAATCGTTTTATGAGTTCGGTTGTAGTTCCTTCATCTTCACCGTAAATTGCGCAAATTGCTAAGGTTCCTGCCACCTTCTTTATTTTGCCGCTCACTATCCAACCCAACTTCGTATTCTGGAGCGTAGGTAGCTCATCTGATAATTTAATTTGGCCGGTCGTCATTAGATCTGCTCCCAGCAATTATACTGGAATCGTTAAAGTTTGGATCAGCTAATTAAATATTTTCCGGTATTGGCCATGGTGAAATACTAAAATCTTGAGTCGGTTGATCCGGAATAATGCTCGGTAGCACGAACGCCTCAAATCTGGTTTTATATTTTCTTGTTCTAGATTGTAGGTTCATGTTAACACGTCTGTCTGTAAACTTAGTCCTTCTGCCAACTCCTAAGGGCTGCTTCTGATTGTTTAATGTTGAGTTTGTTTATCAGCCTTTCCGTCACGATGTTGATTTGTGATCCCGAGTCCAAAATTGCTTTGAACTCGCCAAATTGCCCATTGTTTGCCTGGATCCTGACTCTTGCTGTTGCCAATAGCACGCAACCCTCCCTGGGACCATGATGTTGTGCTGAAGCAACCGTAGGTGGAGCTGGTACTGTTTTCATGAGTTACTGTGAATTACTATTGTCATCGTTGTGCACCAATGTGTTGTGCCTGTGCTGACACTTGGTGCAGTGTTGTGAAGAGCATTTATTTGCAAAATGCCCTGGTTTTAAACAATTGATACATAAGTTGTTTGACCTTGACATCTGTATAGCGGATGATATTTGTTTTGGCAAGCATTGCATTTCGTTTCACTATCGGATGCCCTTGTTGCTGCCGTGGAACATGTTTTATGTGGTGGTTTTGTTGAAGGGATATATTCTGGGATATTGCCTCCAATGTTTGGAATCTGTTTTCCAGGAACTTAAGGAATTCTTCAACTGACGGAATTGCTTTTGGCTGTGATAAGGAACCGCTCATACAGCATATTAGTCCAATTTGCTGACAATTATATGAACAATAATTGGGTCCCAAGTTTGTGTGTTTACACCCACATTGTTAAGTGCTGCAATTGTTTCCCTTGTTGTATCACGGAGGGATTTGATGGCTGATGCAGATGGATTATCAGAGGGTAACCTGTTATGTCCAGTTAACCTTTCCAATAATGTGAACGTTATAATTCTGGCATTGTTGTACCTGTCTTGTAGCATTGTCCAAGCTGTTGTGTAGTTGACTTCGGTTTGTGATAAATGCTGGATGAAACTCTAAGCTTCTCCCTTGACATGGTTTTTTCAGGAACCACATCTTTTGTATAGCTGGGATTGGCTGCTTGTGGATCATTTCGTTGAAAAGGTCGTAAAAAGACTGCCATTTCAGATATTCCCCATTGAAAGGTTGTATTGTTACCTTTGGCAAATAAACTGATGAGTCTCGGGGTGTTGATGTGAGACCTTCTTGAATTTCTTGGGCATGCGTTATTTTGTCTCAAATTGCCGCCTCTGTGGCCAAGTACTGCTCCAAATCATATTCACTGTCTTCGGCGCATATTTTGTCATGCAACTGTTGGTCAGTGTTGAAATGGCTTTCTATTTGTTTTAATTTTGTAGCCATATACATGTTGGTTTTTGCTTTGTTATACTAGAATTTTAGAACGAAATTCCATGTATTTCCAAAAGAATAAACATAAAAAATCTATTAAATGTGTTTTAAATCGAGTTGACTATTTTTGAACCAATTTTTTATTTAAAAACTGACTTAAGCATAGATTATGATATTACCTGGTAAATGGCGCCATCAGCTTATCTGAAGTTTTCAAGACGGCGTTATTTTTTCCTTTTCTGATTTTAAAATATGACCCATAGCTTGAAAACTGAGAAAGTTAAAGCAAAAGCTAATGACATCTCTATCCGAAATTGGACCTTGGTGGGGACCATTACCTCGTCATTTTTTCCAAAAATATTCTATTTTACAAAACGGACAAAATTTTCGTTTCTTCGGAATATCCACAAATGTTCTAAATAAATCTGAACCAGGTCTGGGAAAGTTTCCGCGACCCTTAACCTCCTACAAAGAGCCCAAAACTAAAATGTAATGACGCAAATGATAGACCAACTCTTATAGAAAGAAGACTGTAGATGTACTTGTTTTGTACTTTAATTAAGAATTGTAAAAATTAACAAAAATACGTTTTCTGAGCCAAAAAAAAAACAGGAATCCATTTTGTAAATTTTTCTGTTGAGCGAACAGATATATTGAGATTGAGTATAGGTTTTTTAACTCCAAAACGTCAGTGAAGTTGTATGTGGTTTTAAATCTGAATAACATTTTCCTTAACCTGTTTTTCGAAAAGTATATTTTTTTTTTTTCAATTTAGATTAAAATTGCTTTACGAAAAATAAGGTTTGAGAACAATGCTAATAAAAATAAAAAAAAATACATACAATGTAAATGAAGTTTTTAGTTCAAAAGACTATTATTTTGGAACTACTTGAAATATTGAAATTTAAATATAATATTTTTGTGAAAAAATGGTATCAATTTATGCAAAAACTTTTTCGTTGCCTTAAAGGCAAATATTTAATTATTTTAGGGGTTTTTAACATTCAATCCTCTTCATCTCCAAATTCCTAATTAGCCATTCTCAGTGCGCATGTTTCTATAACTACATATAAAATTTAATATTTCGACGATCAAGTAATCGATCAGACTGTAGGGTGCATTTTATACCCCTTTGTTTCCCCGATCTTAACATTTTGATTAAGATGAGCACTTCTTAAAAATTTTAAATCCCGGTAATACCACGTTTTCAGTGGAAAATTCAATAAGTGCATTTTCAGTGTATTAGCCCACATCACAGAAAACCTATATTTTACTTTTTAGCCAATGGTCGTAAAATGGGACTCTTTACTCGTTTCAACGTCTTCCAGTAATATATTAAAGATCCCCTTTTAGTGGAGGTCTTCATTTGGGCCATGTTTAATTAGTAAGTACTTTTTTGTTGGAAGAACTTTTTGGAAATAACACATCGTGCCATGATCATTAATATAACATAAAAATTGTTATATGTATTCTTCAAATTTTTACAAACTTACAGTTTTTAAGATTTTTTGAAAATTTGTTATCAAAAAAAATAAAATTACTTTTTAGAATACTTTTTTTAAAAAAGGACTTTTTCGGAAAAGCACTCAACTTTTTTTTGAAAAAGTTTTTTTCTTTTTTTTTTTGTCAAAAGTACTTTTTTTGATAAAAGCATTTTTTTTTTTTTTTGAAAAAAGTCTTTTTTCTGGTGGAAGCACTTTTTTCCGGCAAAAGTCCTCTTTTTGGTAAAAGCACTTGTTTTTAAAAAAGTATTTTTTTGTGGAAAAAGTACTTTTTTTGAAAAAGTATTTTTTTGGAAAACGATATTTTTTTGGAATAAGATATTTATTTTCTGAATCTTTTTGGCCATCTCCGTTGGAATATCAAAAAATTCCGTCTTGTTCAAATTCTAAAGTTCCATATTGTGAAAAAACTTTTTTTAAACCTGTTGTGCTTTTGAAAAGTATCATTACTTATCAAAAACCGTTACTTTTTAAAAAAACTACTTTTAAAAAAAACGTTCCTTTTTTTGAAAAAAACTTTTCTTTTTGTTTTAAAAACACGTTATTTTTTTGAAAAGTATAGTTACTTAAAAAAACGCACTGTATTTTTTTAAAAACCTCTATTTTTTTAAACAACATTTACTTTTTTAAACCCGTTATTTTTTTGAAAAATAACCGTTAGTTTTTGATTAAACCGTTACTTTAAAAAAACCGTTACTTTTATTTGTTAAAAAAGTAACGGTTACTTTTTTAAAAATGCCGTTACCTATTTTGCAAAAACGAAAGACTTTTTCCACTTTTTCGCACTCTACGTTGGAATATTGAAAAATCCCTTGTAAATTTCAAGTTCATAGGTCCAGGGGTCTAGGCTGGGCGATGTTGAGTCAGTCACTCACACCACTTCTTTATATATATATAGATTATTTATATACATTAATATGAAATAAAATATACACGAAATATTTTTACCTCTATTTGTAGTCTAAAGGTACGTTCGCATTAATCAAATATTTGAACAAAATATTTGTTTACATATTTGCTTCAAATTGTGTCAAATTAAAAATTATTTTATTTTATGTTCAAACTATGATCAAATATTTGTTGGTTTTTGTTTGTTCAAACAGCTCTCAAATAGTGTCAAATAAAATAAACGAAAAAATATTTGTCGAGCGTTCAGATTGAAACAAATATTTGTATTAAATATTTATTTAATCAAAGTGTAAAAAACATAGATTTATTTACTCGAAAAACTAACTGTTTTTTAAAAATTTGATCACTCGGGATCTCTCTCGGACCTAGCCTATTTATGTTATAAGGGTATATTAATACTCCTGTGGAGCAAAAATTTTGACCGTTTTGGTCTATCTCGCTTAGTTTTGGAGATACTGGATATTTTAAAATATCGCCATTTTGTAAAATGGCTTGTATCTCGAAAACTAAACATGATATCGCAAAACGGACCTCATTTTTGCAAACCTTAACGAAGCGAACCCCACCGACAACACAAATTTGTACAGTGTTCCGATTCCAATCATTCCCCGTTTCATTCCATATCGTTCCATTTTGGACCAATGTTCCATTCTGTTATCGGAGTGATTAAATTTTTATTTTCACGTACGACAACACAATCGTGAACAGTGCTCCGATTCCAATCGTTCCCCGTTTCATTCCATATTTTTCCATTTAACAATATTTTATTAAACAAAATTTCTCAAAGTATTGTATCATCAAATTTCGCTTTTAATATCTATTTATAATTGAGTTTTTTTATAAAGCCTTTTATTAATAAATTTATTAAAAAAAATTATAATTGACGATTTTACCACATATTATTTGCCGTTGTTTGTTCTTACATTTTTTTTGTAAGATCAAATAAATATTTGCTCAAATCAGAAGAAAATATTTGATAGCTAGTGTTCACACTATGGTTAAGTTTGTCAAATATTTATTTGAATGCAAATAATTTTGTTTGACCAAAATCAGCTGATTTGCTGTTTGACACACAAAAATATTTTGTGTTCAGATTACGGCAAAGAAATATTTCATGTTTTTTGTCAAATATTTGACTAATCTGAACGTACCTTAAGATTTTAACACGATAAGTGTAAAAAAATAAAGTTTTAACGTGAGAAAGTGTAGAAAATTAGAAAGTAATTATAACAAAATTATATTTCTAGAATATTTTGTAGAATTCTGGTTAAAAGAATTACAGGACGTCAAGGTTGTTCGTTAAATCGAGATATTCGTTAAACAACAAAACGAATAAAAAACAAAACTATGCAATTATTATTTACATTTTTTGAATTTATATATTTTTTTATTTTCGTTCGACTGGTTCGTTAAAGCGTTACTTCAGTGTGAAGAGTTTGACATTCGTTGAACCGGGAATTTTTTTCATTAAGTGTTGTTTTTCATTTTTCATTTTTTTTTTTAAATTTTAAATATAAAAAAAAAAATTGGTAAAAATCACTTCAAAAATTATAAATTTTTTTGGAATAAGTAATTTTTTCAAACAGTAATTTAATTTTTGAAAAAATGTATTTTTTCGGTATTTTTTTGCAGATGGTACTTTTTTAGAAAAAGTAAATTTTTTTTGGTAATTTTTTTTTGGAAAAACTAAAAAATTTTCGCTAATTTTGTTTTTTTTTTTGAAAAATAGAAGTTTATTTTTGGAAAATGTATTTTTTTTGGAAAAAGTGCTGTTTTGAAATTGGTACTTTTTTAGAAAAATTAAATTTTTTTGTACTTTTTTTGAAAGACACTTTTTGTTTTTTTTTTTTTGTGGACGATACTTTAGGTGGGAAATGGAAATTTTTTTAGGAAAAAGTATTTTTAGCGGAAAAATTACTGTTTTTAGTATTTTTTCTGGAAAAAGTACTTTTTGAAATTGTTATTTTTTTAGAAAAATTTATTTATTTTCTTTTTTGTTTGGAAATTGTATCTTTTTTGCAAAAGGTGTTTTTTTGGGAAGAAGCACTTTTTTGAAATTGGTACTCATTTTGAAAATCAAACATTGTTGGTAGTTTTTTTTTGGGAAATTTACTTTTACGGTATTTTTTTGGAAAAGGTACTTTTTTGGTATTCTTTTTGGCAGATACAGAAAGTACTTTTTAAAATTACTACATTTTTAGAAAAATTTAATATTTTTGGTACTTTTTGTTTGGAAAAGGTATTTTTTTTTTGGAAAGAGTACATATTTGAAATTGGTACTTTTTTAGAAAAATTTATTTTTTTTGTACTTTTTTGGAAAAAATACTTTTTTTGGAAAATATATTTTTTTGGAAAAAGTACTTTTTTGGAAAAAGTACTTTTTTACATTAGTTCTTGTTTAAAAAAATTATTTTTTTGTACTTTTTTCAAATACTTTTTGGTACTTTTTTAGAAAAATTAAATTTTTTTGAAAAAGGAACATTTTTGGTACCTCTTGTTTGGAAAAAGAAACGTTTTTGGTACTTTATTTTGAAAAGTGGTACTTTTGTAGAAAAATAAAATTTTTTGTGCTTTTTTTTGGTTTTGTTAAAAAAGTAAATTTTTGTGAAGTTTTTTTTTTTTGAAACGGGAGCTTTTTCGTAACTTTTTTTGAAAAAGGTACTCTTTTTTGGAAAAGATACTTATTTTTTGGAAAAAAGGTACTTATTTAGGGAAAAATTCTGAAATTGGTACGTTTTTAGATAAAGAAAATTTTTTTGGTACTTTTTTACAACAGTTTTTGGTACTGTTTTCTGAAAAGGGTACATTTTTTGGAACTTTTTTCGGCAATTATTTTATTTGAAAATTTCGGTACTTTTTTTTCGAAAGGTACATTTTTGAAAATGGTACTTTTTTAGAAAAATTAATTTTTTTGGTACTTTTTCTCGTGGAAAATGTACTAATTTTTTTGAAGAAGGTACTTTTTTTGGAAAAAGGAACTTATTTATGGAAAAAGTACTATTTTGAAATTGGTACTTTTTTAGAAAAAGAAGATTTTTTGGTACTTTTTTACAATAGTTTTTTGTACCTTTTTCTGAAAAGGGCACAGTTTTTTGGAATAGGCTTTTTTCGGTAATTATTTATTTTTGAAAATTTCGGTACTTTTTTTTGAAAAGGGACATTGTTGAAATTTATACATTTTTAGAAAATTTATTATTTTATTTTGGATAAGGGACTGTTTTCGGTAATTATTTTTTTTTGAAAATTTCGGTACTTATTTTTTGGAATGGGAAATTTTTGAAATTAGCACTTTTTTAGAAAATTTTATTTTTTTTGTACTTTTTAGACGATAGTTTTGGTACATTTTTTTTTGGAAAAAAGAAAAATTTTTTGGTACTTTTTTTTTGAAAATGAACATTTTCGGTACTTTTTCTCTTGGAAAAAGTACTGTTTTTTTGGTACTTTTTTCTAAAAAGGGTACATTTTTTGGTACTTTTTTTTGGGAAACGGACTTTTTCGGTAATTATTTCCTTTGAAAATTTCGGTACTTTTGTTTTGGAAAGGGACATTTTTGAAATTGGTACTTTTTTAGAAAATTTAATTTTTTTGGTACTTTTTTGCCAATGGTTTTGGTACTTTTTTTTTGGTAAAAATAAAAATTTGTTGGTACTTTTTTTTGAAAATGAACGTTTTCGGTACTTTTTCTCTTGGAAAATGTACTTTTTTTTTTTGAAAAAGGTACGTTTTTCGGAAAAATGGACACTTTTTTCCGAAAAAGGAGGAGTTTTCCACTTTTTGGCCTTCTCCGTTGGAATATCCAAAACCGCTTCTTAGTGGAGGTCTAAGTCGGAGGAGGAATATATGTACCAAATTTCAGGTTCCTAGGTCCAGAGGCCTTGGCTGGGAAAAATGGACATTATTTTCCGAAAAAGGAGGAGTTTTTCTACTTTTTGGGCTTGTCCGTTGGAATATCAAAAAATCGCTTCTTATTGGAGGTGTAAGTCAGAGGAGGAACATATGTACCAAACTTCAAGTTCCTAGGTCCAGCGGTCTCGGCTGGGCGATGTTGAATCACTCAGCCCTCAGCCACTCAGTCACGCCACTCTTATATAGTTATAGATTAATGCAGAATTGCAATAAAATAATTAATGTATAAAAAATTAATATAACAAAACTTACTGACTAAGTTTTGTTATATTAAGTCGTTGACTTTTATTCTAGATATTTTATGCAAACAAACAGTATTTAAGTTATTGAACTTAGTCTAGATGTTTGCATGTTAAACAATATTTAAGTTGTTGAATCATATCAATGATTAACCCATGTATGGCTGAACATTCTCCCCGGCGTTGAACAGAGGTTCAACTAAGATGCCAATCCATCTGGTAATAATGGAATTAAGTATCTATGATGTCGATTGTTATTGGCCTTGGTTGTGGGATTGGTCTTGCCGTTACTTGGTCAATATTTTTAGGATCGTTCCTGTGATATCGTTGTAATAGTTTCATGCCTATGAAAATAAGCGCCAACAGGATTGAGAGGATTAGGGCAATGTAATAATGTTGGCTATTAGAGTTGATAATTTTCGGGATATGAATAAGGGCTGAGTCATTTAGTTGCCTTTTCAAATCGGTTAGTTGATCTAGTTGGGTTTTGAATTGATGATTTGTTGTATTAAAAACCCTTCTTATTTCATGAGGTGTGCTGATTGATTCGATTTGCTTAAATTTGGCATACGAGAGGTGCAAATTGGTTGATGCCCCAAAATGGCCCTGTATTGTTATCGTGTTGGTTTTGATAATACAACTTGGTCCTACTTCCCGATAATGTGGCTTGTACAGTTTCTGTGCCGCAAACTGCAGAGAATTCGGAGGTTGTTGTCATAGAAAATATCCATTTGTTTGGGTTGTTTAATTGAGTCCATGTAAATGTACCTGGTAGTCGGGCTAACTTGCAGCTAGTTGTATTTTTGTTGTTGAACATGTTGATGTCACATGAATTTATGTCTGAATTCCTTCCTAACTTGGATTGGTGACATCTTCAGTAGACAATGGAATGTACTGATTGTTTATATGGATAATAGTAGGACTCAATTCAAACACATACATTTGAACTGTACTATTTCTCCAGGTGTAGGTATATTACATTCAAACACTTGTTACTTGAACGTAATGATGCATCAATTGACGATTTTACCACATATTATTTGCCGTTGTTTGTTCTTACATTTTTTTTGTAAGATCAAATAAATATTTGCTCAAATCAGAAGAAAATATTTGATAGCTAGTGTTCACACTATGGTTAAGTTTGTCAAATATTTATTTGAATGCAAATAATTTTGTTTGACCAAAATCAGCTGATTTGCTGTTTGACACACAAAAATATTTTGTGTTCAGATTACGGCAAAGAAATATTTCATGTTTTTTGTCAAATATTTGACTAATCTGAACGTACCTTAAGATTTTAACACGATAAGTGTAAAAAAATAAAGTTTTAACGTGAGAAAGTGTAGAAAATTAGAAAGTAATTATAACAAAATTATATTTCTAGAATATTTTGTAGAATTCTGGTTAAAAGAATTACAGGACGTCAAGGTTGTTCGTTAAATCGAGATATTCGTTAAACAACAAAACGAATAAAAAACAAAACTATGCAATTATTATTTACATTTTTTGAATTTATATATTTTTTTATTTTCGTTCGACTGGTTCGTTAAAGCGTTACTTCAGTGTGAAGAGTTTGACATTCGTTGAACCGGGAATTTTTTTCATTAAGTGTTGTTTTTCATTTTTCATTTTTTTTTTTAAATTTTAAATATAAAAAAAAAATTGGTAAAAATCACTTCAAAAATTATAAATTTTTTTGGAATAAGTAATTTTTTCAAACAGTAATTTAATTTTTGAAAAAATGTATTTTTTCGGTATTTTTTTGCAGATGGTACTTTTTTAGAAAAAGTAAATTTTTTTTGGTAATTTTTTTTTGGAAAAACTAAAAAATTTTCGCTAATTTTGTTTTTTTTTTGAAAAATAGAAGTTTATTTTTGGAAAATGTATTTTTTTTGGAAAAAGTGCTGTTTTGAAATTGGTACTTTTTTAGAAAAATTAAATTTTTTTTGTACTTTTTTTGAAAGACACTTTTTGTTTTTTTTTTTTTGTGGACGATACTTTAGGTGGGAAATGGAAATTTTTTTAGGAAAAAGTATTTTTAGCGGAAAAATTACTGTTTTTAGTATTTTTTCTGGAAAAAGTACTTTTTGAAATTGTTATTTTTTTAGAAAAATTTATTTATTTTCTTTTTGTTTGGAAATTGTATCTTTTTTGCAAAAGGTGTTTTTTTGGGAAGAAGCACTTTTTTGAAATTGGTACTCATTTTGAAAATCAAACATTGTTGGTAGTTTTTTTTAGGAAATTTACTTTTACGGTATTTTTTTGGAAAAGGTACTTTTTTGGTATTCTTTTTGGCAGATACAGAAAGTACTTTTTAAAATTACTACATTTTTAGAAAAATTTAATATTTTTGGTACTTTTTGTTTGGAAAAGGTATTTTTTTTTTGGAAAGAGTACATATTTGAAATTGGTACTTTTTTAGAAAAATTTATTTTTTTTTGTACTTTTTTGGAAAAAATACTTTTTTTGGAAAATATATTTTTTTGGAAAAAGTACTTTTTTGGAAAAAGTACTTTTTTACATTAGTTCTTGTTTAAAAAAATTATTTTTTTGTACTTTTTTCAAATACTTTTTGGTACTTTTTTAGAAAAATTAAATTTTTTTGAAAAAGGAACATTTTTGGTACCTCTTGTTTGGAAAAAGAAACGTTTTTGGTACTTTATTTTGAAAAGCGGTACTTTTGTAGAAAAATAAAATTTTTTGTGCTTTTTTTGGTTTTGTTAAAAAAGTAAATTTTTGTGAAGTTTTTTTTTTTTTTGAAACGGGAGCTTTTTCGTAACTTTTTTTGAAAAAGGTACTCTTTTTTGGAAAAGATACTTATTTTTTGGAAAAAAGGTACTTATTTAGGGAAAAATTCTGAAATTGGTACGTTTTTAGATAAAGAAAATTTTTTTGGTACTTTTTTACAACAGTTTTTGGTACTGTTTTCTGAAAAGGGTACATTTTTTGGAACTTTTTTCGGCAATTATTTTATTTGAAAATTTCGGTACTTTTTTTTCGAAAGGTACATTTTTGAAAATGGTACTTTTTTAGAAAAATTAATTTTTTTGGTACTTTTTCTCGTGGAAAATGTACTAATTTTTTTGAAGAAGGTACTTTTTTTGGAAAAAGGAACTTATTTATGGAAAAAGTACTATTTTGAAATTGGTACTTTTTTAGAAAAAGAAGATTTTTTGGTACTTTTTTACAATAGTTTTTTGTACCTTTTTCTGAAAAGGGCACAGTTTTTTGGAATAGGCTTTTTTTCGGTAATTATTTATTTTTGAAAATTTCGGTACTTTTTTTTGAAAAGGGACATTGTTGAAATTTATACATTTTTAGAAAATTTATTATTTTATTTTGGATAAGGGGCTGTTTTCGGTAATTATTTTTTTTTGAAAATTTCGGTACTTATTTTTTGGAATGGGAAATTTTTGAAATTAGCACTTTTTTAGAAAATTTTATTTTTTTTGTACTTTTTAGACGATAGTTTTGGTACATTTTTTTTTGGAAAAAAGAAAAATTTTTTGGTACTTTTTTTTTGAAAATGAACATTTTCGGTACTTTTTCTCTTGGAAAAAGTACTGTTTTTTTGGTACTTTTTTCTAAAAAGGGTACATTTTTTGGTACTTTTTTTTGGGAAACGGACTTTTTCGGTAATTATTTCCTTTGAAAATTTCGGTACTTTTGTTTTGGAAAGGGACATTTTTGAAATTGGTACTTTTTTAGAAAATTTAATTTTTTTGGTACTTTTTTGCCAATGGTTTTGGTACTTTTTTTTTGGTAAAAATAAAAATTTGTTGGTACTTTTTTTTGAAAATGAACGTTTTCGGTACTTTTTCTCTTGGAAAATGTACTTTTTTTTTTTGGAAAAAGGTACGTTTTTCGGAAAAATGGACACTTTTTTCCGAAAAAGGAGGAGTTTTCCACTTTTTGGCCTTCTCCGTTGGAATATCCAAAACCGCTTCTTAGTGGAGGTCTAAGTCGGAGGAGGAATATATGTACCAAATTTCAGGTTCCTAGGTCCAGAGGCCTTGGCTGGGAAAAATGGACATTATTTTCCGAAAAAGGAGGAGTTTTTCTACTTTTTGGGCTTGTCCGTTGGAATATCAAAAATCGCTTCTTATTGGAGGTGTAAGTCAGAGGAGGAACATATGTACCAAACTTCAAGTTCCTAGGTCCAGCGGTCTCGGCTGGGCGATGTTGAATCACTCAGCCCTCAGCCACTCAGTCACGCCACTCTTATATAGTTATAGATTAATGCAGAATTGCAATAAAATAATTAATGTATAAAAATTAATATAACAAAACTTACTGACTAAGTTTTGTTATATTAAGTCGTTGACTTTTATTCTAGATATTTTATGCAAACAAACAGTATTTAAGTTATTGAACTTAGTCTAGATGTTTGCATGTTAAACAATATTTAAGTTGTTGAATCATATCAATGATTAACCCATGTATGGCTGAACATTCTCCCCGGCGTTGAACAGAGGTTCAACTAAGATGCCAATCCATCTGGTAATAATGGAATTAAGTATCTATGATGTCGATTGTTATTGGCCTTGGTTGTGGGATTGGTCTTGCCGTTACTTGGTCAATATTTTTAGGATCGTTCCTGTGATATCGTTGTAATAGTTTCATGCCTATGAAAATAAGCGCCAACAGGATTGAGAGGATTAGGGCAATGTAATAATGTTGGCTATTAGAGTTGATAATTTTCGGGATATGAATAAGGGCTGAGTCATTTAGTTGCCTTTTCAAATCGGTTAGTTGATCTAGTTGGGTTTTGAATTGATGATTTGTTGTATTAAAAACCCTTCTTATTTCATGAGGTGTGCTGATTGATTCGATTTGCTTAAATTTGGCATACGAGAGGTGCAAATTGGTTGATGCCCCAAAATGGCCCTGTATTGTTATCGTGTTGGTTTTGATAATACAACTTGGTCCTACTTCCCGATAATGTGGCTTGTACAGTTTCTGTGCCGCAAACTGCAGAGAATTCGGAGGTTGTTGTCATAGAAAATATCCATTTGTTTGGGTTGTTTAATTGAGTCCATGTAAATGTACCTGGTAGTCGGGCTAACTTGCAGCTAGTTGTATTTTTGTTGTTGAACATGTTGATGTCACATGAATTTATGTCTGAATTCCTTCCTAACTTGGATTGGTGACATCTTCAGTAGACAATGGAATGTACTGATTGTTTATATGGATAATAGTAGGACTCAATTCAAATACATAAATTTGAACTGTACTATTTCTCCAGGTGTAGGTATATTACATTCAAACACTTGTTACTTGAACGTAATGATGCATCAATATATAAAAAGCGAGTTTTTACTATTGACAATAATTAATAGTTTTATTGGGGTATTTATACTAAAATTAATAATACAATAATGATTAGTCAACAAATAATTAAAAATAAGTGTGTTGTAATATAATACGCTTAATACAAAATTTACGTTAAATCGACCAATCAGACTAAAATGACTCAAAGGTACTGGCTGCCACTACAATGTGAAATATGATCTTCTTGTTGATATTTTCTACCTTTTAGCCAATAAAAACAACATGAATTAAGTAGAAGTAAAATATTAAACGGATTCAGTAATGTGTATATTAACACCGATAGTTATTAAGTGGGTTCACATGTGTTTAAACATTCTCCCCCGCGTTGAACGACTGTTCAACAAAGAAAATTGAAGCGTCATTTTGGTCATCTTAGTTTGATCAAAAAAAAAACAAAAAAAATTAAATTCGAGATCAGGAAAAGTTTGTTATTTAAATGAATGTTTGAAAAAATATAAGTTAGTAAATTGAATTGATCGGTTCCCGCCTCCAGCTGCTAGACATCAAGGGTGAATTTGGACTGCTGGCGAGGCATTGGTATAGGTGTCATCTTGTGTTCCTTGATGTATGGTTGAAGTTCAATGTTTACTTCAGTGGATTTAACTGATGTAGTTAGATGTGAGTTTTGTGCACTTTTATTTAATTTGCATTTTGACAGCAGAATTATTAATGCAATGATGCTTAGTAAAAGTGCTAGGTCGCCAATTGTATAGCTGTGCGTCTGGTGGGTCTTCAATTTATTAGGTAACTCAGCGATATCATGTTGTTCTAGCGACCTTTTTAGAATTGTTAAGTCCTTAATATTTTTGGCATATACACTCTCCAAGGTTGTTGATTTTGATTCATTGTGGTTTATGGGGATAGTAGTGTTCTTTGGTAATAATAAGTCTGAAATTTTGCCAAGACTTGTGTATGAAGACCTCACCGTGCCTGATATAACCTTACGTCCGTTCATATTGACAAACTCTTGTTTGAGCATGCATTCTGGATCAAGCGTTAGCAAACCGGAGCCCTTTAGCGATATAGGAATGATTTCCCTGTTGCAGACAGCTGTGGCCCTTGAGGATGGTGATGTAGCATATATCCATTGATTTCCCTTGCTGAGTGGTATCCATCTGATATTAGTTTTTTCCAGGATACAAGTTGGTGTCGTTTTGTTGTTGAATAAATTAATTTCACATGTACAAACTTCCGAGCCATAATTGTAACGCATTTGAATGTTGGAGTAAATGAACACGCCTTGTTCTATTGTGTCGCAGGCGCTTAACTCTGAACTTGTAAATGGAATATATTGCTTATGGGATGTAGATATGCCCAAAACCGTAGTACATGGCTTAATGGAGACCATTGTACTGTTCATTATATTGGGTACAGGAATCAGGTGAAACATCTTGCATTTTTTACGTTCAACCAATGGTAGAGTTACTTTAAAAACAGCGTGTTGTTGTGTTAACCTGCCCTTTACTTTCATAAGTTTGAATAGTTGCAGCAATTCAGTTTTTTCTGTTACTGGAAGATTCATTGACGGTCGTGAATGGAGCGTGATCTGATTAATTTCACTCTGTAACTGTTCTGGAGTGAGAAGCCATGGACTGATTTTTCCATGATGTGTATCCATGAGAGTATCAAGGATTGATGATTGTATGTTTTTTATGTTGTTTGCAATTAGGGTTAATTCAAGAACTGCTGAATTAAATAGTTGATTTAGTTGTACTTGTAATAGTACATTGTTGATGTTGTTTATATCGTCTGAATAGGTTTTAATTTCCTGCTCCAATTGTTCAAATCTTGCTTTAGTTGTTATTTGATTCTGCCGAATGATGTTAATTGTAGAATCAATAATTGATGTTTGATTCTTCAACAATTTTAGCAAATACGATTCATTTTCGTTGACTTGTTTTATTGTTTCTGACATCTGTTCGGCGTATTCGGAGTCCAGAACGCCAAATAATGAATGGGCGAGATTACCAACAATATCCAACGCTCCTCTTTTAGCTCGTAGTAGTCGGTTATCAAGTTGTATTTGTCGATACATTTTTTCAATGTCAGTGGTGAATACAAATTTCGGTACTCGAAAACGTAGTAGGATTGAAAACAATTCACTCTGGACAGTTGGGCCCGTGTACATGAGATCATTCAACGAGAGGCCTGATGAAGTTTTTGCTGATGCGTCAAACACTACTCTTAATTTTGTTGTAGTGCTATCAGGTTTTAATACACTATGGTGAGGAATGAAGTATTTAGGGTCTAGCACTGTATCGATGTTGACCTTTTGCATATGTCCTAGTTTTTCATACTCCTGCATGAATTTTTTATATTGTGTTCGAATGTCTTCATTTTTTAAGAATCGACGCTCTAATCCTATAAATCTGTTTGAAGGCCATGGTATGAGATTCTCCTAGTGCTGTTGGATTTTCTCGGAAGGGAAGACTGACTATGAAGCGGCCGTCCATATTGGTGTGGACATGTTGTGTGAAATGTGATTCACACTGTTTTTCTGCTGGTGAAAGAGCATTTTCGCTGCTCTCAATCTCGTCCAGTTTCCAGAGATGTTCTATGGCTTCTTCTAGCGAAGTGTTGTCCCCAAGAATTGCACATGTGAGTGCACATAAGGGGTTAGGAGTGGGATTTTTTCCTATTGCACCTCCTACAATCCAGCCCAGTGCTGTATTTTGTAAGGTCGGGAGATCATCAGCGAGATGTATCGTCCCATTTCTAGTCAATTTATAATAGAATTCTGCTCCCAATAGCAAGTCTATTTTTTCTTGTTGCTCAAAATGAGGATCTGCCAGATGAATGTGGTTGGGAATGTCGCAAGCTGAGATGTCAATATGTTGATTTGGTTGTGCAGGAATTATACTCGGGAGTACGTATGCTTCTACGTTTGTTGAGAAGCTTAGATCCCTGGACTTCATTTGAATATTTGTGCGATATTTTGAATTTCGTTTGGTTTCGCCAACGCCGTCTAGGCATAGAGAAGCTCCTGATGGTGCAATGGACAATTTTTGGCACAGTCGTTTCGATACAATATTCACCTGTGATCCTGAATCCAATACCGCTCTAAATTGATCTGATGCACCATTTGAGGCTGTAATTATTACTTTTGCTGTTGCTAGCAAAATATAGCCCTGGGGGCCCGCAGCGACGTTGGTTGTTGCTGAGGTAACTGCTACGACATTTGAGGAAGAAGCCTTTTGTGAATTGGAATTTGAGGGTTTTTTCTCTTTTTGGTTGTTGTCTCTTTTCTCCAAGTGAAGCAAAGTGTTGTGCCTTTTCCCACATTTTCTGCAGTTACTTGATTTGCAGTATTTTGCTGCGTGGTTATTCGAGAAACAGATGACGCAAAGTCTTTGTTGTTGTACCCAGTTAAGTCGTTCTGCTACTGATAATTGGAGAAATTTTTGGCAGCTATAATTTTTATGGCCGCTTCTATTGCAGAATTTGCAAGTTGATGAATTGTGTTCGTTGTACGTAATAATTGTTGAAACCGCTTTATGTGGTTGTTTTTCCTTTGGAACGATTGCCTCCATAGATTGGAATTGAATTTCTAAGAATGATAAAAATTCAGCTATAACTGGCACAGCCCTTGGTTTAGATAGTGACTGCATGTACCTAATATGAGTATTCTTATCAAGTTTTTTGACCAATAATTGGACAAGGATTGCATCCCAAGAAGAGGTTTCGATCCCCAAATTATTTAATGCCAACAAGCACTCCTTTGTGGTATCATGCATAGCCTTGATTGATTGTACAGATGACGTCACGGGCTGTTGGTTGAGGATTTTGTCTCCTAGATTGGCCACTAAAATTCTCCTGTTGTTGTATCGATCCTGTAGAGTTTCCCATGCTGTGGTGTAGTTTGTCTCGGATAGAGAGAATGGGCTGATTAGATGTTCAGCTTCTCCTCACACATTACTTTTTAAATACCACATTTTCTGAATGGCGGGAATCGGCTGTTTATCCACCATTTCAGAGAATAAGTCAAAAAATTGTCTCCACTTCAAATAGTCGCCATCAAATTTTGGTATGGTAATTTTTGGCAAATGTAATGGAGACGTTGACTGATTTGGAGGACGATTTGTCTGAATTGTAGCAATGTTTTGTACCCTGTCAGCCATTATGGGCAGGTTGATTAACTGTTCTTGAACCTTGTCGTTCAATTCATAGTAATGGTCAATGTCAAGACCAGAATTTAATGCATCGTCAAAATTCTCGCATATCTTGTCGTATAAGTCCTGGATCTGGTTCCAATACTTGTTGATTAGTGCCAAGTTGAATTCATAAAATTGGCGTGGTTGTAATTCATTGGTAGTGGTTACTACACTTAATACTTTGCTTAACAGTGTCATTGCATTTTGTGCTTTCTGGAGGTTTTTCTGGGACTCCTGCAGATCCACTGATGCGGTACTAGTATTTTTAGTTTCTAGTAACTTTTGTTGGGCCAATGCCCTTAGACGATTAGCCTCTTTTGTGAATATAGATACATATGAGGTTGCTAACTCTTGTATTTTGGAGTAATAATCTTGTGTAAAATAATCATGCTCCGTTTTTAGCGTTTTAACCTCGTCAAGCATGCGTAATTCTGTATCCCTGGCCTCAAACTCATCCCAGGCTTCTGATAATCGTTTCCCTCAGTTCCTCAAAGTATTCTGCGTTTGATTTTCTATCCGCAGAATCCTTTTTGAAATTTCGGACTATTGCTTGAATTGTTTCGCCTGTTTTTTGTAGGGTGTCCAATAACGCGTTTGCTGTCGCCATTGTATATGATCAGGAATTGGCTGTCTGAGGTGTTGATTAAATCCAGGAACTGTTGGCAACAATGTTGTGATGCCCGTTGTATATGTCCACCGAAATTTTGATTAGTGGAACTGATGATGAATTCGTCGCGCCAATGGTATGACGCTTGTTGTAGCCTCCGATGAAGACAAGGGTTCGATGGGTCGATTCTGTGTTGTAAATCACAGCTGAAGACCAATGTTGCTGGGTAGGCTGCGTGTAGATTTTTAGATTGTTCAAAGCCCCTTACCACTGGTGGGGGGAAGCTTAAAACAGTGTCTAAAACCGTAGTAATTGTCACCAAAAAATTCCAAGCTCCTTACCACTGGTGGGGGGAAGCTTAAAATTCAATAGTGGTCGGGGTCACCAAATGTTTTAGTGCCTGTTGTAAATGTCCACCGAAATTTGAATCAGTGGGACTGATGATTTTGTCACCAATGTTATGGTGCCAGTTGTAAATGTCCACCGAAATTTGAATCAGTAGGACTGATGCTTTGGTCACCAATGTTATGGTGCCTGTTGTAAATGTCCACCGAAATTTGAATCAGTAGGACTGATGCTTTGGTCACCAATGTTATGGTGCCTGTTGTAAATGTCCACCGAAATTTGAATCAGTGGGACTGATGATTTGGTCACCAATGTTATGGTGCCTGTTGTAAATGTCCACCGAAATTTGAATCAGTGGGACTGATGATTTGGTCACCAATGTTATGGTGCCTGTTGTAAATGTCCACCGAAATTTGAATCAGTAGGACTGATGCTTTGGTCACCAATATTATGATGGTGCCTGTTGTAAATGTCACCGAAATTTGAATCAGTGGGACTGATGCTTTGTTCACCAATGTTATGGTGCCTGTTGTAAATGTCCACCGAAATTTGAATCAGTAGGACTGATGATTTGGTCACCAATGTTATGGTGCCTGTTGTCAGCGCTCCAATAGAGTTGCTGGAACTGCTGATGCTCGTCGCACCAATGGTATGATGCTTTTTGTAGCCTCCGCTGAAGACAAGGACTCGCTGATTAGGCTGCGTGCAGTAGTTGGTCACCAAAAAACATTTCAAGCCCCTTACCGCTGGTGGGGGGGAGCTTAAAAATTCAATGGCGGTCGCGTAGTTGTCTACGGTAGCTGAAAGATGGCTGATTAATTTTTCAGCTTCTCCTCCCAAAGTTGATTTGAGATACCACATCTTTTGTGCCGTTGGGACTTGATTGTGTTCAAATCACTGCTCTGATACGTGTGAACCAATGCTTTGATACATGTGGATCAATGAGTGTTTCAAGTTCCTTACCACTGGATGGCATCATTCCAGCGGAACTACAACACGTCTCTGATCTAGTGGTTCCTTTCTTGATGAGAGTGTTTACTGGCTGTGTCGACACGGCGTATGTACCATTGAGGTGGAGGGACACGAGGGTGGTCTTCATTCCCAAATCTGGGAGAATATCACACACGGTCCCTGGGGACTTCAGGCCTATCAGTCTATCGTCGTTTCTGTTGAAGACACTGGAAAGGATGATTGACTCTTATTTGCGGGAGACCATCGACCCGAAACTGCTATCTGCAAGACAACATGCATATAGCAAGGGAAGGTCGACGGAGACGGCTCTGCACGAGATTGTTGGTACTATCGAGAAGTCGTTCTCGATTAAGGAGTACATATTGGTGGCCTTCTTGGACATCGAGGGGGCCTTTAATAACATCCAACCGGACTCTATAATTGCGGCGTTATCGAGTCTGGGGGTGGATCCGGCGATCATTGCCTTGATCAGTGTAATGCTGACCGGCAGGCGCGTTACGGCGGAGTTGGGTGGCACTAGTATATCCCGATTCGTGAACAGGGGAACGCCCCAGGGGGGGGTTCTTTCTCCACTATTGTGGAACTTGGCCTTAAACCCTGTACTTCTTTCCCTGGAAAGAGGCGGCAGGGGCGTGGTCGCCTACGCCGATGATGTGGCGATAATGGTAAGGGGGAAGTTTCCGTCTACGCTTAGGGATATTATGCGGACGGCTCTAAGGGAGCTGGCGGTTTGGGCAAGGACCTGTGGACTTGGGATTAATCCCAATAAAACGGAGCTTGTTCTATTTCACAGGGGGAACAACGATCCCGATCTTGGGCCTGTAACCCTGGACGGTGTGGAAATACAACTTTCTGACAGAGCCAAGTATCTTGGCGTGATTCTGGACAGGAAGTTGCTTTTCAAGCACAACGTTCAGGAAAGGGCGAGGAAGGCGGCGATTGCCTTGTACTCCTGTAGGAGGGCCATTGGAGCGCGATGGGGACTCAGCCCCAAGGTGGTTCATTGGCTGTACACTGCGGTAGTTCGCCCTATTCTTTTATACGGGGTCATTGTTTGGTGGCCCGCACTGGATAAGACGACCTACCTGGGATATCTAAAAAGGGTACATAGGATGGCTTCTGTGAGTATCACGGGGGCACTCCGTACTACACCAACGGATGCACTGGAGATCATATTGCATCTAATCCCCTTGGATATACTGGGGAAGCAGGTAGCGGCTGACGCGGCCATTAGACTACGGTCGATTTCGCAATTTGTGGGCAATAGTTTTGGTCACGGTGCGATTTTGGGGGAAAATTCTCCACGGAATGTGGATCATGTGACTCCTGTGACGGCGTATGAACGTCTCTTTGAGGTCCACATACCGACCAGGGATTCCTGGGCGGGTGGGATGCCGACAAGGAGACGTGGCGTAAATTTCTACACGGACGGATCGGGGCTCGGCGGAAGAGTCGGTCTCGGCGTCTATTCCGAGGAGCTCGGTTTGAAACTGGCTCTGAGGATGCCTGATCACTGCAGCGTTTTTCAGGCTGAGGTGATAGCGATAGGAGAGGTTGCCGCTTGGCTAGGACGGAATGTCCTGTCCACGACGAGCATCAACATCTTTTCAGACAGTCAGGCCGCGGTAAGGTCCCTGGGGTCAATGTCTCTGACTACGGAAACTGCCCTTAACTGGCGCACATCCTTGGATGAGATGGCCAAGCAGTTTGACATTCGACTCGTTTGGGTCCCGGGGCACAGGGACATACCAGGGAACTGTAGAGCTGATGAGCTTGCAAGGCTAGGAACCACCCAGCAAGTTCCTGCGGAATTTGCTGGAGTTGGTGTTCCCCTAGCAACCTGTAAGCTGAACAATCGGCTCAACTCCGAGAGGGCGACTAACCTTAGGTGGGCAAATGGCGTGACTTGTGTGGTGACAAGGCACATCTGGCCGGCTCTAGATCTGGGGCGAACGAGGGCGCTCCTGTCGCTTTCCAGGGGGGAAATCTCTAACATGGTGGCGGTGATAACCGGCCACTGTCTCATTGGCAGACACGCTCGTAGGTTGGGGGTGTTATCGCCTGACTTCTGTAGGAGCTGCGGGGACGAGGAGGAGGAGGAGAGTATTGAGCACTTTCTCTGTTCATGTCCTGCGCTGGCGCTACGTAGGAGGGCCTCACTTGGATCGGCGTTCTTTCACGACCTTGGGGATCTTTCAGGTGCTGGTATTCCGCACCTCCTTAGCTTCGTAAGGAGCTCTAAATGGTTCAACGGTGGAGTCTGACCGGTAATCCGTCAGTCTCGTGGTATCACAACGGACCTCAGAGTCTAAGTGTGCTGGTGATCACGGAGCCGGCTACCACTCCAACCTAACCTACCACTGGTGGGGGGAAACTTGAAATTCAATAATCACGTCGGGGTCACCAAATGTTTGTATGGATAATAGTAGGACTCAATTCAAACACATAAATTTGAACTGTACTATTTCTCCAGGTGTAGGTATATTACATTCAAGCACTTGTTACTTGAACGTAATGATGCATCAATAAATAAAAAGCGAGTTTTTACTATTGACAATAATTAAAGGTTTTATTGGGGTATTTATACTAAAATTAATAACACAATAATGATTAGTCAACAAATAATTAAAAATAAGTGTGTTGTAATATAATACGCTTAATAAAAAATTTACGTTAAATCGACCAATCAGACTAAAATGACTCAAAGGTACTGGCTGCCACTACAATGTGAAATATGATCTTCTTGTTGATATTTTCTACCTTTTAGCCAATAAAGTAAAGGTAAACAACATGAATTAAGTAGAAGTAAAATATTAAACGGATTCAGTAATGTGTATATTAACACCGATAGTTATTAAGTGGGTTCACATGTGTTTAAACACTGATCTCTGTGTGAATTTACTGCTATGAAGGAGCTATCTGGTATGATGGCAATGAGAGTTTGGTTCTTCTTGATTGGAACCGGAATTATCTTAAATAACTCTAAGACTTGCTGTTCAACTAGTGGTAGCTTAATTTCGAAAACTACTTCTCCTTTGGTAACGGCACCCTTAGCATTCATTAACTTGTAGAGCTGAATGAGGTTGTCGTCGTCAATTGGAAGTGAATTAAAGGCCGGGAGATGAGCCTTGATGGTAGCTAGCTCGGCTTTAAGCTGGTGAGGTGATAATAGCAGTGGACTTATATTTTCATTATGTGCGTCTGTGAGTACGTTAATGATTTCAGATTCTGTTCTTTGAAGATTTGTTGCTAATAGTGCGATATCAGTTGACAGAATTCCGAATAAATGTGTTTTGCTGATTTGTTGCGATTCTTTGTCTAATAGAATCGTTTCTTGATTGATTCTTTCCAAGATTTTATTAATGCTTTTTTGGGTTCTGCTTTCGTCTTGTTTTATGACGTTTACGGTTGAGTCTATGATTGATGTCTGATTTTTTAAATAATTGGAGGATGTGCCCCTTCTCGGTTTTAGCTTGATTAATGGTTCTGGACATTTCTTCGGCATAGTCTGAATCCAAAACACCGAATAATGATCGTGCTATATTTCCGATAATGTTGAATGTTGCTCTTTTTGCTCGATGTATTGAAAATATCTCCTACTCTTGGCGCAATTCATTGCTTATTTGGTCAAGGTTGTTGGTAAGGACCTCACACATAGACTGATGGTTGATTTCAGTGCTTGTATTCCTGATAAAAGAGACTCTAGTTCTGATTAAAACGGAGCTAAGTCATAGTACACCATCATTTTCCATTCAGATGTAACTAATTTCGTTGTTCCAATTCCTTTAAAGTAGAGTTCTGGATCAGTGCGCAACTTGCTGATCTTTATGTTGCTGCTTATGACTGCTGGGATGAGTAGAAGTGTTGTGAGCATGGTAACTAACGTCGACTTCTTAATTGAAGGAGCCTTATCTTGTTTGTGTTTCTTCGGTGGAACAACCTCTGCCTCGTCTGTAGGCAATGGTCGAATTTTTAATGTTTCCCTGACTGGGGTTTTTTCTTCACCTTCGTGAAATAATGGTGCTAGTCTGGTAATGGAACGCCTTGATGTTCCCGACGCTGTTTTTAGGTCTACCACCCGAACCTTACCGTCATTTCCCTGGTAGGTCTTGAGAATTCTTCCGAGTGGAAATTGCATAACAGCTACGTTATCTTTCTTTATGATGACCAATTACCTTTCTTGCACATTCTCGGATGATGTTTTCCATTTTCGTTTTTCTTGAAGACGGTGTAAATAATCGGTAGACCAATTTCTCCAGAATTCATGTTTAAGTTGAGATACATGTTCCCACCTTTTGGCAAGGGGCTTGATTGGCTGTGCTGCACTAGTATCCACTTGAGCTGTGAGTGGCTCTCCAATTAAGAAGTGTCCTGGGGTTAATGCGGTTAAGTCATTTGAATTGGTTGTTAGTGGTGTAAGCGGTCGTGAATTTAAAATTGCTTCGATTGCAATTATTACTGTTTCAAGCTCTTCGTGCGTGAGCGAAGCTGTTGATACACTTCGTAATAACATTTGTTTGGCGGATTTAACGGCTGCTTCCCATAATCCTCCAAAATGAGGTGTTCTAGGGGGTATGAATTTGAATTCAATGTTCTCCTTGCTGCATGATCGGATGATCGAATCTTGTGAGGTCTTAGCAAAGATGGTCTCGTCTAATTCTTCTAGTTGATTTCGTGCACCGATGAAATTTGTAGCGATGTCTGAATAAATTGTCTGACAACGTCCTCGCCGTGCTAAAAACCTTTTGAGAGCTTCAATAAATGCTGAATGATGAAAAGTGCTACGTAGACATTATGTGGTTTTTTACCTCTTAATTTATAATGGACCCAGAAGGGACTGCAGTAATCGACTCCCGACTTAATAAATGGTCGAGCTGGGGTGACTCTGCTTGCTGGTAGTTCGCCCATAGCTTGGGTCAGTAATTTTGGTTTTGCCCTTGTGCATCGGACGCAATTTTGGACGGTAGTTCTGGCCATTGATTTGCCTTTGATGATCCAGAATTGCTCTCTGGAAATTGCTAATAATGTTTGTGGACCACAGTGATGATTGTCCTTATGAATCATTTTCAATATTAGTTTTGAAATTGGATCGTTGTATGGTAACAGTATTGGATGTTTGGCGTTGAAGGATAGGCGTGAGGACTCTAGTCTTCCCCCGACTCGAAGAACATCGTTTTCGACTTATTTGTTCGTTTTTAGTTTGATAATGTCATCCTTGAAATCAGCTGCTTGTATAGCTCTGACGTTAATTCGGTTGGGGCAATTATCTTGGTTGTTGCTCGATCGGCCATTTTTAGCTTGGTATTCTGGATAAAGCGCAATATGTATGCTACTATTCTTTGAAGGACCTTAAAGGAATCCCGATGATTAATTTTGTAAATGATCTCTTCTAATCCTGTGTAAGCAATTGCTGCGGTGGTAACAGTGTTTTGATTAAACTTCATGTCAATTGCAGATTGTAGGTTTTTCGAAAATGCCTTAGGCCACTGATCTTCTTTACCATGTAAGAAAATTGGTCCATAGAGACACAAGGTGCATGCTGATAACTTCTCGGGACTTAAACCTCTTGAGATTAGGTCAGCGGGATTTTGCTTGGAACTAACGTCTTTACTTTTAACCCGTGTATTTTGCTGATTCGATTTGCTACAAAGGTATGGAGTGAGGATGATAGTGAGTAGATCCAATGTAACACTATTTCAGAATCGGACCACAGGTATGTTTGATTGCTTTCAAATTGCAGTTCCTTCCGAACTCTTGTTGTTAGTTCGGCTCCAAGTAAAGCAGCACACAGCTCTAGCCTGGGTAGGGTTAACTTCTTTAGCGAAGCAACACGTGATTTAGAGCATAACAGTCTGACGATGATTCTGCCATCCTTTAAAACCGAACGTAGATAAACAGAGGCACCATAAGCCTTCTCGGAAGCATCTACGAACGTGTGTATTTGCGTGTGATTAGATATTTGACCATCAAAAATGTGTCTCTTAGTGTGTATGCTGTTTAAGTGGTTTAAAATCTTGCGAAATGTCGTCCAATGTGAGTTTAGACTTGCTGGCAACGGCTCATCCCATGCGATTTGTAATTCCCATAACTGTTGTATGAAAATTTTTGCCGCTACTACCACAGGACCTGCTATTCCTAATGGATCAAATATTCTTGCAACGTCCGATGAAACAGAACGTTTTTTGGGAGTCCATGTTAATCTTAAAACCTTGGTTGATTGATTGTCAAAGTCTAGGTTTACTTTCAGGGCTTCAGGTGGAATGCCCTTTAATAGTTGAGAATGGTTTGCGCACCATTTTCTGAGTTTAAATCCAGCTTCTTGACGTAATCTAGTGAGTTGTTGCTGCATCTCGATGGCTGTTCTTATACAGTTAGAGCCACTCATGCCGTCGTGCACATAAAAGTCATATCTCAAAGTATGAGCACCAAGCGGGTATCTTTCCATGTTCCGTTCTGCTAATTGTTGTAAACATTTTTTTGCGAGATATGGTGCTGCAGACGTTCCATACGTTACGGTATTTAGCTTGTATATTTGAATTGCCTCTGTTGAATTCTTCCTCCAGAATATTAGCTGCATGTGACGGTCAGCTGGATCGATTAGAATCTGACGGTACATATTTCTATGTCTGTGCAAAAGACAAACCTTTGTAGTCGAAACCTTAGTAACATGCCAAACAGGTCACCTTGAGTGGTGGGGCCGGTGTACATAATGTCGTTAAGCGATAATCATGAAGGTGCTACTTTCTGGCTTCAACACGCAGTGATGAGGGATGAAAAAGTGCGGTGTTTCTACTTCATTGTCATTAATGCGGGTCATGTGACCCAATGCTTCGTATTGATTCATAAAGTCGCTGTAATGGGACTTTAACGAGGGATCAGTTGCTAGTCTTCGTTCTAAGGCCTGGAACATTTTTTGTTTCACCTAGGGAGGTCGGATTCTCCGAAAAAGGCAATCGGACTATGAATCTTCCATCTTTATTTCTGGCGGTATTTTGAACAAAATCTGTCTCACACCTTTGTTCATCGATTGTGAGAGTTTTTTCTGTATCGAAGTCATCTATTTTCCAAAATCGTTTTATGAGTTCGGTTGTAGTTCCTTCATCTTCACCGTAAATTGCGCAAATTGCTAAGGTTCCTACCACCTTCTTTATTTTGCCGCTCACTATCCAACCCAACTTCGTATTCTGGAGCGTAGGTAGCTCATCTGATAATTTAATTCGGCCGGTCGTCATTAGATCTGCTCCCAGCAATTATACTGGAATCGTTAAAGTTTGGATCAGCTAATTGAATATTTTCCGGTATTGGCCATGGTGAAATACTAAAATCTTGAGTCGGTTGTTCCGGAATAATGCTCGGTAGCACGAACGCCTCAAATCTGGTTTTATATTTTCTTGTTCTAGATTGTAGGTTCATGTTAACACGTCTGTCTGTAAACTTAGTCCTTCTGCCAACTCCTAAGGGCTGCTTCTGATTGTTTAATGTTGAGTTTGTTTATCAGCCTTTCCGTCACGATGTTGATTTGTGATCCCGAGTCCAAAATTGCTTTGAACTCCCCAAATTGCCCATTGTTTGCCTGGATCCTGACTCTTGCTGTTGCCAATAGCACGCAACACTCCCTGGGACCATGATGTTGTGCTGAAGCAACCGTAGGTGGAGCTGGTACTGTTTTCATGAGTTACTGTGAATTACTATTGTCATCGTTGTGCACCAATGTGTTGTGCCTGTGCTGACACTTGGTGCAGTGTTGTGAAGAGCATTTATTTGCAAAATGCCCTGGTTTTAAACAATTGATACATAAGTTGTTTGACCTTGACATCTGTATAGCGGATGATATTTGTTTTGGCAAGCATTGCATTTCGTTTCACTATCGGATGACCTTGTTGCTGCCGTGGAACATGTTTTATGTGGTGGTTTTGTTGAAGGTTGCTTGCCCTTCTGGGATATTGCCTCCAATGTTTGGAATCTGTTTTCCAGGAACTTAAGGAATTCTTCAACTGACGGAATTGCTTTTGGCTGTGATAAGGACCGCTCATACAGCATATTAGTACAATTTGCTGACAATTATATGAACAATAATTGGGTCCCAAGTTTGTGTGTTTACACCCACATTGTTAAGTGCTGCAATTGTTTCCCTTGTTGTATCACGGAGGGATTTGATGGCTGATGCAGATGGATTATCAGAGGGTAACCTGTTATGTCCAGTTAACCTTTCCAATAATGTGAACGTTATAATTCTGGCATTGTTGTACCTGTCTTGTAGCATTGTCCAAGCTGTTGTGTAGTTGACTTCGGTTTGTGATAAATGCTGGATGAAACTCTGAGCTTCTCCCTTGACATGGTTTTTCAGGAACCACATCTTTTGTATAGCTGGGATTGGCTGCTTGTGGATCATTTCGTTGAAAAGGTCATAAAAAGACTGCCATTGCAGATATTCCCCATTGAAAGGTTGTATTGTTACCTTTGGCAAATAAACTGATGAGTCTCGGGGTGTTGATGTGAGACCTTCTTGAATTTCTTGGGCATGCGTTATTTTGTCTCAAATTGCCGCCTCTGTGGCCAAGTACTGCTCCAAATCATATTCACTGTCTTCGGCGCATATTTTGTCATGCAACTGTTGCCCAGTGTTGAAATGGCTTTCTATTTGTTTTAATTTTGTAGCCATATACATGTTGGTTTTTGCTTTGTTATACTACAATTTTAGAACGAAATTCCATGTATTTCCAAAAGAATAAACATAAAAAATCTATTAAATGTGTTTTAAATCGAGTTGACTATTTTTGAACCAATTTTTTATTTAAAAACTGACTTAAGCATAGATTATGATATTACCTGGTAAATGGCGCCATCAGCTTATCTGAAGTTTTCAAGACGGCGTTATTTTTTCCTTTTCTGATTTTAAAATATGACCCATAGCTTGAAAACTGAGAAAGTTAAAGCAAAAGCTAATGACATCTCTATCCGAAATTGGACCTTGGTGGGGACCATTACCTCGTCATTTTTTCCAAAAATATTCTATTTTACAAAACGGACAAAATTTTCGTTTCTTCGGAATATCCACAAATGTTCTAAATAAATCTGAACCAGGTCTGGGAAAGTTTCCGCGACCCTTAACCTCCTACAAAGAGCCCAAAACTAAAATGTAATGACGCAAATGAAAGGCCAACTCTTATAGAAAGAAGACTGTAGATGTACTTGTTTTGTACTTTAATTAAGAATTGTAAAAATTAATAAAAATACGTTTTCTGAGCCAAAAAAAAAAACAGGAATCCATTTTGTAAATTTTTCTGTTGAGCGAACAGATATATTGAGATTGAGTATAGGTTTTTTAACTCCAAAACGTCAGTGAAGTTGTATGTGGTTTTAAATCTGAATAACATTTTCCTTAACCTGTTTTTCGAAAAGTATATTTTTTTTTTTTTCAATTTAGATTAAAATTGCTTTACGAAAAATAAGGTTTGAGAACAATGCTAATAAAAATAAAAAAAATACATACAATGTAAATGAAGTTTTTAGTTCAAAAGACTATTATTTTGGAACTACTTGAAATATTGAAATTTAAATATAATATTTTTGTGAAAAAATGGTATCAATTTATGCAAAAACTTTTTCGTTGTCTTAAAGGCAAATATTTAATTATTTTAGGGGTTTTTAACATTCTATCCTCTTCATCTCCGAATTTCTAATTAGCCATTCTCAGTGCGCATGTTTCTATAACTACATATAAAATTTAATATTTCGACGATCAAGTAATCGATCAGAATGTAGGGTGCATTTTATACCCCTTTGTTTCCCCGATCTTAACATTTTGATTAAGATGAGCACTTCTTAAAAATTTTAAATCCCGGTAATATCACGTTTTCAGTGGAAAATTCAATAAGTGCATTTTCAGTGTATTAGCCCACATCACAGAAAACCTATATTTTACTTTTTAGCCAATGGTCGTAAAATGGGACTCTTTACTCGTTTCTACGTCTTCCAGTAATATATTAAAGATCCCCTTTTAGTGGAGGTCTTCATTTGGGCCATGTTTAATTAGTAAGTACTTTTTTGTTGGAAGAACTTTTTGGAAATAACACATCGTGCCATGATCATTAATATAACATGAAAATTGTTATATGTATTCTTCAAATTTTTACAAACTTACAGTTTTTAAGATTTTTTGAAAATTTGTTATCAAAAAAAATAAAATTACTTTTTAGAATACTTTTTTTAAAAAAGGACTTTTTCGGAAAAGCACTCAACTTTTTTTTTGAAAAAGTTTTTTTCTTTTTTTTTTTGTCAAAAGTACTTTTTTTGATAAAAGCATTTTTTTTTTTTTTTTTTTTTGAAAAAAGTCTTTTTTCTGGTGGAAGCACTTTTTTCCGGCAAAAGTCCTCTTTTTGGTTAAAGCACTTGTTTTTAAAAAAGTATTTTTTTGTGGAAAAAGTACTTTTTTTTGAAAAAGTATTTTTTTTTGGAAAACGATATTTTTTTGGAATAAGATATTTATTTTCTGAATACTTTTTGGCCATCTCCGTTGGAATATCAAAAAATTCAAATTCTAAAGTTCCATATTGTGGAAAAACTTTTTTTAAACCTGTTATTCTTTTGAAAAGTACCATTACTTTATAAAAAAAACCGTTAATTTTTGAAAAAACTACTTTTAAAAAAAAAAACGTTCCTTTTTTGAAAACAACTTTTCTGTTTGTTTTAAAAACACGTTATTTTCTTGAAAAGTACAGTGACTTAAAAAAAACGCATTGTATTTTTTTAAAAACCTCTATTTTTTTTAAACAACAGTTACTTTTTTAAACCCGTTATTTTTTTGAAAAATAACCGTTAGTTTTGATTCACATTCAAGAGTCAAGTGTAATCGCGGCTAGTTGTGTTTGCATATCGCTCTAGATAAAATTTAAATTTTATTGTGTTTTTAACATCAATAATTTAAAATATATAATATAAAGAAGTTAATAACAATTAACTGTGTTTAAAAAAATATTAGTGCGCATATGACACTTTCTAAAAAGTTTAATATAAAATTAAACAAACTATCATTAAAAGTTTAAAAAAAAAAAAAAAAACACCACATAAAACAAATAATACAAGTGTGTAAACATCTGATTTAAATTCAACACCAACATCTGTTTTTAATTCACCACGAACCTCCATTGCAACATTGGTGGTTTGTATCAATGCTAAGTCCGGCTTATGTACATGCTAAGTTAAAGTGGCGCCATCTATTGTAAATAAATGGCAACATCTCCCAGCAAACAAAATGAAGACAGAACAAATGTACAGCATACTCAAACAACCGTAACTGATCGTAACAGCTTTCCACTTCTTAGATTCAATAAGGAGATGGAAAATCTACTAATTCACCCAGATGAGAATGGCAATAGTACTTCCCAGCTCAAAAATAATAAAATAATTGAGTTGGAAAAATTAAATGCCCAGCTTCAAGACAGAATAAAATCTCTTGAAAAGTGTTGTACCTCTTTAAGAGAAGAAAACAAATCTCTGCGTGAAGAAATTTTTGCAAAAAAAAATCCCTCTAATTCAGAAGAAGTCCAAGACATTATATATGAAACGGACGATGAGTTAGCCAAGGAAACAGAATGGATCGTTCATTGAAAACGAGCCTAAAAAAAAGAAAACCAAATGGGTCACAAATTCCAATTTCTAATAATTCAGCAAAAGAAACAACGTCATCTGCAGCTGCTAGCTCAAATCCAATTAAGAAATCACAGCGCCCTCCCCCAATTGTGGTTAATAATATGAGCGATATTAACAAGCTCCACAAAACAGTTAAAGAAAATGTTAAACAAGGATATTCAAGGATATGAACAATAATTCCCTTAAAGTTATAACTTTTGACGTTAACGATTATAGGGAAACTACCAAAGCTCTTACTAATGACCATATAACATGGCATTCTTACGAAAATAAGCAAACTAGACCTATAAGGGTTATTGCCAAAAACTTGCACCGTTCAAGTGATTCTAACGACATAGTAACTGATTTAAATAAACAGGGCTTTAAAGCAACAAATGCTTTTAACAAAAGAAAATTCGGATCAAAAGAAGAACTAGATATGTTTGTCCTCTCTTTTGACCACTCTGAAAATATAAATAAAATTTACGAAATAAAAACAATCTTAAATCAAATAATAAAGATCGAACCCATTAAACTTCCAAAACAAATCCCACAATGCAAAAACTGCCAGTCATTTAATCACACGAAAAACTATTGCTCTAAAGAATCAAGATGCGTGAAATGCGCTGGTAAACATGAAACCAAAAAGTGTGACAAACCGGTTGGCTCTCAACCAAAATGTTGTAATTGTGGCGAACCGCATCCAGCTAGCTATCGGGGATGCATGGTGGCAAAAGAATTACAAAAACTTCGTGACAAAAAACGTAAAAACAACCCAGATACACCAGTCAATACCAATGATTTAGCAACAAACGATTTACCAGCTAATGACTTACCAACTGAAAGTCAACCCAAAAAAAAGGTACATTTTAAAAAAATACCCTTCTCAGAAGTTGTTAAGGCTTCTACCTCTCAAAAAATAACAAGAGAAACTGTTAAAAACTTAGGAAATGAAGATACACTATCTCGAATTCTCTCTAAATTAGATTCAATTGAATCATTTAATAAATCAATAGAAAGTCGCTTAAATATAGTTGAGCAAAACTTCTTTCTTTATACTAATAAATCCCTTAAGATAATGCTATGGAACGCAAATGGTTTGCTTCAACACAAAGAAGAATTAATATTTGTCTTAGAAGAAAAAAATATAGATATTTGCTTAATAAGTGAAACACATTTTACAAAAGAATCTTATACGACTTGTCACCAAACCCTGGACAGAACGTACCGGAAGAAGCCATCCTTGTCCAACTAGCTCACGGACGACAGGGGGGGTATGACCCGCTACTTCCGGTCGAGGGCCGAACAATAAAATTTATACAAAAAAACTTCATAAAACTAAACTCAAAAAAAAAACACAACTCAAAATCAACAACAAAACATAATTAACCACAAAATATTACTTAAAAATTTCCATTACTTTATGTCCCTAAACAAAAAAAACTATATTTTCTAACAAAACGGACTGAAAAAAAAAATTACAATAAATTGAACTACAATACAAAAAAAACGAGGACAAAAGATGTAAGATGTCCCCCCTAGCTTGCCCACCCTACCATGGTAATCTACACTTAACATTTAAAAGATTACCCCACAAACACTGCACTAGTCACTTTTAACACATACTTACGTTAACACACCATTTTTAAACTTTAGCCACACATTTTCCTAACTATTCATCCAAATGAAAACATATATGTAATTTGAATTTTTTCTATTAATAAAAAAAATTAATATAAAACTTTTATTTTGATTAAAAACTTATTTTCTAACAAAAATTAAACGGATAAGTAAGTATGAATATATAAAAAAAACTAATTTATCAAAAAAAAAACTTATTAAAACAATTAACAAAAAAAACAATACTCCCAAAAATACACCTAAACAGTATCCAACCCAATTAGGGGTTCCACAATAACAAAAACTAATACCTAACTTGAGAGAGCTCTCTAAAGTAGTTTCACGGGTCACACAAAAAAAATACCCACACTAAATTTAATCACGACACTTTCTTCCAATGTAGTTCTGGGCTCACATTAATTTCACTCACTAAATTTATTAAAACTACACTAAACTATATGTTTATCTTATTTTTTTTCCTTTTTATATTTCAATTGACTATTTTAATTTTTTTGGGGTTTAATACCCTGCCACACACAAAAAAGCTATGATTTATTTAAATCTTATGTTTTTTTGTTTTAAACAAAAAATAATTTTTTTTTGTAAGAAATTATTAACTTCCTTTTTTTTTCTTTTTAATTTCCAAAACACACGATTTTTTTTTTGTTCCACCGGAACGGACTCACCAATGACTTTTTTTTCTTTATTGAGTTTTAGCCTTTGGCCGTTTTGGAATACGGTACGGTTTTGTGGATTTATCCAGTTTTTATATCCAAAACAATATAGTTATCGGGGTGACTTCCAAAACGTTGTGGACTACAGTCCCAGGGATCACAGGAGCCACTTGGTCTTCCTGGTATTTCCCAATAACAAGACTGTAGCCCAACTCTCCAATAAAAATGAATTACTCGTCCCGGGTATTTTTAAAACAATGGTGAATCTACGGCTTGGTCGTATGCCAAAAACAGACAAAAAATAAAATTTGTATCACTTTGCACAGAAGTAAGTTACACGGCACTTCTTTACTTCCTGCCTTTACGGACGTTGCTTTCGTAATCTTATTTAAATTTTTCACTTGTACCACCAAGCCGTAGTTCAAAACAAATGTCCACAAAACCGCCATTTCCGTTCTGTCCTCTTCTTTTCAACGCCCACTTAAACATTGGCAACATCCCTCCCACTCTAACTATTTAAATTAAAAAACAAAAAAAAATACGCGGCACCCACGCTTCGTTAATTTTTTTTCAAAATAATTGCCATTTCTTTCATTCTATTTACATTTAAATTAGTGTTCTCGTAACATTCTTCATGGAAACAGCTGATTGCTTTGTATGTGAAGTTAACAACTTTCCCTTTTTAAAGAAATGAACAAAACATCACAACACCGCTACAAATCTTTCGATTTTCCAAGCCTGTCGTCCGAAAAGTGAAAGAGCGGTACCTTTAGCGATCCAGAAGCCCAACGTAGGCAAACGCCCACACCCTGAGAACTGAAGTACCATGCTCACCGACATGAACAGCTGGGCACTACATTCCCAAATCAATTCAAGACCTGAAAACCCTAAAATCGTTGACCAAATATAATTTCTCAGATCTGGCATCCCCAAATCTTTTAGGTATCTAACAACCTAAACTTGGCAGCACTTTTAATTTCATTCACAATAGTTAACAAAATCAATCTGGCATCATCGTTGCTATCAATTCATTGACAACGCTGCGGAATACTATTTCCGGAAAAAATAATACAACGCGTGTAGTGAAAGTTATAAAAAAAAATTATTAATGAAAAATAAAAAAGTGAAACGAAAATAAAATAGTGAATATTAAAAAAACAGTGAATATGACAAAAAATAAAAAAAATAGTGGTTATTAAAAAAAAACAAGTGAATATTAAAAAAAATAAAAACGAATCAATAAAAATTAACAGATTACCACCAGCAGAGAAGCAAGCCGATTGAAGAAATCAGGCGGTGGTTGATTTTCTGGTGCCGATTTTTTTCCGGCCATAAAAAAAAAATACTCAAAAAAAATAAAAAAACAAAAATTAAAAAGATACATAAAAATTACTAAAAAAAATCACAAAAATTATAAAAAACAAAATTTTTAAAAAAAAAACTGAAATTTAAATTTAAAAAAAATTTACTCAAAAATTAAAAAAAATCACTCAACTTTAAAAAAAATTTTACTCAAATTAAAAAAAAAATAACTTAATTAAAAAAAATTGCTCAAAAATTAAAAAAAACAAAAGTTGAAAAGATATATATAAAAATTAATAAAAAAATCACAAAAATCAAAAAAACTAATTTAAAAAAAGTCACTCAAATTTAAAATAAAAAAAATCTCAAATTAAGAAAAATACTCAAATAACAAAAAAATTAAAAAAAAATTAAAAAAAAACAAAAGTTTACAAAAAAACTGAATTAACAAAAATTCAAATAAAAAAAAATTTTTTTTTGTTTTCTTTTCAGAATATCTGCCGCAATGGATGAGAAAAAAACAATTGGTTACGGTTGGCCAATTTTGATTGCGGATTGGCCAAAAGAAAAATGAGCTGACGATACAACATAACAAAAATTCATCAGAGATTCGAGATGGTTGTCGCCCAGACGTTGCGTGGCCGCCGTTAAAACTTAGCTTGGTAGTTTAATCGCCAGCAAAATAAATAAAAGGTAAGTATTATACTATTAATTTTCAATTATATACCCATCAGACAGAGCCTCAAAAGTATTTAAATTTAATTAAATTATTTGAACTTAATTAAATTGTTTAGTGACTACAAAAATTTTCTATTAATAAAAGTAGAGTCTAAGAAAAATTTTAAAAAAACAATCCTTTTCTATAAAAGTTTCTGATAAAAAAAACAACAATAAAATAAAACAAAATCCCTAAATTCACCACACAGATCTTTAACTGAATGCAATTATTAATTGCAGGTTATTTTCAATATTCTTGTTTTAAATTTCGAATGAACCACACGTTCACCGATAAACGAGTGCACTTGCGTGCTAGCAACACAACTTCACATCCATAGTTAAAAAAATTAAAACGGTCGTACATTCACGGAATTACAGACTCATAACAATCGAATATTAGTATAATATTCATTGATGAATCTGTAATAAATGAATAGAACAACCAATAAATCTTAGACCATGGTAGAAGAATTATGGTTGCCTTATATTTTCGTCTATACATAAAGTATAGAAAAAAATATATATCCTTTTTCAAAAAAAATTACAATTTTCATTTTTTTTTTTTTTTTTTTTTTTTTTAAATATCAATTTTTTTTTTTTTTTTTTTAAATTATAATAATAATTTTAGCCATTAAATATCAATATCACTTTAAACTTAAATGAAATAGAGTATGAACTCTATCATAACTAAACCATACCTGTGTGGTGTAATGTTGATTAAAAAAAAACTAAACACCAATACCTAAAAAAAACTATTCTAAACAAATCCTCTAGCCTAATTCAATGAAACTAGCAACGATTTAACCAAACTTTTCTGATAATGTCAAACTAATGAAACAAATTTTAAAACTTTCTATTCCAGATTTAAATGAAATGACCAAGGTATTTATGGAGCATCGAAATATGTTGAGAGAATGTTGAATACTTCAAGATGACAAACATTCCAAGGTGAATAACAAACACTTCACACAGTTAGTCGTTTGTTAGCAGCATGCAATTTTAAAATGAAATGGACAGGAATCTATTGGTGCCTGATGAAAAATCTGGAAATTATTTTCTATTTATGGATGTTTTACGGGAAGTACTTTTATATTACATTTAAGAGAATATGGTACTTTGTGAAAATTTTGTTTTCTAATTTATTTTTTTTAGGTTTTAAATATCACAGCATTGGACTAAGGTTTCTATAAAACTAAAAATATCACAGATGTACTTAAAGCAAGGACAACACAAGTTAATAAATAATCTGCATAATAATTAAAAAAAAAAAAAAACGGGACAACACTAACAGGCAACATAAAGAAATTTGTATAAATTATTGCACTGGATTGGTAAGTATTGCACTATCCCTTAAAACTAATATCACAGATTATTGTTTGATATCTTTGGCATGAAAATTGCCAAGACTTTTTCCTTGAAGTGTTTCCACTTCATACATATTATTACCTATTGCTTTAAGTATTCTGCATTTTTTAAATTTTGGTGCAAATTTTGCGTTAAAATTCTTCTTAAAATCACTTTGAACATAGTTTCTGAGAAACACTTCTTGTCCTACTGTGAATTTAATATCCCTACTTCTCTTATTATATTGTTTTTCATTTTTCTCATATGCTTTATGTAAGTTCTCTTTTATGGCTTCTCTAATAATTTGTATATTATCTGTAGCATGTTTAGCATGACTTGTATGCGACTAGTACCTACAAGAATATTTTCAAGTTCTTTAAGTATAAAGGATCATATTACACAACGATCAACACTTATTACATTGTACAACGACTGCAGTGGTTACAAACATTCTAAGCTGAGAATGCTCAGTCAGACTGTTGAACATCCACTGTACACATTGATTAACAGTCAACCCTTCTGGTATTGTACATTGATCGTTGTTTTGTACTAACAATCTAACTAAAAGTACCTAGTCCGTTGCTACACTTTCCACTGTATTTAGAAATGTCGAGTAAGCAATTATGTACTATAAATTAAGCTCGATTTCAATCAATAAAATCAATTCTTTGCTTAACACCATCGGGAGCGTTTAATCCGCTCTATGCAAAGATAATAAAAAGCAAATCAAAAAGTCTTTTTATTTACATGTCGATCCTGCCAGTCTAAAGGATTAAGAAAAAAAATATTAATAATAAAATAAAGAAGGAGTGCTTTAAACTAGCACCGACTGGGACTAGTGCTTCACTGCACAGTCAAAAATACATAAAAATTTGTCCTGGCGGATCAGCCACAAAGATCCGCCAGCTGCGTGATGGAAGTTCCCTGTCTGGGCAAGAGACAGGATGAAAGAAGGTCCTCAACAACTAACTCTGGAAGAGTATAAGAAACGTCACCAGAAGATAAATAAAAAAGAGGAACCAACAACCCCAAAAAAATATCCCGAAAGAGAAGAGAAGGAACAACTCAAAAATTAAAACGTGAAAAATCCATATTAAATCAGGTATAGAAAAAACAAAAAAAAACCAAACTAGATAATAAACAGAGTGCATACTAGATATGCACCTGTAGCGAACGGAGGCGACTTCGCCCGTGTTCAAATTTTATGATAGTGAAAAAAAAAAATATTTTTTTAAGAAAAAATTTTTATGTTAAAATTTGAATTCAAAAAAAAAAAAAAAATTATGAAAATTTAAAACTTTTTTTTTTAAAATGAATACAATAAATAATTAAAAATTACAAAAAATTAAGATTTTGTTATAATTAAATTTTTTTTTTAAAATTATGGTCCTTTATAGAAGAAAAATTAAAATTAGTGTCAAAAACCAATAGATACTAGGGAATTAGTAATAGAACCAGCTCCAACCCCGGAGCAACTGGCTCCATATTTGATAGAACTCAGAAAATTACTCGAATACTAATAAAATGCCACAAACAGTTGTGGAATTCCTTAATACAGCCTCACGGCTGATTTGTGAGTTCGACGGCAAGCCCGAAAATTTACGAACGTTCTTGGACTCGCTACGATTGGTCGACTCACTCAAAGACACACATGAGCAAGTGGCAGTGTTCCTGATAAAGACAAAATTAAAAGGAACTGCTAGAAACCTGATTGATAATGAAAATTCGATTTCCGAAATCATTAATAAACTGACTAGTTCAGTTAAAGGTGAATCAGTCGAAGTATTGTCGGCTAAGATAATGAATATTAAGCAGAACAACAAGTCTGCAAATGCTTATTGTAGTGAGATTGAATCTCTAGTAAAATCACTCGAGAACGCATACATATCAGATGGTTTGACCTGCGAGTTGGCAAATAAATACTCTACCCAAGTAGCTGTAAAAGCACTCACTAAAAATTGCACCATAGACAAAGTAAAATTAATCATGGAAGCTGGCCAATTCGATATTATGAATGACGCAATAAGCAAATTCGTAAATAGTTGCACTGAAGCAACAGGTCAGCAAAATGCTATATTATACTATGGGCAAAGACCCAATAATAACAATTATCGCAGAGATAAAGGAAGATTCCGAGGAAGAGGAAATTTTTCTCGAAATAACAATTATAACAACCGCACCATCAACAACAATAATAATTATTCAAATAATAACTACAGGGGCAGAAGAGGACGTAGTAACTATAACGGCAACAGAAACCACACTAGAGCAATAACTGCAAATGAAGACAGTTCGGAAAACTCGAACGCTCCCCTAAGATAAAGCCAATGAACAAGAGGATATACAACCTTAACCTTAACTTTAGTTGTTTCATTCAAATTAAAATAGATATAGTAAATACAACTGTAACATTATTGGTAGACACTGGAGCAGATATATCCTTAATAAAACATCAATGCACTTTCAAGAAAATAAATACTGCAAATTTTACTATACTTACTGGTATAGGAAAAGGTAGAATTAAATCCATTGGTACAACATTTTTCGATTTAAGAACCGATAAATTTTTGATACCCCACAATTTCCAAGTGGTAGAAGACAATTTCCCAATACCATGTGATGGAATAATTGGTACAGATTTTATGAAAAAATATAATTCCATTATTGAATTTAACCAAGACCAGGATTATCTCATCCTGAGACCAAATAATTTAACACAGCAAATAGTTATACCAATCACAAATACTTGTAATGAAGATATTGCATTACCAGCAAGATCGGAAGTTATACGAAAAATAAAACTTTCTTCCTGCACTGAGGAAATACTGGTACCTAACCAAGAACCCCACTCGGGAGTTTTCATAGCCAGCACAATAGTGAAAGCTAAAAATGCATTTATAAGGATACTTAACACAAATAATTCAGTAACTACACTAAAAGAAAATAAAATTATTACGGAAGATGTCAATAATTATGAAATAATGAAATGGAACACTAACGAAGAAAATAGAAAGGGAAAAATTATGGATATATTGAAAAGAAATTTCCCAAAACGTTTTAACGAAACATTAACACAAATATGCACCGAATATAGTGATATTTTCGGTTTGGAATCAGAAACCGTTACAACTAACAATTTTTACAAACAAAAGTTAAGAACAAAGGATACGGAACCCGTATACATCAAGAACTACCGTATACCACATACCCATAAAGAAGAAATCGAAGAGCAAGTAAATAAATTAATAGATGATGGAATAATAGAATCATCATATTCCGAATATAATAGTCCAATTCTGTTAGTTCCAAAGAAATCATTGCCAAATTCTAAGGAAAAAAGATGGAGATTGGTGATAGACTACAGACAAGTAAACAAGAAATTAATTGCAGATAAATTTCCATTACCAAGAATCGATGATATTTTAGATCAACTTGGCAGAGCCAAATATTTTTCTTGCCTAGATTTAATATCCGGATTTCATCAAATTGAATTAGAAAAAGATTCTAGGAACATAACTTCATTTTCAACTACCAAGGGTTCATATAGATTTACCAGACTACCATATGGTCTGAAAATAGCACCAAATTCGTTCCAGAGAATGATGACAATTGCTTTTAGCGGTCTAAGACCAGATCAAGCTTTCTTATACATGGATGACTTAGTTGTTCTAGGTTGTTCAGAAAAACACATGCTTTCAAATTTAACAGATGTTTTCGAATTATGTCGCAGACACAATCTCAAACTGCATCCTGAAAAATGTTCATTCTTCATGCACGAGGTTACATACCTTGGTCATAAATGCACCAACAAAGGCATACTCCCAGATGACAGTAAATATTCAGTAATAGAAAAATACCCAAAACCTACTGATGCCGATAGCGCAAGGAGATTTGTAGCTTTTTGCAACTACTACAGACGCTTTATCAAACATTTTTCTGAATACTCAAGACATCTTACACGATTATCGAAAAAAGGAGTACCATTTGAATGGACAAAGGAATGCGACATTGCTTTTGAGCATCTTAAAAATGCATTAATGAAGCCAACATTGCTGCAATACCCAGATTTTGAAAAACAATTCTGTATAACAACAGATGCTAGCAAACATGCTTGTGGCGCCGTGCTCACACAAGAGTACGATGGAAAACATTTGCCAGTGGCATACGCCTCTAGAAGCTTCACAAAAGGAGAGAGCAATAAATCCACTATTGAACAGGAATTAACGGCCATACATTGGGCAGTGAAACATTTTAGACCCTACATTTATGGAAAACACTTTCTTGTTCGATCAGATCATAGACCACTTTCTTATCTATTTTCAATGAAGAACCCCAGCTCAAAATTAACTAGAATTAGACTTGATCTAGAGGAATACGATTTCACAGTTGAATACCTTAGGGGAAAAGATAACTACGTCGCGGACGCTCTATCGCGTATCACGATCAACGAATTAAAAGAATTAAATATACTAAATAGCAATATACTAAAAATGACAACAAGATCAATGACTAACAAGATACAGAACAAGGCTGAAAATAAAAATATGAATAAGCAGCATCAACTGAATGAAAATGAGAAGCCCAGTATATATGTACCAATCAAAAACACTGACGTCAGAAAAATATTATAAATTAAAGATTACCCCCGGAAGATGTTACATCAAAAGAGGAAAATCTGTAATTGCATATATACATATAGATGATTTGTTTATTAATGGGAAACTTGACTTAGGACAATTCTTCCCAAGGCTCGAAGAAGTGGCCTGTAAACATAACATTACGAAAATACAAATGGCACCTAGTGAGAAAATTTTCGAATTTATCTCCATTAATGAATTCAAACAAATGGGCAATAAAATGTTGAATTATATAAAAGTAGCGCTACTGAATGAGGTGACCAGAATTGATAATAATGCTAAAGCTATTCAAGATGTAATGAAACGATACCATGAAGACCCTGCTGAAGGAGGTCACTGCGGTGTTTCAAGAACATTAAACAAAATTAAAAGATATTACTATTGGAAAAATATCACGAAAGACGTAACAAAATACGTTAAATCATGCCAAAAATGTCAAACAGCCAAAATTACAAAGCACTTGAAGAGTCCTATGATATTAACGCCAACGCCGGCGAAACCATTTGATATTGTATTAGTGGATACTATAGGTCCTCTACCAAAATCCTACAATGACAATGAATATGTAGTCACTATAATATGTGACATGACAAAATATTTAGTAACAATACCTATACAAGACAAAAGCGCTAGAACAATTGCAAAAGCAATTTTCGAACATTTTATTCTTACTTATGGTCCAATGAAGACGTTCATTTCGGACATGGGTACGGAATACAAAAATTCTGTGTTGACGGAATTATTCAAGCTTCTTAAAGTTGAGAAACTCACTTCCACGGCTCATCACCATCAAACAATGGGCACAATAGAGAGAAGTCATAGAACTTTAAACGAGTATTTAAGATCTTACATAGCAGTTGATAGAAACGATTGGGATGATTGGCTTAAGTACTTCACGTACTGCTTTAACACTACGCCATCATCCGTACACAACTATTGTCCATATGAGTTAGTTTTTGGCAGACTTCCAAATGAGTTTCAACAATTTAATGAGGTAGATAGAATTAGTCCACTTTACAACATAGATGATTATTCTAAGGAAGTAAAATTTAGATTAGAAGTAGCACATAAGAGGGCCCGAGAGATGTTAGATAGATCTAAGTTACTACAAAAATTTAATTACGATAAAAATACATTAGACTACAATTTTAAAATAGGAGATTTAGTTTTACTTAAAAATGAGAAAGGCCATAAGTTAGACCCTCAATATAAGGGACCATATAAAGTTAAAAACATAGATTTAAAACATAATGTAACTATTTTTGATAACAAAACTGAAAAAGAACAAATAGTTCATAAGAATAGACTTAAGATTTATACACAATAATAATGAAATAAAATAATACAAAGTAATATATGGAATTCCAATATAATAAAGAAAAATCAATAAAAACCAAAAGTAAACATAAACACAATATAGTAATAAAATTATTTTATGTCTTTAATGTAAAAGAATACTCATACAACTTTGTTATATGAGCATTCTTCCGTAAAAGGGAGGTGTAGCATGTTTAGCATGACTTGTATGCGACTAGTACCTACAAGAATATTTTCAAGTTCTTTAAGTATAAAGGATCATATTACACAACGATCAACACTTATTACATTGTACAACGACTGCAGTGGTTACAAACATTCTAAGCTGAGAATGCTCAGTCAGACTGTTGAACATCCACTGTACACATTGATTAACAGTCAACCCTTCTGGTATTGTACATTGATCGTTGTTTTGTACTAACAATCTAACTAAAAGTACCTAGTCCGTTGCTACACTTTCCACTGTATTTAGAAATGTCGAGTAAGCAATTATGTACTATAAATTAAGCTCGATTTCAATCAATAAAATCAATTCTTTGCTTAACACCATCGGGAGCGTTTAATCCGCTCTATGCAAAGATAATAAAAAGCAAATCAAAAAGTCTTTTTATTTTCTTTCCAGGATTTCGAATTCATTTTCGCTTAAAGATTTTATTTTCTTCGCCAGAGCATAATCTGTACCACTGTTGAACATTTGTTGGCCAAAAAGTGCCATATAAGACTGGTTCCTATCGACTCATGTATGGCAGAACGCTGAGCACACTCGATCTCATCTATATGGACATCCCAGTCTCTATGATCACCTTCTAAATATGCTCTGATGCCTGCTAAAACGGATTGATTTACCCTTTCTGAAGCATTTGATTGGGGTGCATACACAGCTGTTCTGATGTGGTTTATTTTAAAACTTTTTACCATTTGTTGAAATTCTTGCGAGACGAATTGTTTTCCATTATCTGAATGGATTATCTCTGGCATCCCAAACGTATGAAAAATATAGCGCACTAAATAATCTATCACCCCTTTTGACGTTGCCTCTTTCATTGGCTTCAAAAAAACAAATTTGGAAAAATGATCCAAGACTACAAAGACATAAGCGTTGCCACATTTTGAACGTGGATATTTACCTAAGAAGTCTATGTAAAGCTTTTGAAATGGCCGGTAAGTAATTACTTCATCTCCTATTTTAGGTCTCATTTCATAATTAGGTGGTTTTGACTCTTTACATATGCAGCAATTTCTTACATAATTTTTTACATGTATAACCATTTTTGGCCAATAATAAAATTGCCTAAGTCGATGTAAAGTTTTGTTCATACCGCCATGAGAAGCTGTTTCAGAATCATGGGCTTTTGATATTAAAGTGGAAATTAAATTTTCGGGGACCCATAACTTCCATTCTAAGCCACTGTCATCTCTGGAAAATGACGTCTTTTTAAAAACCATGCCGTCTTCTACTTTTAAATCAGGTAATCTAATTTTATTTTCCTCAACAGTACGTATTATCTCTTGATATTCTGGGGATTCAAACTCAGTCGTTTTAAAATCAAACAAACTAATTTCCTCAACGTTAAAATCCTTTACGGATCTAGAAAGCATATCGGCCACTATGTTCTCTGAGCCTTTGCGGTGCTCAATTTTGAAATTGAATGTTTGGAGCTGCAATGACCATCGAGCTAAACGACCACTTAAATCTTTTAAATTCATTAGCCACTTTAAGCTGGCGTGATCTGTTACAATCGTGAATTCCATTAGCTCGATATATGGTCTAAAACGTTTCACTGCAAGTACCGCAGCCAAGCATTCTTTTTCAGTCACAGTATAATTTAGCTGTGCACCATTCAACTTTTGTGAGAAAAAGGCAATTGGTCGATCGTTTTTTTCATCATCCTTTTGAAAAAGGACGGTACCAATTCCTACTTGTGAGGCATCACATTGAATAAAAAATGGCCGTTTAAAGTCGGGATGAACTAATACCGGTGCCGTTGTTAAGGCTCGTTTTAATTCACTAAATGCTTTATTAGCTTCATCTGACATTATAAATTTTGATCCCTTTTTGAGAGTATCGCTCAAAGGTGCTGCTATTACGGCAAAATCTTTTATAAAGCGGCGATACCAGCCCGCTGTACCTAAAAAGCTCCTAACCTGCCTTGGGGTTTTCGGTATCGGAATCTTTTCTATGGCCTCAATTTTACTAGGGTCTGTCCTAAGTTGACCACCTCTTATTACAAAACCTAAATATTTTAATTCCTTAAAACAAAAAACGCTCTTTTTCATTCCTATAGTTAGGTTAGCCTTTGACAAACAACTTGCCACCTCACGCAAAAGAGACAAATGCGTATCGAAATCTTTTGAGATCACCAGCAAATCATCGAGATATATAAAGACGTTGTTTTTAAGTTTTTGCGGGATAACCTTATCCATTAATCGGCAAAGTCTTTGAGCCGCATTACATAAGCCGAATGGCATTACCTTATATTGGTAATGTGGCCTTCCTGGTATGGTAAAAGCTGTGAACTCACGACATTTTGGCTCAAGGTCAATTTGCCAAAAGGTGTATTTGAGATCAACGCTGCTTATGTAAATTGTCTCATCAATTCTGCTAAGAATGCCCTCGATGTTCTGAATTGGATAAGCATCTTTAATAGTTAAATCATTTAACTTTCTGGCGTCTAAGCACAGGCGATTTTTGCCTGGTTTCATCACAAGAGTGACCCTACTGTTCCAGGGGCTTTCGCTTTCCTCGATCACTCCTAATTTCAACATATTGTCAACTTCTTCGTAAAGCAGTTCCTGAACTTTTGGCGAAACAGGTAATGCCTTTCTTTATACGGGACAGAATCAGGGACTAATTGAATATTATGTTTTTCAAGGTGAGTTTTACCTAAGCCATCTGTTTCAAACGTTTTAAATAACTTTTTTACTTTTTCCAGCTCTTGTTCTTGTTGTTTTGTTAGTACGTGTGGTTCTGGGTTTTGATTTTGTGAAGGCTTTAAACTTTGAATTAATTTTGTCACGTCGATTTCATCAACATTTAAAACATCTGGTGCTAAATTGAAAATTCTCCAAAAATCAATACCCAGGTACACGCTTTGCTCTAAAGATGGGCATAAATAAAACTTAATTTTATGCTCCACATCACGGTATTTTACGGGGAGTGTTATTTTGCCACAAATTCGGTGAGCACTACCTGAGGCTGTTTTCAGATTTTACCTATATCTATTTGCTGTAACACCTAAATCTTCTAAAAGTTTATCGCAATCTCTACCAAGCACACTAACTGATGCGCCGGTGTCTAATAAACCTTTGATTGGTTTATCTTTTAAAAAGATGTCAGCAAACACTCTTGGGTCACCATTTGACATAGCCTCTGCAGCTGCTATTGCCTCTACCGATGCTATGACCATATCCCTAATTGCTTTTCGATTATTATACCGATTTCTGGCTTTTCTAACTTTACCTGTGATATAATCTGGGATGTCAGAATCAAAATCTGAAAAAAATACGGTTTCTTACTTTTATATAGTTTTGTAAACGTTCTTCGTACGATTTATAATGTCTAGAACTAATATTGGGTGACGTATCCGAATTATTTGGTTTTATATTGCTATTAACATTTTCATTTTCTTTAAGGTTTGAAGAACTTTCTACTCTTCTGGTTCCGCGGACGTCTGGGTAGAGCGTGACTCGCCCGCTTTCGCCATGCTCCTTTTGCGGTTTTCCTGTTTATTACAGTTTGGGCATTTGGGAGTCACAGTACGCTCTAACCCACATTTAAAACAAAATATATTTTGTACCTCCGAGTCGCAATCCATATATGTATGTCCAACACGTTTGCAGTTCCAGCATTTAAGTTCTCTCTTCTCATTCTGTCTAAATGCTTCAACTGCAAAAGAACTTTGATGCTCATCGTAAAATCCAGTTTGTTCATCATCGTCGTAGATTTCATTTACTCTTGGACGCTGTGAAAAACGCATTGAAGTGGTAGAAGGTGTTGTGAATCTAACATCACGCTTTGGGAATCGCTTCTCAATCTCTTTGCATTCTTCTCTTAATTGTTCGATGTTATAAATGGCCATGGGATAAACTAATCTGGCTATATTATCTCGAACGTTCCGTTTTAATACCTTTATCATTTCGTATTCTGGGATTGGAACACGAAGTTTAGAACGAAGTACTAGCATTGAGTGAAAATAGCTGTCTAATGGTTCATTTGCCTGTTGACGTTTTTCGACTATTTCCTGCATAATTTCAAAATCACTTCGATTTGATTGAAATTGTTTCAACAAACTAAAACGCAGAGCGGGCCAATCTGTTATACCATTATGTGTTTTTAAGTACAACCAAAACCATTCTTTGGCATGGCCTTTTAAAAGTCTATGGAAGTCACGAAGAACTTCCTCCCAAGGTATAGCATATTGTGCCTGCAAAAGTTCTACACGGAAAACAAAATCTTCAATAGAAATGGTACCAGAGCCTTCATAGAAAATATCCCATTTATCTATTCTAATTTTACCCTCAACTGGTCTAACATTCAAATGTTTCTCATAATTGGAAAATAATGGTGCATTGGATAAGATGTTTGAGAATCGCTGACCTTCATCAGGACCTCTGTTTCGGTGAGTATATGAAGTTGGTCTATCTGGTAAATTATCTGAATTAAATTGTTTTTCAGAATTTTCAAAACTACGTTGTCTCGGCTGATTCGACATTTCAACCCTTTGCGTTGCTTCCTTTCCTGAATCGTACCCTCTTTCCCTACCGGACAAACTACTATCATTGGAAAGAGAATCAAAAGGATTTGCAGTAGTGTTTTGTTTGTTCTTTAAAGGTTGTATGACTTCATTTATCTGACTCATCATTTCCTTAAACCATTCTTTCATCATTCTAGACATTTCTGCCTTTAATGATCTTCTAATTTCATTTTCGATTGTTGATTCTAAATTCATGGCCCCCTGTTCGCTCACATTTTCTTCTTCAAAAACGTTTATGAGATTTACCGCCGCATTTGGTCCAGGTGTTTTCGGTATAGCACCTGATCCTGTACCAGAATTGGTATCTCTATTATTTAAATTTGATGGCATTTGCCTTCTAATAGAATGTGATAAATCTCTAACAGTGGGGTCTTGAAATATACCTGTACCCTGAGGTGTATGTTGTACAGGCCCAGTGTATATTTGACGGTTTTGATCAAATTGCAAAGATCTTCTACCTTTGCTATTTGCACTTGTTTTACTATTATTTGACCCTTCCATGATTTAAAATTCTTAAAAATTCGGATATGGCAAAAATTTTATAAAATTGTAACGATTGACGCAAATTTAGATACAAAAACAATTTTCATAAACATATAGGTGTGTTAACGAGTACATACAGTGACGAATTCATACCAGTACAGGTTCTTAACCTATACTAAAGCTAGTTTCCTAAATCTATATCACAGTTCTAATTTATTGCAACCCTTTCATCTAAACCTATATTGCAAAATTCCCATATATCACAGTGCTACAGATGCTAACTTCTGCATAGGACACTGCTTTTAAATAAAATAAAATGAAGCAACTATGGTCTCATCATATTGCCATAGGCCTTCATTTTACAAACTATTGACACTAAATTTTCATGTACTATTACAAAATAAAACTAAGTCCGTTTTACACAATAAAAACATTTAACAAAACCCATTGAATATCACACAATCTCGTCATTTTGTGGTTCTCACAGTGTTCATGCAATTGATCTGTTATGTATAACGAGCAAGCCACTAGACTGTGGGAACCATAAAACAAGTCAATTAATGGATCAAAATCATAACCTTTTCTAATTGGGCGCCATATTGTCACCAAACCCTGGACAGAACGTAACGTAACGGAAGAAGCCATCCTTGTCCGACTAGCTCACGGACGACAGGGGGGGGTATGACCCGCTACTTCCGGTCGAGGGCCGAACAATAAAATTTATACAAAAAAACTTCATAAAACTAAACTCAAAAAAAACACAACTCAAAATCAACAACAAAACATAATTAACCACGAAATATTACTTAAAAATTTCCATTACTTTATGTCCCTAAACAAAAAATACTATATTTTCTAACAAAACGGACTGAAAAAAAAAATTACAATAAATTGAACTACAATACAAAAAAAAACGAGGACAAAAGATGTAAGATGTCCCCCCTAGCTTGCCCACCCTACCATGGTAATCTACACTTAACATTTAAAAAGATTACCCCACAAACACTGCACTAGTCACTTTTAACACATACTTACGTTAACACACCATTTTTAAACTTTAGCCACACATTTTCCTAACTATTCATCCAAATGAAAACTATATATGTAATTTGAATTTTTTCTATTAATAAAAAAAATTAATATAAAACTTTTATTTTGATTAAAAACTTATTTTCTAACAAAAATTAAACGGATAAGTATGAATATATAAAAAAAACTAATTTATCAAAAAAAAAACTTATTAAAACAATTAACAAAAAAAACAATACTCCCAAAAATACACCTAAACAGTATCCAACCCAATTAGGGGTTCCACAATAACAAAAACTAATACCTAACTTGAGAGAGCTCTCTAAAGTATGTTGAGGGTGTCTATGATGGATAATTTAATTTTTTTTTAGTTGTAATTTATTTATTAAAAAAATCAGAATGCGTCGATTGTGTTTTTATTATGGAATATGAGAATGGATGGCTAAAGAAAACAACGAACAGGGTTGTATGTATTACGGATAATATTTCAGGTAGGCTTGCCAGATCGGATGAGGGGAATAGGAGTGAAAATAACTCTTAAGAGATACCTATGTTCTCTTGTGGAACATGACATGGAGGAAAAAATTTGAAAATGTTACGAAGATTATTGAGATTAAAGAGCAACTTTCGTGAATCAGGGGAGTTATAAATGAAAATGTATATAATTGCAATTTTTTTTGCTGATTTTTGTTGGTAAAATATGTTCAGTTAGACAATTTAAGTAAAGTTGGGCTTAGCGGTTCTTATGTTAAAAGATTTTAAATCATTTGTGGCGTGACAAGGTTATAAATAACTTTAAAATCTACGGAAGAAGTTAAGTAAAAGTAAAAAATTATAATTTGTTTTTTTTTTTGCAAAGTGAACTCCATTTTCTTTGGTGATAACCACATAAGTGAGTTTTAAAAAGTTTTTTTTGTAAATTTAAATTAAATTTATTTAAATGTTTTAATTATGATTAAATAGAAATACGACGATAAAATTTACGGAAGATTTTAATGTGAAACCTGGCACGGAAATTTAATTTTTATTAATAAAAAAATCTTTTTTATATTCAAACCGTAAGTGTTAATTAATATGGCCGACAAGAAAATTCTAGATTTGTAAAGTCGAAATGCATTTATATTATTTTTCATAGTGTGGTCAAATAACTCTGAACGCAAGTTGCTCGGAAGGCTCGATCGGAGGAAGACTCTAAAGGTATTGGCCACAGGAGAATTATAAAAAAGGTAACCGTCAATTTATTTTAATCTTTTTGTATCGATTATTGTTGGGACAAAGTGGCAGCTCAGGAGATTATTCTTCTATTCAAGTGGTAGCTCCCTTATCCGGAATTGTGAAATACATGGGAGAAGAGGGCAACTGATAGTGCTTCTTTTGTCTTTTTCATACTGCGGGAAAGGAATTTTGGGTTAAAGTTTTTTCTCCAAATTGAAAGTTGAAAGTGACCCCAGTGTGAGAACAAAATAAGTGAGGTTATCAACCAATACTAGTATACCACTTACCGGCGTAAAGTGTCATACATTTTAGTTATTTTAACTTTATACAAAACGATTGGGTAAGGGAAAAAGTATAGTGGCAAAATAGGGCAAATATCTGATTTTTATTTGTTTCATATTTTTAAATTAATTTAGTATTTTAATTTTAATTTTTTTTGATTATTTTTTTTTTATTTATGATTTAAATTTCTTCGTTTTTTCGTGAAATTCATTTGTAAAAGGATCTAACTAGGATTTTGTGTGAAAAATAATTTAAAACGTGAAAAGAAGGCGACGGAGATACAAATTTTAATTGAAAATATAAAAAGCCTCAAATTTCAAGATTTTCTAGTGAGCTCATTAGGGAAATTTTTGAAAAAGAAAAAAAAGTAAATCAAGCGTTTGAGAGTTTGTAATTTTGGGGACCATAAATTCGGGATATTTGTCCGTTTTATGGTGCATTTTAGTTGATCCTTGTGTTTAGGAATTTTATAGTGTTTTTTTTTTTTTGTCAAAAAAAAAAAATTTTTTTTTATTTTTTTTTGGTTATTTGTTTTTTTGTTAGGTTTGAACATTTGTTCGATAACGTCTAATTGAGTTAAGTTATCTATATTTAAAGTATTACTAAAACAAAAAAGGTCGATTTTTTTTAAGAAAAAAGTTAGGAAAAATTCTAAAAATCGAATTTAACCGAACCGGATAAAATATTAATATATATTTCTTTTATTGTCAATTGACTGAATGAGTCGTCATATAGGTAGCTAATACCATTCGATATTGAGCTAAAGCTCTGTTATTTTAAAATTTGAATAATCATATACAAACCTTCGAAATATCGTAATTTATAAACTTACCAGTGATTAATTTTTTTTTATTTATATTGAAATTTGTTGCCATTAACCCTAGTAGTTTTTATGTCCAGGGAAGATACTTGATAATTCCCAAGGAAAAAGCCCCAAATTTCTTTTTATTATATTTATTTATGTTTTTTTTTATCAAAAATTCGAAAAAGTTTAGTAAAAGCCACTATTAGTGTTAAGATTATTTTGTGTTTTAGTGTAGTTTTTTTTATGTATAATAAATTATGAATTTAAGTTGAAAATTTTAAATATGTCTTGCTGATTTTTTTTAGTATAGGGATTTCAAGTGCAATGGAATAAGTGATTGTAAAAGGTGAGTTGTTGGTGTGGTATATGGGGGTCATCTGGTAGTCGATGGGATGACGCAGGTTGGGTATGGGCTACGCAAGGATGGGAAGTGACACCTTTCCCATAATGGAACCGTTATTAATTGTGGTAATCGTCGGTTGAGTTGGAATTTTAATTTGAATTATAGTTTTTTTTAAATTGGTACTGACACCTCCATATGTCAGGTATTTTTTTTTATTTTTTATTGTTGGACCGATTTGTTTGTGTGTGCGGGTTAAAGACACACGCCCGAAATGTTAGGAGCTAGTTAGGGTGGCACCACAGGCACAGTGAAGATGAGGTTACACAACAGTAAATGGCGCCCAAGGAAAATAGGAAACATCCAGGACAATAGCCCGAGAGTGTTAAGGGTGGGCCGAAGTGAATAGAGGAAAAGTGGTAACTTAGAAACAAAGAGGTAATCTAATCGTACCCTGGACTTCCGTTCAACCAGGTCAACGATTAACAAACAAATTCTTAATTTCTGGAGACTTAGCCTGAAAGGAAGGCCTAATCGCGAAGGAAATTTGGAACTCAAAGGAAATGTTAAGATTTTTTTTTTATTTAAATTTTGTTTTTGATTTTTTTTTGAAGGGAAATTTATTATGTCCTAATACATGATTTTATTAGTCGCATGATGAGATTTCAATGGGTAATCTGAGGAAAGGGATGTCCTAAAATATTTATTTATTTTAGTTCGCATGGACTTTTTATCGGAATTGGATCCTGTGATAAAAATTCACAGTTCGTCCAAAAGTTACTAGAATAGGATACCACAATAATAGGGGTTGAACGGATTTTGCGTAGAAGATTTGAAAAACCACTGCAACAACCGCCTGTAAACATTCATATAGAAAAACCATAGTACAAGAAATCCCGTATGTGTTTTGTGTATTGTATTTGAAAGTAATTGTGTTAAACTACATGTTTTTTTTTATTATTCGTGATTCGTCTATTTTTATTGTGTTGTATTGAGTTTGTGATTAATATTAAGGAAAATTTTATCTGACACTTAATTTTCTTTAACAAATTGCTTTACTTTGTGACTATTTACATATTATTAAGAGAATAGAGGGAAATTGCTAGGTATAATTTATAGTTTTTTTTTGGTTTGATTAAAATTTTTTATGAAAAGTTTTAGGCAAATGTTATAGAAACAACGGATTTTCATAATTTTTTTTTTTGATTTTATAATTTAAAATTTTAAATAATATTTGCTGATTATTAAGAGGATTTCGATTTTTTTTTTTTTTATTATTCTGCCGACAATTATACTAGAAGTTAGTTTGAATCGATTGATTTTCTTTTCAACTAGAAATTGGATTAGATATTTTGTTGGGCAAATTGGTACACAGGTTGATTTTAATCAAATAAAAAAATGGATGACATGGGTCTTCCCAGGACAAATGAAAAACAGAAGTCAGCTCCTCCGGGTACCCAGGATAACGGTATGATTGATTTGTCAAAATCTATAATTAATCAAACTTCGGGAAATAATCAGGACTTGTTACAGGGAACTCCAAGAGTGGGATCCCAAACAGGAGCAAGATCCAAGGAGTATGAATTTCCAAAGGCTCCACCTAATTTGTCAGTTCCTCCACCACCTATTAGAACCCAAAATGAAGGTTTTCATATAGCAAACAGCCCACGTATATATTCTACAATGATACAAAATTTAGTAGCAGAATCTCAGAAGAATCTTAGCAATCAGTTAGAAAGGAAAATAGATAATAAAATAAAGGAAAGTTTAGAAATTGGGTTTTCGACTATAATAGAGCAAATGAAGACAATGGCCTTAGGGGGTCATATGAAGGGACATTCAAGTGAATCTGCGGCTGATATAAGGAAAGAAACAGGGGCAGAATCATTTGGTTTAAACCGCGATAAACCTTTTCAAAGAAGGCTTGATTTTAATAAATTTTTAGCAGAAAACTCACCAAGGATGGCAAATCAAAACACAGGTCCAAATGGAGAATTTATTCAATATGACAATAGGGAAATACAAACCACTGGAAGACTGCCAATTAGAAAGACAGTATATGTAGACCAGTGGGACATAAGCTTCGACGGTAATAATGAACATTGTTATGTAGAAGACTTTATTTTCCGAGTGGAATATCTTCAGGCTCAATATGGCTATCCTTGGGAAGAGATTCAGAGAGAATTCCATAGATTATTTAAGGGAGAAGCTAAAGAATGGTACTGGTTAACCATTCAGACCAAGGGAATTACTCAATGGGATCAGGTGAAAAATGCTCTTTTACAACAATACCGCTCAAATCGCAGCGAGTACGAATTCATGAGGGAATTAGAAGAACGTCGTCAACGTCCTGGTGAATCTATTGACGCCTTTTTCCACGCCATGAGGAGATTGCGTGCCCGTTTGAGAACACCTTTGCCCGAATATGAGATGATAAGAATACTTAAAAGAAATCTAAAGCAAAATCTTGCACAAATTATTTTCCCGATGTCTATATATACGGTCGAGCAACTTCGAGATGAGTGTATTACTATAGAAAGAGATTTCCTTAGAAAAGAAAATGCTAATAATTTACCACCCCGTTTTAATCAGCCTAGGCGTCAAGTAAATGAAGTTTATGAGATAAATGATAGTGAAAATGAGTGCGAAACCATAGATGAGATAAAATATAAAAATAGGAATACAAGACCGAATTTAGTTACCAATAATACCAACCATCTGATATGCTGGAACTGCCGTCAAAAGGGGCACATGTTTATGGACTGTTTATCAGCTCAGCGAAACGTGTTTTGCTATCGATGTGGCCTTCCTAATGTTTATTCTCCTGAGTGTCCAAAATGTGCGGAAAACGCACAGAGGAGCGTGACGAAAACGGGAGAATCACGCTCCACTCAGACTCCCGTAGACTCCTAAAGGATATGGGAACTCAGACCAATGAAGCCGAAAATATAAAACAAAATAACTACAATATTCAGATGAAAAATGCTAATGATGATCAGGGAAAATATAAAATATTAGAAAAAGCGATTTTTAATAAAAATAGATTAGAAAATAGAAACGAAAGTTTAAGTAGAAATTCTGATAATTCAAATAGGTCGTATGAGGAAAGATTAAAAAATTATAATGCTGTTAGGGAAATAATATTTAGTGATGAACCAGAGGGTAAGAAATTAAAAAAGCTCAGGCAAGCTAGGGAGAAATTTAAAAATAAGAAAATGGTTTTTAAGGAAATTAAAGATTCTGTACTTAAATGCAGTGCCATATCCGTCAATAAGTTAAATGATCCGCGGGCTTTTGCGGAAATCGATGTAGGTCATTTAAAGGTTAGAGGATTATTGGACACGGGCGCATCTATCAGTTTATTAGGAAAAAATTGTGAGGAAATTGTCAACCAATTGGAGGCGGAAATAATACCATTATATACCAGAGTGGAAGCAGCTGGTGGTAAAAGATACTCAGTTTTAGGAAAAATAATCCTACCTGTAAGTTTTAATGACCTAGTGAGAGAAGTAGAATTTTATTTATGCCCAGATTTAGTGCAGGAAGCGTATTTTGGCGTAGATTTTTGGAGAAGTTTTGAATTAGCCCCGATAATATTTCCCGTAGAGGAAATTAATACAGAAAATTTGTTTAAAGAATTTCCTTTGAATACAACGGATGTAGAAGAACACGAATTATCGGATGTACAGAGAAAAAAGTTAGACAAAGTCAGGGCCAAGTTTAAAACTTACGAAGAATATGGACTAGGAAGAACAAACTTAGAGGAACACAAAATAGAGCTAATAGAAGGAGCAACTCCTATTAAAGACAGATACTACCCGGTATCACCAGCAGTGCAAGAACTTATGTATGCCGAAATAGATGAAATGCTAAAATTAGGCGTAATTGAAACAAGCAATAGCCCCTGGAGCAGTCGGTCTACGTTAGTAAGAAAGCCCGGCAAAAATAGGTTATGCTTAGACGCTAGAAAGTTGAATGATAGGACAATAAAAGATGCGTACCCCATTCAGAATATCGAGGGAATCTTAAGTAGGTTAGATGAGACTCATTATATTAGTAGTGTGGACCTCAAGTTTGCATTCTGGCAAATACGTTTGGAGAAAAAATCCAAGGCCTACACAGCCTTTACAATACCAGGGCGCCCTCTTTATCAATATGTCGTAATGCCGTTTGGATTATGCAACGCGGCGCAGAGGTTGTGTAGGCTTATGGATAAAGTCATTCCGGAGAGACTCAAATCCAACGTGTTCGTATACTTGGATGATTTATTGGTTATATCGTCAGGATTCGAAAGTCATTTGAAACTATTAGAAGAAGTGGCTGACTGTTTAAATAAGGCAAATCTAACTATCGGATTAAAAAAGTCTAAATTTTGCTTCAAAGAAATAAAGTATTTGGGATTTATAGTAGGCGGCGGAGTCATGAGGACTGATCCCGACAAAATCGAGGCCATTAAGACGATACCAATCCCTAAATCTGTAAAAGAGGTCAGAAGTTTTCTGGGTACAGCTGGGTGGTATCGTCGCTTTATTAGGGACTTTTCTACGATGACTGCACCTTTGACTGACCTGATAAAAAGGGAGTAAAATTTAAAATCACTGATGAAGCCATTAAAAGCTTTAGCCAGCTTAAACAGGCCTTGACAACAGCCCCACTTTTGGTACACCCCGATTTTAAAAAGAGATTTTATATTCAATGTGATGCCTCTAGTTATGGAGTAGGAGCCGTGCTCTTTCAAAAAGATAAAGAGCAAAATGAAAGGCCCATAGCTTTTTTCTCTCAAAAATTGAATTGTGCTCAGAAAAACTATAGCGTTACTGAGAAGGAGTGTTTGGCGGCGGTATTAGCGATCAAAAGATTTCGACCATATGTAGAATTAATGCCTTTCACGGTAATCACCGACCATGCGAGCCTTAAGTGGTTAATGTCACTTAGGGATTTGAATGGCCGTCTAGCCCGGTGGGCGTTACAGTTGCAAAGTTTTGATTTTGAAATCGAACATCGAAAAGGATCAGAGAATATCGTCGCCGACACTCTTTCCAGGGCTGTTGAAGAACTGGACGTATCACCCGAAGATTTGCTAGGATTTGAAACCACTGAATTCGAATCTGAAGAATATAGGCAATTAAGAGAAACGATAAAAAAGAACCAAGAAAAATTTCCCGATATAACCGTAGAAAAAGGCTTAGTGTTTAAAAGAAATAATTTAACCTCTGATATAAATGATTTGGAAGAATTTCAGTGGAAACTTTGGGTCCCAAATTCATTGACACATACGCTTATAAAAGAGGCGCATGAACCTGAGGAAAAATCACATGGGGGAATCAATAAAACCCTACATTTCCTAAGAAATAAATATTACTGGCCAAATATGGTTTTACAGGTTAAAAACTACGTAAACCAATGTACTATATGTAAAGAGTGTAAATCAACAAATAAAAGATTAATGCCAGAAATAGGAAATGAAGTGGTCACCGACAGACCCTTTCAAAAGATTTATATTGATTTTTTAGGGAAATATCCCCGATCCAAAAAGGGAAATGCATATATCTTTTTAGTTGTTGACCACCTGACAAAATTTGTATTTCTAAAGGCGATGAAAGAGGCGACCTCAACAAATGTTATCAACTTTTTAAATGAACAGGTATTTCATAATTTCGGAGTACCGGAAGTAATACATTCCGACAACGGAAAACAATTTATATCGAAGGATTTTCAAAATATGGTACAAAGTTATGAAATAAACCACATAAAAACAGCAGTTTATTCCCCACAATCGAATGCTGCAGAAAGAGTAAACCAAAGTATATTAGCAGCTATAAGAACCTATCTGAAAAATGACCATAGAGAATGGGACTTAAATTTACCACATATTGAAATTGCTTTACGAACGGCCGTGCACACAGGGACAGGTGTAAATCCCTTTTTTGCTCTATTTGGTCACACAATGTTCACCTGTGGATCCGACTACAAATTGGCTAGAAAACTAAAAGCATTAGACGATACGGAACTGGTAACAATGGAGAAATTGGACAAAATAAGACTGATTAGGGACAAGGTAAAAAGTAATATACATAAGGCCTATGAAAAAAGTGCATTGAGATACAATGAGGGCGCTAGACTTGTCCGTTTTAAACCTGGTCAAGAAGTGTATAAGAGAAATTTCGTCCTCAGTGACTTCAAAAATAATATAAATGCAAAATTCTGCAGAAAATTTACTAAGTGTAGGATTTTACGAGTAATAGGAAATAATATGTATGAATTAGAGTCTTTAGCCGGTGTACCATTGGGGAGTTACCACGCTAAAGACATTAAGCAATGAGAAGGATGATAATGGGGAAGGTGCAATAATAGTTAGTGCTAATAAGGGTATAATCAATACTTAGTTGTAATAATATAATATAAAAGTGCAATTTTACCATCATTTGTGCAATATTAGGCTAAGTTGTGATGTACCATTTGTGAGTTATTTCTTCCATAATTGTCAACCTTCCTTTTTTATTTACACGTCCATATTTATACACCATGCTGTCCCATATTTATTTGCTCATATTTATACACCATTGTTTACCTATATTTATTCATTCATATTTATACACCATAGTTTTTTTTCTTTTTTTTGGTTTGTTTAAGGCAGATTTATACAGGTTTCTTTTTGATATTAAGATACATTTTCTTATATTTTGCTTGTATATATTTAACCGCTCTTTTCCGCCGTATTTTAAACTATAAAGTTTTTTTTTGAGATAGCTGCGTTGTTGTGTTATGATAATATAATTCGTATATCCAAGTATATGTTACTTTTCAGTTTTCGTGGAATTTTTTGTTGAACAGAAAGGGAACTTTTGAATCGACCATACCATTTTCAATTGGAATTAAGCATCTCAAAATTATCCGAATTTTTAAACCAAGGTTCTCTATCTACAACACATTTTGAGGGTTTTACATTTTAAATTACCAGCTTTGAACTGATTCATTTCATACGAACAGATAGATATATAGGCCATCAAGGGTATCTGAAATGGTAAAAGAAAATTTCACACAAAGTATCAAAAATTTCAAAATTTATTTCAAATAAAATACTTATCTAAAAAAAAAAAAAAAAAAAAAAAAAACTTGAGGCTGACAAACATATGGTCACCCAAACGTAGTATTTTGTACAATTTTGTTGTTGCCCGGCTAACTCAGTTGAATTTAGGATCGATAATATGAACGTGGGTGTAGCCTACGTTGGGCGCTTGAAAGAAGCTGCACAAGTACTTGGCCAATAAACACCCGTCCCTCTGTTGTTTCTTCTGCAGGCATCGAAATATCAGAGCTTTGTTGAGGGTGTCTATGATGGATAATTTAATTTTTTTTTAGTTGTAATTTATTTATTAAAAAAATCAGAATGCGTCGATTGTGTTTTTATTATGGAATATGAGAATGGATGGCTAAAGAAAACAACGAACAGGGTTGTATGTATTACGGATAATATTTCAGGTAGGCTTGCCAGATCGGATGAGGGGAATAGGAGTGAAAATAACTCTTAAGAGATACCTATGTTCTCTTGTGGAACATGACATGGAGGAAAAAATTTGAAAATGTTACGAAGATTATTGAGATTAAAGAGCAACTTTCGTGAATCAGGGGAGTTATAAATGAAAATGTATATAATTGCAATTTTTTTTTGCTGATTTTTGTTGGTAAAATATGTTCAGTTAGACAATTTAAGTAAAGTTGGGCTTAGCGGTTCTTATGTTAAAAGATTTTAAATCATTTGTGGCGTGACAAGGTTATAAATAACTTTAAAATCTACGGAAGAAGTTAAGTAAAAGTAAAAAATTATAATTTGTTTTTTTTTTGCAAAGTGAACTCCATTTTCTTTGGTGATAACCACATAAGTGAGTTTTAAAAAGTTTTTTTTTGTAAATTTAAATTAAATTTATTTAAATGTTTTAATTATGATTAAATAGAAATACGACGATAAAATTTACGGAAGATTTTAATGTGAAACCTGGCACGGAAATTTAATTTTTATTAATAAAAAAATCTTTTTTATATTCAAACCGTAAGTGTTAATTAATATGGCCGACAAGAAAATTCTAGATTTGTAAAGTCGAAATGCATTTATATTATTTTTCATAGTGTGGTCAAATAACTCTGAACGCAAGTTGCTCGGAAGGCTCGATCGGAGGAAGACTCTAAAGGTATTGGCCACAGGAGAATTATAAAAAAGGTAACCGTCAATTTATTTTAATCTTTTTGTATCGATTATTGTTGGGACAAAGTGGCAGCTCAGGAGATTATTCTTCTATTCAAGTGGTAGCTCCCTTATCCGGAATTGTGAAATACATGGGAGAAGAGGGCAACTGATAGTGCTTCTTTTGTCTTTTTCATACTGCGGGAAAGGAATTTTGGGTTAAAGTTTTTTCTCCAAATTGAAAGCTGAAAGTGACCCCAGTGTGAGAACAAAATAAGTGAGGTTATCAACCAATACTAGTATACCACTTACCGGCGTAAAGTGTTATACATTTTTAGTTATTTTAACTTTATACAAAACGATTGGGTAAGGGAAAAAGTATAGTGGCAAAATAGGGCAAATATCTGATTTTTATTTGTTTCATATTTTTAAATTAATTTAGTATTTTAATTTTAATTTTTTTTGATTATTTTTTTTTTATTTATGATTTAAATTTTCTTCGTTTTTTCGTGAAATTCATTTGTAAAAGGATCTAACTAGGATTTTGTGTGAAAAATAATTTAAAACGTGAAAAGAAGGCGACGGAGATACAAATTTTAATTGAAAATATAAAAAGCCTCAAATTTCAAGATTTTCTAGTGAGCTCATTAGGGAAATTTTTGAAAAAGAAAAAAAAGTAAATCAAGCGTTTGAGAGTTTGTAATTTTGGGGACCATAAATTCGGGATATTTGTCCGTTTTATGGTGCATTTTAGTTGATCCTTGTGTTTAGGAATTTTATAGTGTTTTTTTTTTTTGTCAAAAATAAAAAATTTTTTTTTATTTTTTTTTGGTTATTTGTTTTTTTGTTAGGTTTGAACATTTGTTCGATAACGTCTAATTGAGTTAAGTTATCTATATTTAAAGTATTACTAAAACAAAAAAGGTCGATTTTTTTTTAAGAAAAAAGTTAGGAAAAATTCTAAAAATCGAATTTAACCGAACCGGATAAAATATTAATATATATTTCTTTTATTGTCAATTGACTGAATGAGTCGTCATATAGGTAGCTAATACCATTCGATATTGAGCTAAAGCTCTGTTATTTTAAAATTTGAATGATCATATACAAACCTTCGAAATATCGTAATTTATAAACTTACCAGTGATTAATTTTTTTTTATTTATATTGAAATTTGTTGCCATTAACCCTAGTAGTTTTTATGTCCAGGGAAGATACTTGATAATTCCCAAGGAAAAAGCCCCAAATTTCTTTTTATTATATTTATTTATGTTTTTTTTATCAAAAATTCGAAAAAGTTTAGTAAAAGCCACTATTAGTGTTAAGATTATTTTGTGTTTTAGTGTAGTTTTTTTTATGTATAATAAATTATGAATTTAAGTTGAAAATTTTAAATATGTCTTGCTGATTTTTTTTGTATAGGGATTTCAAGTGCAATGGAATAAGTGATTGTAAAAGGTGAGTTGTTGGTGTGGTATATGGGGTCATCTGGTAGTCGATGGGATGACGCAGGTTGGGTATGGGCTACGCAAGGATGGGAAGTGACACCTTTCCCATAATGGAACCGTTATTAATTGTGGTAATCGTCGGTTGAGTTGGAATTTTAATTTGAATTATAGTTTTTTTTAAATTGGTACTGACACCTCCATATGTCAGGTATTTTTTTTTATTTTTTTATTGTTGGACCGATTTGTTTGTGTGTGCGGGTTAAAGACACACGCCCGAAATGTTAGGAGCTAGTTAGGGTGGCACCACAGGCACAGTGAAGATGAGGTTACACAACAAGTAGTTTCACGGGTCACACAAAAAAAATACCCACACTAAATTTAATCACGACACTTTCTTCCAATGTAGTTCTGGGCTCACATTAATTTCACTCACTAAATTTATTAATACTACACTAAACTATATGTTTTTCTTATTTTTTTTCTTTTTATATTTCAATTGACTATTTTAATTTTTTTGGGGTTTAATACCCTGCCACACACAAAAAAGCTATGATTTATTTAAATCTTATGTTTTTTTGTTTTAAACAAAAAATAATTTTTTTTTGTAAGAAATTATTAACTTCCTTTTTTTTTCTTTTTAATTTCCAAAACACACGATATTTTTTTGTTCCACCGGAACGGACTCACCAATGACTTTTTTTTCTTTATTGAGTTTTAGCCTTTGGCCGTTTTAAGATGGCCGTTGATTTGAAGTTGGGCAGGAATACGGTACGGTTTTGTGGATTTATCCAGTTTTTATATCCAAAACAATATAGTTATCGGGGTGACTTCCAAAACGTTGTGGACTACAGTCCCAGGGATCACAGGAGCCACTTGGTCTTCCTGGTATTTCCCAATAACAAGACTGTAGCCCAACTCTCCAATAAAAATGAATTACTCGTCCCGGGTATTTTTAAAACAATGGTGAATCTACGGCTTGGTCGTATGCCAAAAACAGACAAAAAATAAAATTTGTATCACTTTGCACTGAAGTAAGTTACACGGCACTTCTTTACTTCCTGCCTTTACGGACGTTGCTTTCGTAATCTTATTTAAATTTTTCACTTGTACCACCAAGCCGTAGTTCAAAACAAATGTCCACAAAACCGCCATTTCCGTTCTGTCCTCTTCTTTTCAACGCCCACTTAAACATTGGCAACATCCCTCCCACTCTAACTATTTAAATTAAAAAACAAAAAAAAATACGCGGCACCTACGCTTCGTTAATTTTTTTTCAAAATAATTGCCATTTCTTTCATTCTATTTACATTTAAATTATTGTTCTCGTAACATTCTTCATGGAAACAGCTGATTGGTTTGTATGTGAAGTTAACAACTTTCCCTTTTTAAAGAAATCAACAAAACATCACAACACCGCTACAGACTTTTAAAAAGTATGAAATCTACCACACTATCCATCCAAGCAACTGTGCTCGAGGGGGGAGTGCTATATTAATAAAAAAGAGTATTTCACATTGGGAAGAAAACAAAATTTCTTGCGAAGAGTTTCAAGCTACAACAATAACAATTACATTTAATGGATCTCCCATATCTGTAACATCAGTTTATAGTCCACCGAGACACAATATAAAAATCCATCAATACAAAGATTTAATAAATTCACATAAATACAAATTTCTTATGGGAGGAGACTTTAATGCGAAAAATATTCAATGGGGTTCAAACCTGACAACAACAAAAGGTAAAGAACTATTAAACGCCATAAAAAACACTGGTAGTAGAGTGGTGTCCACTGGTAAACCAACTTATTGGCCTACTGATACAACGAAAACGCCAGACGTTATAGACTTTTTTATTCTTAAAAAAATTTCCCTAAATTGCGTCTATATAGAAGATGGATATGAACTTAGTTCTGACCACTCACCAATTTATCTTACCCTTAACGGTATGGTTACACAAAATACATCTCACAATAGAATTGTTAACAAGAAAACAGATTGGAACTACTTTAAATCAATAATTAATTCATCAATAAATCATGGTCAAATTAACTCTACTGAAGATATTGAAAAAGAAACTCTTTTGTTCACAAACACACTTCAACAAGCGGCTTGGCAAAGCACTCCCGAACTAACGAAGAAGCCTGGTTCTCCTTCTTATCCTCTAAAAATAAAACAGCTTATTTCTTCAAAGAGAAAGCTACGTAAAAAATGGCAACAGTCTCGCTCACCTGATGATAAGTCCAGATTAAACCATGCAGCCCAATTTCTAAAAAGGGAAATTAAAAAATTCAAAGAAGACAATCTAAGTGATTATCTTTCAAACCTAACTTACGATAGTAAAACTGACTATTCCCTTTGGAAAGCAGCTAAAGATCATAATAGACCAACACCAAACAAAACTCCAATTTTAAAAACAAATGGTACCTGGGAAAAAAAGTAATTCAGAAAAAGTTGACACATTCGCTGATCATCTCAGCACTGTCTTTGGAACTAAAAGAACCCAATCCACCTCGATAAATGACATTTCCCTAAATAGTTATGGAAATTACGCCAATTATAACTCTGCAAGTTCTGGAATAAACAACAATCATAATAATATTGCAGAATTGAACAACATTAAACAAGTTTATCTAAAGGAAGTTATAAATGAAATTAAGTACATAAACTCCAAGAAATCTCCTGGATTCGATCAAATTACTGCCGACATATTGAAAAATTTACCACACAACGGAGTGGTTAAACTAACTACCATTTTTAACGCTTCCCTAAAATACAAATATATATCATGCTACTGGAAGGTAGCAGAAATAATAATGGTCCCCAAACCAGGAAAAAATGCTCATGAAGTCAAATCCTACCGACCTATTTCGTTACTGCCCATAATGGGAAAACTATTTGAAAGAATAATTAGCACAAGATTAGAATTCGTTATAAAAACCAAAAACCTGATTCCAGACCATCAATTTGGATTTAGAAAACAACACTCTACTATAGAACAGATACACAGAGTTACACATCAAATAGAGATCGCTCTTGAACATAAGGAGGTATGCTCAGCAGTCTTCTTAGACGTATCCCAAGCTTTCGATGGTGTCTGGCATGCTGGACTTATGCGAAAGATACAAAGCATTCTACCTACAACATATTGCGAACTACTAGAGTCCTACATTTCAGATAGATACTATAGAGTAAGGTGCGAAAATCAGTACTCTAAACTTCATCAAATAACCTCTGTTGTCCCTCAAGGTAGTATTTTGGGCCCAACGTTATACTTATTGTACACATACGATATGCCTGTCACCAACAACTGTTTTATAGGCACTTTTGCTGATGACACAGTTATATTAGCGAAAGGTAAATCTAATCTAGAATCAACAACAATTCTTCAAAACGCGTTAAATCAAGTTGATCTGTGGACAAAAACTTGGCGTCTACAACTAAACAGCTCTAAATCAATTCATATCGACTTCACTCTAAAAAAATTGAGCACATTCCTATCTATATAGACAATCAGCAGGTGCCTATATCCGAGCATGCAAAATACCTTGGAATGACGCTTGATGAAAAGCTTCTTTGGAAGAAGCATGTTGAAAAGAAAAAAAATGAGCTCGACATCAAATATAGAAAATTAATGTGGCTAGTTGGTAGAAATTCAAATCTTTCGACACACAATAAATTAATGTTGTACAACCAAGTTCTCAAACCTGTATGGTTGTATGGCATTCAAATTTGGGGATGCGCCAAAAACCATGTAATTGAGATAGTTCAGCGGTTTCAAAACAAAGTATTAAGAAACATAGTAGGTGCACCGTGGTACATCAGAAATGAAGAGCTTCATCGGGATCTTAAAATAAACTCCGTTAAACAGGAAATAATTCTTAATGCTAGAAAACATGACACAAGGCTTCAAAACCATACAAACTCGGAAATTCCTACGTTGCTTAATACATCCGTATTAAGCAGAAGGCTAAATCGTTTCAAACCTCATGATCTGGTTACACGGTTCGATGGGGAACATCAAGGCCAATGAGCCTATAAACTACAAATAAATATCTATAAATGAACTACTAGTTAGTCACTAAATGAGACTAGTTGTAGGTTAATGTTAAGCAAAACTTATCTAAATTTGTTTAAATAAAGAAGAAAAAAAAAAAAAGTTTTTGATTAAACCGTTACTTTAAAAAAAACGTTACTTTTATTTGTTAAAAAAGTAACGGTTACTTTTTTAAAAATGCCGTTACCTATTTTGCAAAAACGAAAGACTTTTTCCACTTTTTCGCACTCTACGTTGGAATATTGAAAAATCCCTTGTAAATTTCAAGTTCATAGGTCCAGGGGTCTAGGCTGGGCGATGTTGAGTCAGTCACTCACACCACTTCTTTATATATATGTATATAGATTATTTGTATACATTAATATGAAAAAAAATATACAAGAAATATTTTTACCTCTATTTGTAGTCTAACAGCCGTATTTATAAAAAAGTCTTATTGTGAGTTTACAGAGTGCAATAGCTATTATAGACTTTTTGTCTTATTAATCACTCATAAAAGTTTTAATTCATAAAGAAACAATAACAGCTCCATAACTATTGAACGTTTGTAGTAATTTTTTGCTTATGTATGGCAACTCTCTTTTTATTTACTTGTCATTTAGTTGTTAGTGACGCTTTAAACCACTGATTAATAAACCCGATAATCAATTATATGTTTATTTGTCCATAATTTTTTTCAACATTCGACTTAAAAAGTATGTTTTAAAAAAAAAAACGTATAAAATGAGTTCTGAAAAAAATTTAAACAAAAATATAGCAAAACTGTTTTGAGTTTTCTATTTTAGTAGTATATGGTAACAAAAATAATCGAATAAAGAGTTTGTTTACATCTGATTTACATCACTAACATATTTTGTCAGGTTTTTATTTTATTTCTGTGATTTTTTTTTACCAAAAATAGACTGATTTGTGCCAAAAAAAAAATAAAAAATGGATTTAGATTTCCAAAAACAAATAAAACCAATAAAAGAAGTGGAAAACAGGTATGTGTGTTAATAAATACTATGAATGGACATACCAAAATAATTTTAATTGTATATTTTCTATTTTTTGAAGGAAACAAAAAAGAGGCAAAGGTCTGAAAACTAAAAGATCATTCAATATATTTAAAAATGTCTATTACACATACTTATAATTTTTTTCATTTTACAATTTCTTATAGGAGCTGTTAAAGGATTTAATAAAAAAAGAGTGAAGGATATAGAAAACAAAAATAATCACTTTAATCACTTTCTATTAATATTTTTCAAAAATATTCTGCAGAAATATTTTTATAAAAGGTAAACAATAGTCAAATGTAGATTTAAACAAAATGTCTAAATGCAAAATGTCTTCTTATTTTTGGTTTAAAGAAGGGTAAATCCAACAATAAAATTTCTTACTTTATGAATGGTTTATTAAAGGTTTAAAAGACTATTTTTCGTTTATAAATACAACTATAGCAAATTTTGGTTAAAAACATTTAATAAATCAAAAATACATTTTTATAAATACGGCTGTAAGATTTTAACACGATAAGTGTAAAAAAACAATAAAATAAAGTTTTAACGGGAAAAAGTGTAGAAAATTAGAACGTAATTATAACAAAATTATATTTCTAGAAAATTTTGTAGAATTCTGGTTAAAAGAATTACAGGACGTCAAGATTGTTCTTTAAATCGAGATATTCGTTAAACAACAAAACGAATAAAAAACAAAACTATGCAATTATTATTTATATTTTTTAAATTTATATATTTTTTATTTTCGTTCGACTTGTTCGTTAAAGCGTTACTTCAGTGTGAAGAGTTTGACATTCGTTGAACCGGGAATTTTTTTCATTAAGTGTTGTTTTTAATTTTTTTAATTTTTTTTTTTTTAATTTTAAATATAAAAAAAAAATTAGTAAAAAGCACTTCAAAAATTATAAATTTTTTTGGAAAAAGTAATTTTTTCAAACAGTTATTTAATTTTTGAAAAAATGTATTTTTTTCGGTATTTTTTTGCAGATGGTACTTTTTTAGAAAACGTAATTTTTTTTTGGTAATTTTTTTTTGAAAAATAGAAGTTTTTTTTGGAAAATGTATTTTTTTGGAAAAAGTGCTGTTTTGAAATTGGTACTTTTTTAGAAAAATTAAATTTTTTTTGTACTTTTTTTGAAAGACACTTTTTGTTTTTTTTTTTGTGGACGATACTTTAGGTGGGAAATGGAAATTTTTTAGGAAAAAGTATTTTTAGCGGAAAAAATTACTGTTTTTAGTATTTTTTCTGGAAAAAGTACTTTTTGAAATTGTTATTTTTTTAGAAAAATTTATTTATTTTTTTTTTTGTTTGGAAATTGTATCTTTTTTTGGAAAAGGTGTTTTTTTGGGAAGAAGCACTTTTTTGAAATTGGTACTCATTTTAAAAATCAAACTTTGTTGGTAGTTTTTTTTTGGGAAATTTACTTTTTCGGTATTTTTTTTGGAAAAGGTTCTTTTTTGGTACTCTTTTTGGCAGATACAGAAAGTACTTTTTAAAATTGCTACATTTTTAGAAAATTTTAATATTTTTGGTACTTTTTGTTTGGAAAAATTTTTTTTGGAAAAGGTATTTTTTTTTTGGAAAGAGTACATATTTGAAATTGGTACTTTTTTAGAAAAATTTATTTTTTTTGTACTTTTTTGGAAAAAATACTTTTTTTGGAAAAAGTACTTTTTTTAGATTAGTACTTTTTTAGAAAAATTATTTTTTTGTACTTTTTTCCAATACTTTTTGGTACTTTTTTAGAAAAATTAAATTTTTTTGAAAAAGAAACATTTTTGGTACCTCTTGTTTGGAAAAAGAAACGTTTTTGGTACTTTATTTTGGAAAGTGGTACTTTTGTAGAAAAATAAAATTTATTGTGCTTCTTTTTGGTTTTGTTAAAAGGTAAATTTTTGGGAAGTTTTTTTTTTTGAAACGGGAAAGTTTTCGTTACTTTTTTTGAAAAAGATACTTTTTTTTGGAAAAGATACTTATTTTTTGGAAAAAAGGTACTTATTTAGGGAAAAAGTACTATTCTGAAAATTTTTTTGGTACTTTTTTACAACAGTTTTTGGTACTTTTTTCTGAAAAGGGTACATTTTTTGGAACTTTTTTCGGCAATTATTTTATTTGAAAATATCGGTAATTTTTTTTTTTGGAAAGGTACATTTTTGAAAATGGTACTTTTTAGAAAAATTAATTTTTTTGGTACTTTTTTGTCAATAGTTTTGGTACTTTTTTTGAAAATGAACGTTTTTGGTACTTTTTCTCGTGGAAAATGTACTTTTTTTTTTGAAGAAGGTACTTTTTTTTGGAAAAAGGAACTTATTTATGTAAAAAGTACTATTTTGAAATTGGTACTTTTTTAGAAAAAGATTTTTTTGTGAGTTGTTGGTTAGTTCGGTTAAAGATCATGAATATTTTTCCATATTAACAGAAAAATTATTTATTTGTGATAATTTACTTTAATTAACAGAAAAAACAATTAGAAAAAAGTTATTTGACACCTGCATGAATGGAGTTAACTTTCTAGCCCGCAACGGCCTTCATCAACATTCTTCGTGCCTTAAAGTGTTAAATTGTAAACATCATCTACATATTTAACTCAACTAGTTAGGTTAAAAATAGGCCGTAACTTAGTTTGAGTATGACGAAATTTACTGCGAACTTATTTTCTATAAAGCTATGTTTAGTTGTTAATTATTACCACAGTTGCCAGTTCAACTAATTAAGTTGAAATTTGACTGCCAGTTATTTTCAAATGTCATCATATTCTATCCTTTACATTGTAAGTGAAGGAATATCAAACATTGAAGATTTTATTCGTTTTTCAACATATGTCGAGCACATATATTAAGCGAATTTTTGCACTGTACCTTGTGTGTGGTTAATAGTGAATTTTTATTGTACTTTTTACAATAGTTTTTTGTACTTTTTTCTGAAAAGGGTACATTTTTTGGTACTTTTTTTGGAATAGGCTTTTTTCGGTAAATATTTTTTTTTGAAAATTTCGGTACTTTTTTTTGAAAAGGGACATTTTTGAAATTTATACATTTTAGAAAATTTAACTTTTTTGGTACTTTTATTTTGGATAAGGGACTTTTTTCGGTAATTATTTTTCTTTGAAAATTTCGGTCCTTTTTTTTTGGAATGGGAAATTTTTGAAATTAGTTCATTTTTAGAAAATTTTATTTTTTTTGGTACTTTTTAGACGATAGTTTTGGTACATTTTTTTTTGGAAAAAAGAAAAATTTTTTGCTACTTTTTTTTGAAAATGAACATTTTCGGTACTTTTTCTCTTGGAAAATGTACTGTTTTTTTGGTACTTTTTTCTAAAAAGGGTACATTTTTTGGTACTTTTTTTTGGGAAGCGGACTTTTTCGGTAATTATTTTCTTTGAAAATTTCGGTACTTTTGTTTTGGAAAGGGACATTTTTGAAATTGGTACTTTTTTAGAAAATTAAATTTTTTTGGTACTTTTTTGCCAATAGTTTTGGTAAAATAAAAATTTGTTGGTACTTTTTTTTGAAAATGAACGTTTTCGGTACTTTTTCTCTTGGAATATGAACTTTTTTTTTTTTGGAAAAAGGTACCTTTTTCGGAAAAATGGACACTATTTTCCGAAAAAGGGGGAGTTTTCCACTTTTTGGCCTTCTCCGTTGGAATATCCAAAACCGCTTCTTAGTGGAGGTCGAAGTCGGAGGAGGAATATATGTACCAAATTTCAGGTTCCTAGGTCCAGAGGCCTTGGCTGGGAAAAATGGACATTATTTTCCGAAAAAGCAGTTTTTCTACTTTTTGGCCTTGTCCGTTGGAATATCAAAAAATCGCTTCTTATTGGAGGTGTAAGTCAGAGGAGGAACATATGTACCAAACTTCAAGTTCCTAGGTCCAGCGGTCTTGGCTGGGCGATGTTGAATCACTCAGCCCTCAGCCACTCAGTCACGCCACTCTTATACAGTTATAGATTAATGCAGAATTGCAATAAAATAATTAATGTATAAAAAATTAATATAACAAAACTTACTGACTAAGCATAACAATGTTTTAAGTCGTTGACTTTTATTCTAGATATTTTATGCAAACAAACAGTATTTAAGTTATTGAACTTAGTCTAGATGTTTGCATGTTAAACAATATTTAAGTTGTTGAATCATATCAATGATTAACCCATGTAGGGCTGAACATTCTCCCCGGCGTTGAACAGAGGTTCAACTAAGATGCCAATCCATCTGGTAATAATGGAATTAAGTACTTATGATGTCGATTGTTATTGGCCTTGGTTGTGGGATTGGTCTTGCCGTTACTTGGTCAACATTTTTAGGATCGTTCCTGTGATATCGTTGTAATAGTTTCATGCCTATGAAAATAAGCGCCAACAGGATTGAGAGGATTAGGGCAATGTAATGATGTTGGTTATTAGAGTTGATAATTTTCGGGATATGAATAAGGGCTGAGTCATTTAGTTGCCTTTTCAAATCGGTTAGTTGATCTAGTTGGGGTTTGAATTGATGATTTGTTGTATTAAAAACCCTTCTTATTTCATGAGGTGTGCTGATTGATTCGATTTGCTTAAATTTGGCATACGAGAGGTGCAAATAGGTTAATGCCCCAAAATGGCCCAGTATTGTTATCGTGTTGGTTTTGATAATACAACCCGATAATGTGGCTTGTACAGTTTCTGTGCCGCAAACTGCAGAGAATTCGGAGGTTGTTGTCATAGAAAATATCCATTTGTTTGGGTTGTTTAATTGAGTCCATGCAAATGTACCTGGTAGTCGGGCTAACTTGCAGCTAGTTGTATTTTTGTTGTTGAACATGTTGATGTCACATGAATTTATGTCTGAATTCCTTCCTAACTTGGATTGGTGACATTTTCAGTAGACAATGGAATGTACTGATCTCTGTGTGAATTTACTGCTATGAAGGAGCTATCTGGTATGATGGCGATGAGAGTTTGGTTCTTCTTGATTGGAACCGGAATTATCTTAAATAACTCTAAGACTTGCTGGTCAACTAGTGGTAGCTTAATGTCGAAAACTACTTCTCCTTTGGTAACGGCACCCTTAGCATTCATTAACTTGTAGAGCTGAATGAGGTTGTCGTCGTCAATTGGAAGTGAATTAAAGGCCGGGAGATGAGCCTTGATGGTAGCTAGCTCGGCTTTAAGCTGGTGAGGTGGTAATAGCAGTGGACTTATTTTTTCATTATGTGCGTCTGTGAGTACATTAATGATATCAGATTCTGTTCTTTGGAGATTTGTTGCTAATAGTGCGAGATGAGTTGACAGAATTCCGAATAAATGTGTTTTGCTGATTTGTTGCGATTCTTTGTCTAATAATAAATGTGTTTTGCTGATAATAAATGTGTTTTGCTGATTTGTTGCGATTCTTTGTCTAATAGAATCGTTTCTTGATGGATTCTTTCCAAGATTTTATTAATGCTTTTTTGGGTTCTGCTTTCGTCTTGTTTTATGACGTTTATGGTTGAGTCTATGATTGATGTCTGATTTTTTAAATAATTGGAGGATGTGCCCCTTCTCGGTTTTAGCTTGATTAATGGTTCTGGACATTTCTTCGGCATAGTCTGAATCCAAAACACCGAATAATGATCGTGCTATATTTCCGATAATGTTGAATGTTGCTCTTTTTGCTCGATGTATTGAAAATATCTCCTTCTCTTGGCGCAATTCATTGCTTATTTGGTCAAGGTTGTTGGTAAGGACCTTACACATAGACTGATGTTTGATTTCAGTGCTTGTATTCCTGATGAAAGAGACTCTAGTTCTGATTAAAACGGAGCTAAGTCATAGTACACCATCATTTTCCATTCAGATGTAACTAATTTCGTTGTTCCAATTCCTTTAAAGTAGAGTTCTGGATCAGTGCGAAACTTGCTGATCTTTATGTCGCTGCTTATGACTGCTGGGATGAGTAGAAGTGTTGTGAGCATGGTAACTAACGTCGACTTCTTAATTGAAGGAGCCTTATCTTGTTTGTGTTTCTTCGGTGGAACAACCTCTGCCTCGTCTGTAGGCAATGGTCGAATTTTTAATGTTTCCCTGACTGGGGTTTTTTCTTCACCTTCGTGAAATAATGGTGCTAGTCTGGTAATGAAACGCCTTGATGTTCCCGACGCTGTTTTTAGGTCTACCACCCGAACCTTACCGTCATTTCCCTGGTAGGTCTTGAGAATTCTTCCGAGTGGCCATTGCATAACAGGTACGTTATCTTCCTTTATGATGACCAATTGCCTTTCTTGCACATTCTCGGCTGATGTTTTCCATTTTCGTTTTTCTTGAAGATGGTGTAAATAATCGGTAGACCAATTTCTCCAGAATTCATGTTTAAGGTGAGATACATATTCCCACCTTTTGGCAAGGGGCTTGATTGGCTGTGCTGCACTAGTATCCACTTGAGCTGTGAGTGGCTCTCCAATTAAGAAGTGTCCTGGGGTTAATGCGGTTAAGTCATTTGGATTGGTTGTTAGTGGTGTAAGCGGTCGTGAATTTAAAATTGCTTCGATTGCAATTATTACTGTTTCAAGCTCTTCGTGCGTGAGCGAAGCTGTTGATACACTTCGTAATAACATTTGTTTGGCGGATTTAACGGCTGCTTCCCATAATACGCCAAAATGAGGTGTTCTAGGGGGTATGAATTTGAATTCAATGTTCTCCATGATCGGATGATCGATTCTTGTGAGGTCTTAGCAAAGATGGCCTCGTCTAATTCTTCTAGTTGATTTCGTGCACCGATGAAATTTGTAGCGTTGTCTGAATAAATTGTCTGACAACGTCCTCGCCGTGCTAAAAACCTTTTGAGAGCTTCAATAAATGCATCGGTGGTGAGGTCACCCACTACTTCTAGATGTACGGCCTTTGTTGAGAAACAGATGAAAAGTGCTACGTAGACATTATGTGGTTTTTTACCTCTCAATTTATAATGGACCCAGAAGGGACTGCAGTACTCGACTCCCGACTTAATAAATGGTCGAGCTGGGGTGACTCTGCTTGCTGGTAGTTCGCCCATAGCTTGGGTGAGTAATTTTGGTTTTGCCCTTGTGCATCGGACGCAATTTTGGACGGTAGTTCTGGCCATTGATTTGCCTTTGATGATCCAGAATTGCTCTCTGGAAATTGCTAATAATGTTTGTGGACCACAGTGATGATTGTCCTTATGAATCATTTTCAATATTAGTTTTGAAATTGTATCGTTGTATGGTAACAGTATTGGATGTTTGGCGTTGAAGGATTGGTGTGAGGCCTCTAGTCTTCCCCCGACTCGAAGAACATCGTTTTCGACTTACTTATTTGTTTTTTTTTAGTTTGATAATGTCATCCTTGAAATCAGCTGCTTGTATAGCTCTGACGTTAATTCGGTTGGGGCAATTATCTTGGTTGTTGCTCGATCGGCCCTTTTTAGCTTGGTATTCTGGATAAAGCGCAATATGTATGCTACTATTCTTTGAAGGACCTTAAAGGAATCCCGATGATTAATTTTGTAAATGATCTCTTCTAATCCTGTGTAAGCAATTGCTGCGGTGGTAACAGTTTTTTGCTTAAACTTCATGTCAATTGCAGATTGTAGGTTTTTCGAAAATGCCTTAGGCCACTGATCTTCTTTACCATGTAAGAAAATTGGTCCATAGAGACACAAGGTGCATGCTGATAACTTCTCGGGACTTAAACCTCTTGAGATTAGGTCAGCGGGATTTTGCTTGGAACTAGCGTCTTTATTTTAAACCCGTGTATTTTGCTGATTCGATTTGCTACAAAGGTGTGGAGTGAGGATGATAGTGAATTGATCCAATGTAACACTATTTCAGAATCGGACCACAGGTATGTTTGATTGCTTTCAAATTGCAGTTCTTTCCGAACTCTTGTTGTTAGTTCGGCTCCAAGTAAAGCAGCACACAGCTCTAGCCTGGGTAGGGTTAACTTCTTTAGCGAAGCAACACGTGATTTAGAGCATAACAGTCTGACGATGATTCTGCCATCCTCTAAAACCGAACGTAGATAAACAGAGGCACCATAAGCCTTCTCGCAAGCATCTACGAACGTGTGTATTTGCGTGTGATTAGATATTTGACCATCAAAAATGTGTCTCTTAGTGTGTACGCCGTTTAAGTGGTTTAAAATCTTCCGAAATGTCGTCCAATGTGAGTTTAGATTTGCTGGCAACGCCTCATCCCATGCGATTTGTAATTCCCATAACTGTCGTATGAAAATTTTTGCCGCTACTACCACAGGACCTGCTATTCCTAATGGATCAAATATTCTTGCAACGTCCGATGTAACAGAACGTTTTTTGGGAGTCCATGTCAATCTTAAAACCTTGGTTGATTGATTGTCAAAGTCTAGGTTTACTTCCAGGTCTTCAGGTGGAATGCTCTTTAATAGTTGAGAATGGTTTGCGCACCATTTTCTGAGTTTAATTCCAGCTTCTTGACGTAATCTAGTGAGTTGTTGCTGCATCTCGATGGCTGTTCTTATACAGTTAGAGCCACTCATGCCGTCGTCCACATAAAAGTCATATCTCAAAGTATGAGCACCAAGCGGGTATCTTTCCATGTTCCGTTCTGCTAGTTGTTGTAAACATTTTGTTGCGAGATATGGTGCTGCAGACGTTCCATACGTTACGGTATTTAGCTTGTATATTTGAATTGCCTCTGTTGAATTCTTCCTCCAGAATATTAGCTGCTTGTGATGGTCAGCTGGATCGATTAGAATCTGACGGTACATATTTCTATGTCTATGCAAAAGACAAACCTTTGTAGTCGAAACCTTAGTAACATGCCAAACAGGTCACCTTGAGTGGTGGGGCCGGTGCACATAATGTCGTTAAGCGATAATCCTGAAGGTGCTACTTTCTGGCTTCAACACGCAGTGATGAGGGATGAAAAAGTGCGGTGTTTCTACTTCATTGTCATTAATGCGGGTCATGTGACCCAATGCTTCGTATTGATTCATGAAGTCGCTGTAATGGGACTTTAACGAGGGATCCCTTGCTAGTCTTCGTTCTAAGGCCTGGAATCTTGATAGGGCTACATTTTTTGTTTCACCTTGGGAGGTCGGATTCTCCGAAAAAGGCAATCGGACTATGAATCTTCCATCTTTATTTCTGGCGGTAATTTGAACAAAATCTGTCTCACACCTTTGTTCACCGATTGTGAGAGTTTTTTCTGTATCGAAGTCATCTATTTCCCAAAATCGTTTTATGAGTTCGGTTGTAGTTGCTTCATCTTCACCGTAAATTGCGCAAATTGCTGAGGTTCCTGCCACCTTCTTTATTTCGCCGCTCACTATCCAACCCAACTTCGTATTCTGGAGCGTAGGTAGCTTATCTGATAATTTAATTTGGATGGTCGTCATTAGATCTTGGTAGTTTTCTGTTCCCAGCAATTATACTGGGGTCGTTAAAGTTTGGATCAGCTAATTGAATATTTTCCGGTATTGGCCATGGTGAAATACTGAAATATTGAGCCGGTTGATCCGGAATAATGCTCGGGAGCACGAACGCCTCAAATCTGGTTTTATATTTTCTTGTTCTAGATTGTTGGCTCACGTTAACACGTCTGTCTGTAAACTTCGTCCTTCTGACAACTGCTTCGATCCTAGGGGCTGCTTCTCATTGTTTAATGTCGAGTTTGTTTATCAGCCTTTCCGTCACGATGTTGATTTGTGATCCCGAGTCCAAAATTCCTTTGAACTCGCCAAATTGCCCATTGTTTGCCTTTATCCTGACTCTTGCTGTTGCCAACAGCACGCAACCCTCCCTGGGACCATGATGTTGTGCTGAAGCAACCGTAGGTGGAGCTGGTACTGTTTTCATGAGTTGCTGTGAATTACTATTGTCATCGTTGTGCACCAATGTGTTGTGCCTGTGCTGACACTTGGTGCAGTGTTGTGAAGAGCATTTATTTGCAAAATGCCCTGGTTTTAAACAATTGATGCATAAATTGTTTGACCTTGACAACTGTATAGCGGATGATATTTGTTTTGGCAAGCACTGCATTTCGTTTCATTATCGGATGCCCTTTGATGTGGGTTTTGTTAGAATGAAAAAGTCATGATTGTTTTGTTTTAGCTCTACTGAGCGACTGTTTTATTATTATTTATTATACTTATAATTTACCTTAATTATATTTCGTGGGTAACCATCAAATGAGTGGTTCCCACGGTTCATATAATGAAGGTGTCAGATTAATCAACCAAAAAAGTACGGCTTTTAGCCAATCACAATTAAGTGTCAAGTTTATGACAGTGATTGCTATTGCACGACAATGTTGACTTATTAATCACACTACACCTCCTTTTTTTGGGAAAAAGATTGATCAGTAGCTAATTGATCAATCTTTTTATATAACTTAGTTAAATAAAAATTAATTTTAGTTTAAAAATTAATTTATATATTATATTTCTATTTTATTTAATATTTATTTTAACATTTTTTTTTTTTTTAAAAAATTAAATATTTTTCTTTTATTTTATTTATTTTTTAATTATTATTTTTAATTTTTTAAAAGTTTAAAATTTATAATTTAAGGTGTAATTTTATTAGAAAAATTTTATTCTAGAAATTTTTTCTTATAATGTATAAAAATATATTAGAATTTAATTAAATAATTTACAATTGGAATTTTCTAAGACGATTTTTATGGACTTTCATAATCCTTGTATCGTCGATTGCTAATAAACAATTGCCATGGTCATCCACGTCTTTGATCTCAAAGGGACCCTTAAAGAGTGGTTCTAATTTATGACCGGCATTGTCCTCCAAAAGAACTAGATCTCCAATTTTTACGCTTATCGGCCTTGTTGACTCATCATATAGGCCTTTGTTGGTCAATTTTGCCTTTTCGAGCATCAATGCAGCCCTCTTCTGTGCTGTCTGGAGTCTATACTTCACTTCTTTCTCATATGAATCTATGTTATAAAGTGGACTAATTTTATCCGACTTTAAAGCGTCTATGGGTGGTGGTATTTTACCAAAGACTAGTTCATATGGACAGTAATTATGTACTGTTGAAGGTGTTGTATTGAAGCAATACGTGAAGTAAGCTAACCATTCATCCCAATCAGTTCTATCTGAAGATATGTACGAACGTACGTACTCATTGAATGTTCTATGGGATCGTTCTATGGTACCCAGTGTTTGATGATGATAGGCTGTTGAAGTGACGAAGTCGATATTCAACAATTGACATAATTCCATTATGGTCTGATTTTTATATTCCGTTCCCATATCAGAAATCATTTTCCGCATGGGACCGTAAATCAAAACAAAACCCTCAAAAATCGCTTTGGCGACTGTTCGAGCCGATTTGTCAGGAATTGGTACTGTGACTAAGTATTTGGTCAAGTCACATATTATTGTTATAGCGTATTCATTACCTTTGTTCGATCTCATAAAAGGACCAATTGTATCGATAATGATGGTATCAAATGCACGCGTTGGCGTTTGCGTTTCGATCATCGGTTCTCTTGTTTTCGGTAATGACTTGTTCTTTTGGCACTCTACACAAGATTTCACATAACGGGTAATGTCCCTCGTCATGTTCTTCCAGTGGTATTGCAATCTTATTTTCCTGAGCATTCTTGTAATGCCAGGGTGACCTCCAAACAATGGGTTGTTATGGTACAATTCCATAATTCTTAGTTTTTCAGAATTCGTTACGATTTTTGTAATTGGTGGTGTGAGTACGATTTTTAATCTTCGAAGCTTTTCATTTCCTACTTTCTTGAAGTGGTCTAATTTTACGTTGGCCAACAACACACTGTCCAAAGACATGCGAAGAGTCGTGATTTTCAAATTACTGGCTACTTTTTCAAGCCTTGGAAAAAGGTGACCTAAATCTACCTTTCCATTAGTAATAAAATCTCGTAACTCAAATTGGAAAAGCTTGGTTTTCCCTTTTTGGATAACCAGCCTATCTTTAGTAAAATGCAATCTTGCATTTTTGTTGTACTCATGGGCGTTTATTGCCTCATATATCCGGATATCCACCGATTCTGTGTTTGGTTTTGTACTGGTCACTTTTTCCAAATTTTTTGAAGACTGAAGTCTTGTAGTTACCTTCAGTATTTTTCTATTGTCTGCATTTCTAATGTCTTCGAATTCTAATCGAGACAAAGCATCTGCAGCATGGTTTTCCTTACCCCTGATATATTCCACTGTAAAATCATACTCCTCTAGATCTAATCTCATCCTCGTAAGTTTCGACGATGGATTTTTCATGGAAAATAGATACGTTAAGGGACGGTGATCACTTCGGATCAAAAATTTACGACCATAAATATATGGTCTGAAGTATTTAATTGCCCAATGTATAGCTGCTAATTCTTGTTCAATTGTAGACTTATTACTTTCGCCCTTTGTGAAGGAACGTGAAGCATAAGCCACAGGTAGCTGCTTATCAAAGTATTGCTGACTTAAAACTGCACCGCAAGCAAATTTGCTTGCATCTGTTGTTATGCAGAATTCTTTTTCAAAGTCAGGATACTGTAAAATTGTTGGGTTTAATAATTGGTTTTTAAGGTAGGTGAATGCTTTTTCACATTCAGTACTCCAATCGAATGGTATATTTTTCCTACATAAACCTTGTTATGTGCCTTGAATGTTCGGCAAAATTAGGAATGAATCTTCGATAATAGTTACAAAAAGCTACGAAGCGTTTAGCTTCATCACCATTCTTTAGTGTTGGGTAATTTAAAATTACTGAAAATTTACCATCATCAGGCAATATGCCCTTATCCGTACACTTATGTCCCAAAAATGTGACTTCGTTACAGAAAAAGGTACTTTTGTCTGGATGTAATTTCAGGTTATATTTTCGACAAGTTTCGAAAACATCTCTTAAATTTTGCAACATGTGTTGTTCGGAGCAACCAATTACTACTAAATCATCCATATAAAGAAATGCTTGTTCGGATGATAACCCCGAAAAAGCTAGCGACATCATTCGCTGAAATGAGTTTGGAGCAATTTTTATACCGTAGGGTAATCGTTTGAAACGAAACGAACCCTTATCCGTTGAGAAAGATGTTACGTCCCTAGAGCCTTCTTCTAATTCAATTTGATGGAAACCTGACATTAAGTCAAGGCAAGAAAAGAATTTGGCTCTGCCCAGTTGGTCTAGAATATCGTCTATTCTAGGGAGTGGAAATTTGTCTGCTACGAGTTTTTTATTAATTCCTCTGTAGTCAACGACCAATCTCCATCTCTTTTGATCTGTACCAGGTAAAGATTTTTTCGGTACTAATAAAATTGGGCTGTTGTATTCTGATATGGAGGGTTCTACAATGTCATCTTCTATAAGCTTATCAACTTGTGTACGCACCTCTGCTTTGTGAGAGTGTGGTATTCTGTATGATTTCATGTAAACAGGTTCATTATCTCTTAATCTGTTTGTAGAAGTTATTGGTTGTCATTTTTTCAGATTCTAATCCAAAAATGTCAACATATTCAGAACATAAGTTCCTCAGATTGGCCTTTGCAAATTCTGGAAAATTTTTCGATAATCTATTTAATTTTTCCTGATCTTTGCGAGGGTCTCTAGTTGGATGGACAATTTTATAATCGTTAAGACCTTCGGTTTTAACTTTAGTATTCAAAATGACAACATCCCTATTGGTTGTGTTGACAATTTTGACTAGTGGTCTTGACCTTGAGACTATTGTGCTTGCTATAAATATCCCATTCTGAATTATCTGACTTGGAATTAATACATTTTCCTCATCAGTTTGAATGTTAACGTGGCGAATTACCTCTGATCTTGCTGGTAATGAGATCGCGTTAATCTGTGGAGCGCTGCGCATTGCTATTGCAATATGTTGTGGAAGGTCGTTGGATCTCAGGACTAACCAATCTTGGTCATCCTGGTAATCCAAAAGGCACTTATATTTTCGCAAAAAATCCATACCAATGATTCCATCAGAAGGAATCTGGAAATCATCCTCGACCACATGAAATGTATGTGGTATTAGGAGTTCTTCAAATTTTAAATCAGTATGAATTTCACCAAGGGTAGTTGTTAATCCTTGGCCGACTCCACTTAATTGGGTAGTTATAGTCTTGTCTATGTATCCGTTAAGGATTTGTCCAATTTTTAATAAAGAAATATCTGGGAAGATAGCTATAGAGACTTAAATTTATGTTGTATATTCTCTTATATTCAGGGGAACTAACTCGTTTCCCGAAACATTTTCGGTAACGTGTCGTATATTGTGGCGATTTCAGTTATTATTTGAACGGTTCCGTCCACGGTTGTTATTATAATTATTATTATTGTTATTATTATTATTGCCATTGTAATTATTATTACGGCCATTTCCGCGATTATTGCCATTTCTATAGCCGGATCTATTGCTATTTGGCTGATTTTGGCGATTATTGCCATTACGGATTTGAGATTTATTTTTCATAAATAGAACGGAGTTTTGCTGCCCGTAAGCTTCCGTGCAGCTATTGACGAATTTAGCCGTCACTTCGTTCATATTTGAAAAGGTTCCTGATTCCATGACCAGTTTAACCCTTTCGTTTGTCGCATTTTTTGTAATTGCTTTAACTGCCGCTTGGGTCGAGTACCTCTGGGCTAGTTGTTGTGGGAGGCCATCTGTAATATAGGCACTCTCCAATGATTTGGTTAAGGAGTCTATTTCTGCCACGTAGGTATTGGCGTTTTTGCCACCTTGACGGACATTCATTAATTTGGCTGATATGACTTCGACCGACTCACCTTTGACAGTTCCTTTTAATGTAGTTATAACCGCATTAATTGTGGTTTCATTCGAAATTAAATTTCTGGCTGAGCCCTTTAGTTTTGTTTTAATTAAATTTACCGCCACGACCTCATGGGTATCCTTTACGGAATCCAAGAGTGTCAGTGCGTCGAGAAAACTCTGTAAGTTTTCCGGTTTACCATCGAAATCTGGTAAAAGTTTCGATGCCAAACTGAGAAATTCAGTTATTGATTGAGGCATTGTGTTTTCTATATTGGACACTATGCCACCACTATTCAGGTTAGATATGGTTTTCGTGGTTTGAATAACTGGTTTTTCGGATTCTACATTTAAATCTTGGCTAGTCCAAGCATTAACAAGAGCAGGGTCGTAGACCACTCTCTCATGGATAGTTTTTGGTAATTCCGCTTTCAAATTCCTTTTTGTTAAGAGGTTTGAAAGTTTATTACGAATGTCATCGAAGAATGCATTCGCTGCCAACTGATGATTATTGGTGAGACGAGAATAATTTTCGTCAAATAACGACCTAACTTCTTCAAGACTGTTGAACAAATTCTTAATGTGTTTTTCTACCGTTTCGTTCCTTGAAGGTCCTTTGTAGGTATTTAAACACTTAAAGGATTTGTCGAAATCCTCTCTCAGAAGTCTTGCTTTGGCAACTATGTCTATCCAATCCATATAATTGCATGATTAATTTAAGTTGAGAAAAAAAAATGTAGGACAAAAATGAAGTGTTAATAGAGAAAAAAAAAATTAGACTCTATCAAGACCGTTTCCTAAGGACGCGGTTCTGATATAGTTTTTTCTCAACGACCTCTTATGTAATTGATACATGGTCGTGAGTAATTGCAATGCCAATATACATATTATTATTATTAAGTATATCACTGGAAGGTGCACTTCTACAGTGATTTCATTTATAACATTAGCGTTGGGGTTCTCGATTTTCGAATCGTGATTCCCCATCTTCAATTTTCGTTAAAAAAATATAATTCATAAAAAAATTTTGTTAGTATGAATTCAAAACAAAAATTCAGTTATGTCACATCATCCCCTATCCGTTTCCTTCAGGACAACAGATTGAGGTGGATGTGGCATAAATCAGTCACTCATTATTTGGTGACTGTATGATTTCTGTCGCGCTGTGAGAGTGTCCCTTGAGAATCATCCCAGCCGACGGAAATTAAAAAAAAAATTTGGTTAGTAATTAAAAGGAAAATTAATTATAATTAATTAATTTTTTAAAAAATTATTCACAATAATGGACTATTAAAAAACATTATTAATTCTGTTTTAGTTATTTTTAAATTTATTTTAATTCTTATATATATATTTTTTTTTTGACTGATTTTTTTTTTTTAAAAAAAAACTTTATAATTGAAATATTTAAATTATTTTTTTTTTTATTGTGCAATATGAATTGTTAATTTAAAACAAAAAAAATTGTAGTTGGAAAAAACAAATTTAATATTTGACATCTGTACTGCACTTTACGGAATAGACGACGCTATATCTTAAAATATGTTACCTTGGTTAAATCTGTTATTATCTGTTGTTGTATTAGCATTTTTCTTCTTCCAAACCATTATTGAAGAACATTAATATGGGTTGATTTTGTCCATTAGTTTCACGATATTCAAACATATCAATCATACCATTGAAGAATTGGAAGTTCTTGAAGTGACCCACTTGTTTTCCTGGTGGTGTTTTGGCCACACCACCCTTGGAGCACTTGGCGTGTGTCTCCGGCAATACTCATCCTCATTGCTTCTTCATTGACGGACGGCAACAACTTTTATTCTTAATTATTTGTAGGGTTGAAAGCAATTTTTTTTTTGTGTTTTAGAGCAAACATATTAAAATTTTGTTAACGACATCATAATTTTTTATATTTCACTAACAAACAGTATTTTTGTTTTCACTAACAAACTAAAATTTATTTTAGTTTTAAAATTTTTATTTTTTTTTTAAAATTGTATATATTAGTTTAGGCACATATTTTAATATATTAGTTTAGGCACAAATTGTTTTTATTTTGAAGTTATTTTTAATGTTTTAATGTTTCATATATTTTAATGTTTTTAAGTATCCAAATTTTTTTTTTTTTTAGTTTCACTGCAACTTTTTAATTAAAAAAAATTTTTGGCAGGATCGCCATGATGTGGGTTTTGTTAGAATGAAAAAGTCATGATTGTTTTGTTTTAGCTCTACTGAGCGACTGTTTTATTATTATTTATTATACTTATAATTTACCTTAATTATATTTCGTGGGTAACCATCAAATGAGTGGTTCCCACGGTTCATATAATGAAGGTGTCAGATTAATCAACCAAAAAAGTACGGCTTTTAGCCAATCACAATTAAGTGTCAAGTTTATGACAGTGATTGCTATTGCACGACAATGTTGACTTATTAATCACACTACACCTTGTTGCTGCCGTGGAACATGTTTTATGTGGTGGTTTTGTTGAAGGTTGCTTGCCCTTCTGGGATATTGCCTCCAATGTTTGGAATCTGTTTTCCATTACCTTAAGGAATTCTTCAAGTGACGGAATTGCCTTTGGCTGTGATACAGCATATGAGTCCAATTTGCTGACAATTATATGAACAATAATTGGGTCCCAAGTTTGTGTGTTTACACCCACATTGTTAAGTGCTGCAATTGTGTAACGACTTATTTTTGCTAGGTTATACTCAGCCACTGTCCAGTGTTCGTTACAAGAAATAAATCTACACCGCTGTAGTAGTTTCAATTCAAACACCTATACATAACTTTATTTAATTAATTAAAATATTTTAGTATAATATATTAATAGAGTTTATGCTTCGGATGCCTTCGTATCTTCTCGTGTGCTCGTCTCTCGTGGTTATTGGGAGCTCGTCCCACCTCCTCCACTCCGATCCTTCATTCTCTTGGCTATTCCGTGCGTTGATCGACGATAACTTGCTTATAAATATGCTCGGAAACGTTCGGCTGCGCTCGACTCGTCCTCGGGTACCAAGCTCTGTGTCTCTTTATAGTTTCTACACTATATCTTGTTGATCTCGTACTCTCTGTATCACTTCTGATACCGGCAATTGCTTATTTTAGCGCTCGGGATTGTTCGGCTCGGCTCGGATTTCCTTCGGTTTTTTTTTACTGTCTGACCCTGATTTATCGTTGTCGGGCTCTCTTTGACCTTCGGGTGACTACAATAGCTATTCTTGACCCTCGGAATCGCTCGGCTCCACTCGGACCGCCTTCGGGTCACCCACTTCGTACTGCGTCACACTCCTTGCCCTCGTTAAGATGATTCACCTTTACCTTCTGTTCTTCGGCTGATGAGGTATGATGTCTTCCGCTCTCGAAATCGTTCGGGTTCGCTCGGCTCTTCTTCGGAACCGCCCTCAGCCCCGCTGGTTATGCTTCACTTGGTTTCCCTTCGGTCGTGATCGCTAAACACGTCCGGAAAGTCCACCCAGTGCCACCACACCAAATCGTCTGTCCGATAATCTAGTTCGTGATCGCTAAACACTTGTAGATTACCCGACAGCAGATTTACTGTGGTCGTGTAGTATAATATTTATAAAGTAAAAGTCAACAGTTTAAGCTCTGGTGAGCAAGTGTCTTTATTTTATTATAATTGTAACTTAATTGTAACTTAACACTATGTGGAAAAAAGCTGAATTTGCTATTCCCACGATAAAATAATTAAGTAAGGTAGGTCGTGTATGTGACTATCAAAATAATCAGGCTTTTAGCCAATCACATAAAAGGTATTAATATGACACTAAAATGACCAGTAATGTTGGTTAGTCATATACACTACACCTCCCTTTTTGAAAAGAATGATCATTACTTAATCAATGATCATTTTTTCTTTTTTTACTTAATACAAAATTTTATTTCCTTTCCATTATTTTATTTTCATTTACATTTCGGGTAAGTTCAGGCGTCCCATTCCTTCCCTTTTAAAAAAAAATCTTTTTTTTTCTCTCTAAATATGCGATTATTTTAATAATTATATTATAATAAATTTTTTTTTATATGTATATGTAGGAAGAAAAGCAATTTTAAATTTTGTTAATTAAAAAAATTAAAATAAAATTATAATTGGTATAGTTAAAAAATATGTAAATATTAAAAATTTATACAAAAAGATACAGTACTTTTCGCTTATAGTCACATCTCTTAGTTGCACACAAGTTGTGGACTATATCGCTAATGTGACTATATCGCTAGTTTTTTTATATGCCATTTTGTTGCCTATAAATAAATTGTGATATAGTCATCATAAAATGTGACTATATGCAATTTATTTATTATTATAACAGGTGGAAAATTTAGAATATAAAAACGATGTTTGAAACGATTCAGATCAGTTTCCTTGTTCCAATTTTCGTTTTAGCCACTTAAATTTTTAAATAATTTTAAACCGAAAAAAATTCAAGATTTCACAATTATATTAGAAATTTACTGTATTGTGACTATAACTTAAATTATTTGCATATAAATTTACTTTTAGTAGCCAGAGTTTAGTGGCATATAAGCCAAATGTGATTATATCGTGAATGGACTATATCCTAAATATTTTGTATGCAATTTGATTTTAGATGACAGTAAAAGTGTAAAAATTGACTATATCGCTAAATGGACTATAAGCGATGTGACTGTAAACGAAAAGTACTGTATATAAAATAAAATCTACTGTTATTGTAAATTATTTTGGTTATATTTTCTTACCCTATTTTTATGTACTAATGTCGTTTTACCGTTATCGTCCGTTATTCTTATGTTTCCAGTATCATCGAGCCCTATGAGAATAAAAGGACCTCTATAAAGGTTATCCAGTTTATGTCCGCTTTCATTCCGGATCAAAACCAAGTCAAAAATGGATACATCTATCTCATTTAGATTCCTGTTGTAATATCCTTCGCGCAATATCTTCGAATTTTGAAGACATTTTGCCGCCCTCTTCTGAGCAAATTGCAACCTATACTTGACCTCTTTCGCGTAAGATTCCACATTATATATAGGATCAATGTTAGATTAGATTAGATTAGATCAGAAGGCACTATGCACCGCGACCAATGTAGGTCTTTTGTGCTGCCTAAGGTTACCTACAGATTCAAGCTACCTATAAAGCCAATTATCCTATTAGGCGATCACCTAGAAACCTAAGTCTCCTATCACAAAGCCTGGGACATTCGCAGAGAACATGCTCCGAGGTCTCAGACACCATCTCGCAAAACCTACACAAATCTGTGTCCGATTGACCCTTCTTGTGCAGATGGTATCTGAGATTACAGTGTCCAGTTAAGTATGACGCCAGGGTCCTCAAACCCACCCTTTCAAGCGACAAGAGTCGCCTCGACCCACTACTGGAAAAAGAGATCAATCTTTTAGCCTGGCGCTGACCAGGAGAGTTTTCCCAGTAACCAGAAAATTCAGACTCTCTCCATGCCCTGAGCTTTTCCCTAACATACCCCGCAGGTATTCCACAGAATGGTTCAGGACCAATAAAGGGCTTTCGGGCCCCGCGGTTGGCAAGACAATCTGCCCTCTAGTTGCCCTCATGCCCCTTATGACCAGGAATCCACCCCCAAGGTTAGAGAGTTGCCTCTACCGAGCCTATTGAGAGTCTGAATGCATTCCATGACCAACCCGGACGACACCTTATAAGCCATTAAGGCCCTCAGTGCAGCCTGACTGTCAGAAAGAATGTAGATGCGAGATTTGCGAGTTCCCCTTCGCAGGCATTCCCCTGCACAGACCCAGATGGCCCAAATCTCCGCCTGAAAAATGGACGGATATTTTCCCATAGGTAAGGCACGCTGGAAGCTTGGTCCAAAGACGCCCGCACCCGTGTTCCCATTCGACTGCTTAGAGCCATCAGTGAACCACACCTGAGAATCATCTTCTGGTTCCCAGGATTGATTGGTCCACATGTCTCTGTCAAACAATAACACATCAAAATATCTATCAAAGATCCACTCCGGTGACACTTTGTCCGCAACCTTAGAAATCGGGTCATCTATTAGGATTCGCGCGATCCTCATGTGACCCCTTAGGTCGCCTCCCTCATGCCGCCGGATTCACTAAGTCTGGAGGAACCCATACTGGCAACCTCCATTACAGAAATATGCAATGGCGGGATCCCCAGCATAACCCCCAAGGTATCCGTCGGGCAAGTTCCGCCATGCAAGGGCAGCATAGGTGATCATCGGTTTAACAATAGTATTGAACGACCAGTAGACCATTTGTGGCCTTAGGCCCCATGTTCTCCCGAAAAGCCTCTGGCAGGCATAATATGCCCTGGTGGCCTTCTTGGAGACGTGGTCAAGATGTTCGTTCCAGGTGAGGGAGCTATCAAGAGTCACTCCAAGATACTTAACACTGCTAGAGAAGCCAACCGTTACGCCCTCAAAGACCGGCATAGACAGGTTAAGTTTTCTCCTTCTCGTGAATGGTACCAGGATTGTCTTCGATGGATTGACAGACAACCCCTTTTCCCGGCACCACGAAAGAGTGAAGTTCAGAGCCTGTTGCATACGCTCGGAGATGGTCCTGTCATCCCAGCCCACAACGGAAATGACAAGATCATCGGCGTATCCATAGGTCCTGAAACCCGAGTCGTTCAGACCCTCGAGTAGTTCATCAATGACCAGTGTCCATAGTAAAGGGGACAAAACGCCACCCTGAGGACACCCTCTGGTCGCATTCACGGTCCTACAAGTAGTCCCTATTCCGAACGTGATTATCCTAGAGCGGAGCATCTCCAATGTCCAATTAATTATGATTGGAGGAATGCTCTTCCTAGCCGTGGATACCCTAATCGCATCGTAGGACGTGTTGTCAAAAGCGCCCTGTATATCAATAAATGCACAAAGGGCAATGTTCTTTGCCTCCAGTGCCCGTTCTATTGTTGTGACAACATGATGGATAGCAGTTTCGGTAGACTTACCCCGTTGATACGCGAACTGTAGCTCATGTATCGGCTTTCGTCTGAGGTAAGTGTCCCTAATATACTGATCCAAGACTTTCTCCATTGTCTTGAGGAGAAACGAGCTCAGGCTAATTGGTCTGAAGGACTTAGGTAGTTGCTCAGACTTTTTCCCCGCCTTCGGTATAAAGACCACTCTAACCTCCCTCCAGGGTCTCGGTACATGTCTGTATAATAGACTCGATCTAAATATCCTAACCAGTTGTGGGACAATTCAATCCATCACGATTGAATTGTCCCACAAGTTGGCATGAGTCCAATGCACTAACAACATCAAATACCAGATGTTGATGGTCCGACATTGACAGTTCATTGGATACATGCCAGTTTGAGATGGCAAATGACATATCAGAACTAGTAAGAGTGAGATCCAAGACCTCTGTCCTAATAGAATTCCTGAAAATCGGTTCGTCACCCCTATTCACTATTTTTATATTGTTACTACATATAAATTCAAGTAGGTACTCACCACGTCTATTTATGTTGGTACTTCCCCATATCGTGTGATGTGAGTTGGCGTCACAATAGAGGATCCAAGTAAGGTTCCTCATTCGGCAATATTCCACCAAGGCCGAGACCTCAGCTGTTGGTACCGTGTTGGTGTCGCCAGGTAGATACGCGGAGGCCAGTACTACCTCATGTTCCCCAGATAAGGAGGGCACTTTGCCCAAATCGCAACCAAGTCTGCCAAAACGAATTCTGAAATTGGGAGAATTGTTATATTGTTTCTAACAAGGATGGCCGCTCTGGGCCGACTATGCTGATAATCGTAAATCAGCCTACCTTGATTAGCCTTAAGCCCCTTGATGGCTCCGTCGTGCACCCATGGTTCCTGGATGAATACAACATCCAGGGCGTCAGTGGTGAACCTTCTGTTGGCGATGTCCGATGCCGCTTTGGCATGGTGAAGGTTCACCTGTAAGCACCTTAGATGCTTTGGTGTCTCAACTTTTCGGGCAGCCATCATTTTAAGCATGTTTTATATCTGCGTCTTTAGGTGGACCCGAGTGGTCCTCAGACACATTACCAACATCCATAGGCTCGGCAAGGTTAGGACAGAAGATGTCCTTTGCTTGTAAGACCGTTTCAATTGCACCCTCACTGCTCTTTAGGCATAAAACCTCTTGGCCAGTTGAGGATAGACCTGCGTCGGTCTTCTCTTGCTCAATGTTACCTTTACTCAAAATTTCAAACTCCGGTGGAATCTTTCCAAAGACCAATTCAAATGGACAATATCCGTGAACTGTCGACGGTGACGTGTTATAACAATACGCGAAAAACTTTATCCACTTGTCCCAATCCGATTTGTCAGTGGAGATATACGATATTAGGTACTCGTTCAGAGTTCTGTGTGATCGTTCAATAGACCCCAGTGTGATATGCAGTAGATGTAACCTTTTCTATGCCCATAATCTCGCAGAGTTCCTTAAGGACTTGGTTCACATATTCCGTGCCCATATCCTTGAGTATTTTCCCCATTGGACCGTACGCAAGTATAAAGTATTCCATAATAGCATTAGATACTACATTCGAACTCTTGTTCGGCACAGGAATTGCTACCAGATACTTAGTAAGGTCACAAATTATAGTCACAGCATACTCATTACCACTATTAGACCTTGGCAAGGGACCATTGGTATCGACCAAAACAATTTCGAAAGCCCTTGCCGGCGTTGGCGTCAAAACTAAGGGTTCCTTAATTTTCCTGCCGGATTTATTTAATTGACAGTCTTTACAATTGTTCACATAACGAGTGATATCCCTCGTCATGTTCTTCCAATGGTACCTTTGCCTTATCTTCTTTGTCAAACGGCTTATGCCTGGATGCCCTCCAAATATTGGATTATCATGATATTTTCTCATTATCGCAAGTTTTTCCGAATCAGTATCAATTTTCATCAAATCAGGTACGAGTACTATTCTCATTTGTTGCAACAATTAATTACCGGTCTGTTTAAATTCTTCTATCGTGACGTCACTAAACATTCTATCATTTATTGATAATTGTAGAGTTGTAACGACGAGATTTCCGCCGTTAGCTGGGGTAAGCTCGCGGGGGTAGGGATCGTCACAGAAATTTATTTCTTTCAGTGACAGAGAGAAAAAGGCAGGTTTTTCGATAAACGTTATAATTTTATTTTCTTATATCTAATACCACACCCTATAACTAAAATGAAAATAAAAGGAAAGAAAGTATTGTTTAAATTTGGTTCTGCGACTAGCGGTGGGATGACGTCTGCGGTTGATCTGCACCGGGTTTTGGCTGCAGCTACAACTCACGACATGGGGTTCGTACGGCTCACTCTCGGCTGGTAACAGTTGGGAGAAGGCCAAACGCACTGCGCAATCTCGGCTGGGTAATGGAGGGAGGAGGCCAAACGCACGGCTCAATCTCGGCTTGCTAAAGTTGGGAGAAGGTCAAACGCACGACTCAATCTCGGCTGGCTAAAGTTGAGAGAAGGTCAAACGCACGACTCAATCTCGGCTGGCTAAAGTTGAGAGAAGGTCAAACGCACGACGCATTCTCGGCTGGCTAAAGTTGGGAGAAGGTCAAACGCACGACTCAATCTCGGCTGGCTAAAGTTGAGAGAAGGTCAAACGCACGACTCAATCTCGGCTGGCTAAAGTTGAGAGAAGGTCAAACGCACGACTCAATCTCTAGGGATGTTCACTGGATCTCGAAGGATATTCCTCGAAGGACCTCGAAGGCTGTTCGCCGGAACTCGAAGGATATCCGCAGGACCTCGAAGAATGTTCAAAGGACCTCGAAGGATATTCGCAGGACCTCGAAGGATATTCGCAGGACCTCGAAGGATATTCGCAGGACCTCGAAGGATAGTCGCAGGACCTCAAAGGATATTCGCAGGAGCTCGAAGAGAACTCGCTGGATGTCTAAGGATGAAAAAAAAGTTTAGTTAAAATTACCTTGTTGCCGCGTGCGCTGTCGTAGCCGACTCATCCAGATCCCTGTGGTGTCGGCCTTTTTATACTTATTGCGGGTTACGAGGTACCTTCGAAAATTATTGTGCATGAAAGACGAAGGTTAGTTAGGAATTTTTAAGACATAGTGTAATGTGTTTAATTCATTTATTTTCCTCCTTGGACTTAAAAAAACTAATAACTATAATAGAATTCATAATATAATAATTCAATCGATTCTCGTATATAAAAAACATGGAGTCTAACGAGGGGAGTCTAACGAGGTGGTAATGCTCGGGACATTCGGTAGCTAGGTCGTCTTGGCTGATGATCCGTTTTCACGGAACCTAGATGTTGTTGGATACGATATCGCTGGTCATCGATAACATAGACCTGACTGCCGCGTCCCCCGGGACCAAACCGCTCCAGTATGCAGCGCAAGTATGGTTGTAGTCTTATCCGGACATCGTTTGAGAGGTCGTCCCCGGTGGAAAAAGGGACATGGGATGAGACGAACGGTCGCCGTGGTGGAGTCCGTGGTTCGTAAGCGGGTAGTGTTGGAAACGGTGGGGTATATGCCTTGGGAGGTAACCGTGGGTGTCCCGGTGGCGTGTAATGTCGGGTGTTTGTGAGCCGCGGTTTCAGTCGCCCGTTCCCTGGACTGAACGTGGGCTCTTCGTCGGTACTTGATCCGGATGGCGATGTCGTGATTGAAGAAGTTACAGCGGAAGATGACGAGGACGCCGCGGAAGAAGATGATGACGCCGCGAAAGAAGATGATGACGATGAGGATGACGAAGATGTGGACGACGATGATGCGGCAGACGACCTGGACGATGTGGAAGAGGCCGGTGACACTAATACGCGAGGCGTAGGTGGGCGCGTAGGCGTCATTGAAGTGCCCTCTTGGGCCCAATATATGCAGGACGTAGGTGGGCGCGTGGGTGTGTTTGAAGTGCCCTCTTGGGCCTCATATAATGATTCGGCATATTCTGGTGTTTTGGCCCGCAGCTCGACATCCGCCAAGAAACTTGGAATCGTTGGAGTAGGCGGCCTATCTACCGTCATGTCGGCCTTAATGGTTGTTGACACTGTTGAGGGCGAGGTTGATGACATGGAAGAGGACGAGGCCACTTTGTATAGGCAGTAGGTGGGGATCTTCTTCACTGCCGACTTCAGAACTCCCCTGGGGCTCCGGTATTAGTAAAATTGTATGGTCCGGTGATGCAAAAGGCGATACTTTTGGCGACGGAGCGTCGCTGACACTGATGAGATCAATGATATCTCCCTCTTCCTCACTCGCGATATCCAGCCTCAGCGGATGTGGCCAGTAAATTTGGGGTTTGTTTAACTCTTCGTCCTCTGACATGGCTTCATCGGATTTGGTGAGGCAGGCCTCGGCGTTGGTGGTAGTCTTGGTACAGGGAGCAGTATGGTTCGGTTGGCACATATAGTGACTGTCGCAAGCTCGGCGGGTCTCCTCAGTAGTCATCCGTCTAAGTGCAAAACTGCACCGTGGTAAGGGTCCGATTGTGGGCTGACACGGTCGCCCGGGCGTGCGAAGGGTTAACCCAACTTCTGTGTTCCACAAAGGCATGAGCGCATCTTCAACGATGCGGCACAGGTGCTGCCCGCTAGGTGGGTTAGTTGTTGTTGCTTGCTCTAGCCGGCTGACGAGACGGAGGGTGGTGATTGGCTGACTTCCCATATCTTGGCCGCTATGAGATGGTGGCTTTGGTGGGTGGTATGACAGGAATCTGGGACGACGGCTGCCCTGCGGTTTTCGTCCTAACCCTTATTTATTCATACTCTCTCTCTTCTCAACAGTGGTGTATGTGGGGTGACGTGGGATTGGGTTTTGGTTGGTTAAACGGGGTTGGTTATGGTCTGGGTGTAGGTTTGTGTGGTTATGATTAATGTGTGGTATTTAAGACAGTGTAATTATGAGGGTGAATGTGTGATCTGAGGAGGAGAGGGAAAACAAGACATGAATCTTTGTGTTTATGATATGGAAATGTAATTTGTATGATATAAAATAAGTGTAAGTGTAATTGATTAATGGTTGGTATTGTGTGGGAAATGATCTAGGGAAAAGAGAAATTCAGTAGATAAACGGGCCAATCAGCGTGTGTGTTGCTTAGTTGAGGTTTCAACGAAGGGTTTGCGTGTCGCTGTTTCCCCGGCCGCGAAGTTGAGCAATTACCGGGGAAGGAAAGGTCACCACCTCGTATGGACCAGTGTATTTTGGAGCCAACTTGGAGGCGAAACCATCGGCCGCTTTTGACAATGAGTTCTGTTTTACAAGGACCAGATCGCCTATCTTTGGCTTCCTTGCCAAGCTGGTGCCGAACCATCTTAAAAATCTCTGCCAGCTCGTTGGCTTTCTCGTCTGGTCTACGTGGATGTGCTCCTGTACCTGGAACGACTTCGTCGTACAGAGCCTTTGGTAGCCGGGGCTCCCGACCTTGTACAAGGTAGGCCGGACTGTATCCAGTAGTCTCGGAATGGCTGCTATTGATGGCCAGGGTTTATTCCGGTAGGTGATCGTCCCACCGGTTGTGTTGATTCCGTGCTAGCTGCGCGATCATGGTCTTGACGGTGCGATTTGCCCTCTCAGTAGGGTTCTCCTGGAAACAGTAAGGGGCAGTAAACTGGTGTCGAACGCCGATTTCCTCCAGGTACCTTTTTAGTATGCGGCTGGTAAATTGTGCCCCATTATCTGTAATGAGAACCTTAGGTGTCCCAAACTTTGCCAGTATTCTCTCCCTGAAGGCTTTCACGACCGCCTGGGCCCTGGCTTTTCGGAGCGGCACAAGTTCGACCCATTTGGAGAATCGATCGAAGAATACGAGCCGCATGTTATTCCCGTGTCTGGATCTAGGCAGTGGGCCTACGAAATCCGTGCAAACTGTCGCCCACGGTTCCTCTGGTATGGCGATAAGCATCTCGCCCGCGGGAGCCAGTTGACTGGTGTTGTATCGTTGGCAGGACTCACAACTTCTGACAAACCGACCCACGTCGCGGAACATTCCCGGCCAATAATAGCGATTGCTGACCCTGTTAATAGTCTTTCGTACGCCTAGGTGTCCCGCTGCTGGTTGGCTATGAATCTCTTCTAGGACTCGTTGTCTAAGACCGGTGGCGACACACAACTTCCATGGCGTACAGCCTTCGTCGTTCGGGTGTCTGGGTATATGCCGGAAAAGTTGAGAGTCAATGATCGCGAAGTCTGAATATTTTTCCGGATTACGTAGGACTTCTTCCTTTTTTCTTCGTAACCAGTCACAATCCGGGGTTGCCGGCTCCCTTCCCTCTACAACACGATGAAGTGCTTCCACTGGCTGGCGCGATAGTGCGTCTGCTACCACGTTATTCTTGCCCTTGCGATACTGGACCGTGAAATTATACTGTTGCAATTCGAGAGCCCATCGTGCCAACCGACCGGTCGGATTGTCTATGGAATTAAGCCACTTTAGTGACAGGTGGTCAGTAATGACATGGAACTTGTAACCCTCTAGATATGGCCTCATTTTACGTATCCCCCAGATGATGGCGAGACATTCCTTCTCGGTGGCGGTGTATTTCTTCTCGGCACCATTGAGACTCCGGCTGGCGTAGGCAATTACCCTTTCCCCGCCTTCTAAGTCTTGTGTTAATACGGCACCCAGTCCGTAGTCGCTAGCATCAGTCTGCAATGTGAATGTCTTGGAAAAGTCTGGGCAGGCCAACACCGGTGCCTCCGTTAACTTAGCTTTTAGTAGCTCGAAAGCTGTCTGCTGGTCCTCTGTCCACTTCCAGTGTCTACCCTTTTTTAGAAGTGCAGTGGGAGGTTGTGTAATGGCTGCGAAATCGGGCACGAACCGGCGGTACCAGGAAGCAACCCCCAAGAATCTTCTTACTTCTCGTATTGTCGTTGGCGTTGTCATCTCTCGGATTGCGGCTACCTTGTCGGGGTCAGTCTGGATACCCTTTCCGCTGATAACGTGGCCGAGATACTTGGTTTCGCTCTTAAAAAACTCGCATTTGTCCGGGTTGATCTTGAGATTTGCTGCACGGAGTTGTCGGAAAACCTCTCCTAAGTTAGACAAATGCTCATTTAGCGTTTACCCGGTTACAATAATGTCGTCCAAGTATGCAAAGGCGAAAGGCTCGAGATCTGGTCCGATCACGCTGTCGAGAGCACGCTGGAATGTCGCTGGGGCTGAGTGCAGCCCGAAAGGCATGACCCGCCATTGGTACAACCCTCGACCAGCAACTGTGAAGGCAGTATACTTCTTGCTGTCGTCCTCTAGGGGAATTTGCCAGTATCCGTCCTTCAAGTCGAGGCTGCTTACGTACCGGGCATCACGCAACCGGTCCAGGATGGTCGTGATTCTTGGCAGAGGGTACGCATCTGGGTCAGATTTGCTATTCAAGTGTCGAAAATCTATACCGAGCCGCCAAGTACCATTTTTCTTTGGGGCCAGGGTTATCGGTGAGCTATATGCACTCCTGGAAGGCTCGATGCAGCCGTTGGCGAGGAGCTCATTAACCTTGGCGTCGATGATAGCCTGCATTGCAGGATTACGAGGGGCGTAACTGATTTTAAATGGACGGTAATCTGTCATGACAATTCGATATCGTGCAGCGGTGGATAACCCATGCAGCTCGCGAAACTTTTGATCAATAAACGTTTTAATCTTATCTTGGTCCTCTGGACTATGGTCACTTACCGGCATGTGTCCTGTAGTAGCTTCGTCTGCATTATTGGCTGACAGCGTGGCTGAAACATCGTCCTGTTGTGGTCGCCGTTCCGCGATAGTTGAGGTGGTAGGAGCCGCAGCCGATGTCAAACGTCGATTCGTTTCGCGGACTGTTGGCGAACTGCTTCTCTCGGGACTTCTTCGAAATTCACACGTCAGGCCCGCACAAGTGATCTTGGTTCCACACTCAGCCAAGAACCTCGGTCCTATAATAAAATCTTCAGTGGCATCAGGCATGACCAAGAGCTTGGTATATAATTTTCGACTCCCGAAGACGATTTCGTGGTCCAGGGCATGTGTTATTCGTCGCAGGGACCCATCCGCAAGTTCAACCTCCGCTTCATAGGGCTGGAGAGTAGTGACATCCAGAAGAGTACTCACTATGCGCTGACTCACAAAACAGCTCTGAGCACCCGTGTCGATAGTAGCGGCTACCAGCCGCCCCTCTATGATGACATTGGCTATGAGCTTAAAAGGGGTGTATTGAATAGAGGTTTTTAGTTGCGAGGGTCGTGGTTCTGTGGACTCGTACCCCCTCGTCTGGTACGATTCTGGTTTCCGTTTCCCGACCGTCGACAGCACTGAATGGTCCTCACATCACGTCGACCACACTCCCTGCAGAACAAAATGGTTGGACTTCGACACTGGGCCGTAAAATGCCCAGATTGTCCGCAATTGCAGCACGCGCTGCGAGGATTAGCAACGAAATCTCGTTCGGGCGGCGGGGAGTCCTCCTGTGCCATCAATCGGTGGTGTTCACGGGGATGTTGAGGTGCAGCTGGGATGCATTCCAGGTCGGCAGCCATCTCTAGAAGGTCATCCAGGGTCTCGAAGTCCCGACGGCGGATGTACCATAGATATTCCAGCAGGGCGTTACGGAATATCCTTTCGAGTTTTTGTGCCTCAGAGTATCCGGTGTGTCTCATAAGGTTTTGCAGGTCGAGGGTATAATCTTTAAAGGCCTCACGAGGTTTTTGATGACGCTTCCTGATGTAATGTGCATACTTACGGTACATATGCTACAAAAAGAGAACGACAAAATTAATAAGAAAACAAAGCACTTATAAATGTGACTACCCAAACTACAAAGTAAAGTTACTAGTGTAATAGCATTTGTAACCATGAACACCCATGTGAGTAATGCACTTCAAAAGGGTATCATATTCATAATTGTCAATGTCAAACAATATTTTGTTTTGACAAAAGACCGCACAAGTTCAACTAATAATAAACAGTTTGCTTTATCGGCAAAACTGTGACAAACACATATTGTGGCGGGTCATGTGTTTGTTCTTTGTACGACTCTTTGTAAGCGACTCTTTTGTATCATAGTACGCGTGTAACATATTACTATATATACTACCTTAGTTTTAGAAATAAGAACAATTGTAAATAGTACGGTAAAAGCGACGGTTCAAGACAGAACCAAAACTAGAATTTGATTAAATAAAAGTAAATATACTATAAAAAAAGAAGAGACTTGTTTTTAAATATAATGAGCAAGTAGGAAGAACAAACCTACTCAGTCATTAAAACACAAACCTATTAGACTGACCGCATCCTCCAAGCGTTCGAAGTACCGCGGTGGTAAAAAGAATTTGAGGAAGTCTTTCTGAAATGATGACCAAGTGACCCAATAACGGTTATTATTCCGGTACCATATCAATGCCTTGCCGATGAGGATCTCTGGCATCATAGAGGGCATAGTGTTGACATCAATCGCGTACATGCGGGCGAGCTCTTCAACTCTTTCAACGAATTGAAGTGGTTGAGTAGCACCGTCAAACTTGATCTCCCATTTCCGGATCTGGTCTGCCCTTGCTTTAAGATCGGGACTGCTGGATGGGGTAGGCACGGGGATCTGGATTGACTTGCATTCATTGTTGGTGAGGCTAGGAGTCTCGTCTGGTATTTGCTGCTTGCGCGGGGTAGTGCCCTTACTTGCATGGTCAGCTTGCGTAACTCGTCGACGTTCCCAGAAGTTTCCGGGTCAAACTCGCTAAGGTATTCGACCAGCTCCTCCTTTCTCAAGGTGTAAACCCACGAAGAACGCAACATGGCGAATGACATTGACGGTATAATTGGTTGGTAAAAGTTGAGAGAAATCGCGGTGATTCTGGTCCGTCTAAGCAAAACGTTTTTTTTTTAACAATCTGGTGATCTGGTAATGATATACGAAAAAACCTCAAACTCTCTGTCCCTGCTCGGGCGCCACTGTAACGACGAGATTTCCTCCGTTAGCTGGGGTAAGCTCGCGGGGGTAGGGATCGTCACAGAAATTTATTTCTTTCAGTGACAGAGAGAAAAAGGCAGGTTTTTCGATAAACGTTATAATTTTATTTTCTTGTATCTAATACCACACCCTATAACTAAAATGAAAATAAAAGGAAAGAAAGTATTGTTTCAATTTGGTTCTGCGACTAGCGGTGGGATGACGTCTGCGGTTGATCTGCACCGGGTTTTGGCTGTAGCTACAACTCACAACCTGGGGTTCGTACGGCTCACTCTCGACTGGTAACAGTTGGGAGAAGGCCAAACGCACTGCGCAATCTCTGCTGGGTAATGGAGGGAGGAGGCCAAACGCACGGCTCAATCTCGGCTTGCTAAAGTTGGGAGAAGGTCAAACGCACGACTCAATCTCGGCTGGCTAAAGTTGAGAGAAGGTCAAACGCACGACTCAATCTCGGCTGGCTAAAGTTGAGAGAAGGTCAAACGCACGACGCAATCTCGGCTGGCTAAAGTTGGGAGAAGGTCAAACGCACGACTCAATCTCGGCTGGCTAAAGTTGAGAGAAGGTCAAACGCACGACTCAATCTCGGCTCGCTAAAGTTGAGAGAAGGTCAAACGCACGACTCAATCTCGGCTGGCTAAAGTTGGGAGAAGGTCAAACGCACGACTCAATCTCGGCTGGCTAAAGTTGAGAGAAGGTCAAACGCACGACTCAATCTCGGCTGGCTAAAGTTGAGAGAAGGTCAAACGCACGACTCAATCTCGGCTGGCTAAAGTTGGGAGAAGGTCAAACGCACGACTCAATCTCGGCTGGCTAAAGTTGAGAGAAGGTCAAACGCACTACTCAATCTCGGCTGGCTAAAGTTGAGAGAAGGTCAAACGCACGACTCAATCTCGGCTGGCTAAAGTTGGGAGAAGGTCAAACGCACGACTCAATCTCGGCTGGCTAAAGTTGAGAGAAGGTCAAACGCACGAGTCAATCTCGGCTGGCTAAAGTTGAGAGAAGGTCAAACGCACGACTCAATCTCGGCTGGCTAAAGTTGGGAGAAGGTCAAACGCACGACTCAATCTCGGCTGGCTAAAGTTGAGAGAAGGTCAAACGCACGACTCAATCTCGGCTGGCTAAAGTTGGAAGAAGGTCAAACGCACGACTCAATCTCGGCTGGCTAAAGTTGGGAGAAGGTCAAACGCACGACTCAATCTCGGCTGGCTAAAGTTGAGAGAAGGTCAAACGCACGACTAAATCTCGGCTGGCTAAAGTTGGGAGAAGGTCAAACGCACGACTCAATCTCGGCTGACTAAAGTTGAGAGAAGGTCAAACGCACGACTCAATCTCGGCTGGCTAAAGTTGAGAGAAGGTCAAACGCACGACTCAATCTCGGCTGGCTAAAGTTGAGAGAAGGTCAAACACACGACTCAATCTCGATCTCGGCTGGCTAAAGTTGAGCGAAGGTCAAACGCACGACTCAATCTCTAGGGATGTTCACTGGATCTCGAAGGATATTCGCAGGACCTCGAAGGCTGTTTGCCGGAACTCGAAGGATATCCGCAGGACCTCGAAGGATGTTCAAAGGACCTCGAAGGATATTCGCAGGACCTCGAAGGATATTCGCAGGACCTCGAAGGATATTCGCAGGACCTGGAAGGATATTTGCAGGACCTCGAAGGATATTCGCAGGACCTCGAAGGATATTCGCAGGACCTCGAAGGATATTCGCAGGACCTCGAAGAGAACTCGCTGGATGTCTAAGGATGAAAAAAAAGTTTAGTTAAACTACCTTGTTGCCGCGTGCGCTGTCGTAGCCGACTCATCCAGATCCCTGTGGTGTCGGGCTTTTATACTTATTGCGGGTTACGAGGTACCTTCGAAAATTATTGTGCATGAAAGACGAGGGTTGGTTGGGAATTCCTTAGACATAGTGTAATGTGTTTAATTCATTTATTTTCCTCCTTGGACTTAAAAAAACTAATAACTATAATATAATTCATAATATAATAATTCAATCGATTCTCGTATATAAAAAAATGGAGTGTTGGCGGAAGCAAGTGTAGCGACTTCCGTCATTACAGAGTCGAGATCCATTTATTACCAGCTATTTTTTCAAGATTTGGAAACAGTTGATCCAAGTCTACTTTTCCATTAGAAATAACATCTCGTAACTCATTATAGGATAATTTATTTTTCCCCTTAAGGATCACAAATTTGTCCTTTGTAAAATGCAATTTTGCATTTCTTCTGTACTCGTCTGCATTAATTGCTTCGTATACCCTGACTATATCTGATTCTTTATTCCGTGTAACTTTCCTTTTACATATATTCTCATTTTTAGATCTCGATTGAAGTCTTGTTGTGACCTTCAAAATTAACACTTATCTGGATGCAATTTCAGATTGTATCGTCGGCACATGCTAAACACATCCCTTAAATTCTGCAACATATGCCTCTCAGAACAACCAATTACGACAAGGCCATCCATGTATAAAAATGCTTGGGCTGGCGTTAGCCCATGTTCAAACTTGTGATAATTGAGTTACCCTAATATTAATTTTTATTTTGTGAGCCACCTTAATGCTAAGTGTTTCAGATTACACATTATGTGAATAAAATTGTCACATGAATATCAGGTGGCATTAAATGCATTCTTTCAACCATTGGTTGGGAAGACGTAAATTTTATACACCAATTTTAAACCAAATAATGGTAACTCAGCAAGTTTTAGCATTCTCGACTCTTATTGGCTAAAAAGCCATAAATTTTAAGTTAATAGAATTAAGTAAAATAAACAGTAATTTTAGTATAAATAATCGAATAAAATTCATTAATGTTGTCAGTAATAAAAAGAACATTTTTTAATTTATTGATCACCGAACTCCAAGTTACAAGTGCTTGAAGTTCATCTACAACAGAGAAAGAAAAACTAGCACAGTTCTAATTTATGTGTTAGAACTGAATTTGCTAAATATCTCTTAACATTTTGGTGACCCCGACGTTTTTTGGTAATCAAAATGTTAAGAGATATTTAGCAAATTCAGTTCTAACACATAAATTAGAACTGTGCTAATTTTTCTTTCTCTGTTGTAGATGAACTTCAAGCACTTGTAACTTGGAGTTCGGTGATCAATAAATTAAAGAATGTTCTTTTTATTACTGACCGAACTCCAAGTTACAAGTGCTTGAAGTTCATCTACAACAGAGAAAGAAAAATTAGCACAGTTCTAATTTATGTGTTAGAACTGAATTTGCTAAATATCTCTTAACATTTTGGTGACCCCGACGTTTTTTGGTAATTTTGAGTTTCCCCCCACCAGCGGTAAGGGACTCGAAACATCCTAAAAACACTTTAAACACGCAACTTGCTGATAATCAGCCAACGGTTTTTTGTTTTGTAATTTTGAGTTTCCCCCCACCAGCGGTAAGGGACTCGAAACATCCTAAAGGCCGTCTCAACACACAACATTCGGATCATCAGCATTTTGAGGTTTCCATCCAGCGCCCAATTTACTTCCCTTAAATACAGTAGTTGATATTGTATTAATGACAACAATGGAAAAACTATTAGAGCTTCAAAATGAAACCGGCGAAGTTATCCAGAAAATCATCAGAAACTTCAAACAAATGGAAGGCGACTTACAGCTGGAAAATCAACTACTACGGAGCAAAAGAGGAGCCCTAAATATCGTAGGAACTATTGCGCACTCATTATTTGGCATATTGGATTCAGAATATGCTGACCAGATATCTGATACGATCCAACAAGTGAATGAAAATGCAGCACTTTATCCAGAGGGCTCTCAAATGCTTAAACACAACTTTTACGTTGATGATGGTCTTGGTGGTGCGGATAGCCTCAACACTGCAATTGCAACACAGGATCAACTGATTACTATCTTGAAAAGGCATGGTTTCAACTTAAGGAAATGGTGTGCCAACCACCCAAAACTACTTAACAGTATTCCAATCGGTGATCAAGAAGTCGATCTGGACTTCAACAGTAACAACGATAATACAGTTAAAACATTAGGACTACTATGGTTACCTAAAACTGACCAATTTTGTGTCAAGGTCAAACTTGATACACTTCAGATTGTGTCAAAACGGTCGGCAACTTCGGACATCGCAAAATTATTTGATCCTCTCGGACTCGTTGCACCTGTGGTTATCCGAGCGAAAATGTTTATCCAACAATTATGGCAACATAAATTAGACTGGGATGAGCCATTGCCTGAAGAACTAAGGGCAATTTGGGTTAAATTCAGAAACGAGTTAGACAAGTTAAACAATTTGAGGATTTCACGACACATTTTTAAAGGGCAGCTTCCAACAAACACTCAGCTACATATATTTGCTGATGCATCTGAGAAGGCCTTTGGTGCCGTTGCTTACATCCGTGCAAGGCTTAAAGAGGGAAGCATAGTTGTACAACTACTTTGTGCAAAAACTCGAGTGGCTCCATTAAAGCAACAAACTCTACCACGCCTAGAGTTATGTGCAGCACTTCTGGCTGCCCAACTTGCGCAAAGAATCAGGACTGATCTCCAAGTAAAAAATCAACCTGTTTTTCTATGGTCGGATTCTGAAATAGTGTTGTCTTGGATAAATGCCCAATCGTCTATGTACCACACTTTTGTAGCTAATCGAGTGGCTAAGATTCAATCATTAACACTGCCCGAACAATGGCGCCATGTCGGGTCAAAAGACAATCCGGCTGACATATTATCCAGGGGATTACCAGCGCATAAACTGCCTGACTGTAATTTATGGTTTTATGGACCTCTATTTCTACATGGACGAGAAGAACTATGGCCACCTAGATTTTCAAGGACGTTACAAATTGAAGACAACATCGAGAAAAAGAAACTGTGCACCATTTTGGCAGTAACTGTTTCTTTTTCTCGATGTTGTCTTCAATTTGTAACGTCCTTGAAAATCTAGGTGGCCATAGTTCTTCTCGTCCATGTAGAAATAGAGGTCCATAAAACCATAAATTACAGTCAGGCAGTTTATGCGCTGGTAATCCCCTGGATAATATGTCAGCCGGATTGTCTTTTGACCCGACATGGCGCCATTGTTCGGGCAGTGTTAATGATTGAATCTTAGCCACTCGATTAGCTACAAAAGTGTGGTACATAGACGATTGGGCATTTATCCAAGACAACACTATTTCAGAATCCGACCATAGAAAAACAGGTTGATTTTTTACTTGGAGATCAGTCCTGATTCTTTGCGCAAGTTGGGCAGCCAGAAGTGCTGCACATAACTCTAGGCGTGGTAGAGTTTGTTGCTTTAATGGAGCCACTCGAGTTTTTGCACAAAGTAGTTGTACAACTATGCTTCCCTCTTTAAGCCTTGCACGGATGTAAGCAACGGCACCAAAGGCCTTCTCAGATGCATCAGCAAATATATGTAGCTGAGTGTTTGTTGGAAGCTGCCCTTTAAAAATGTGTCGTGAAATCCTCAAATTGTTTAACTTGTCTAACTCGTTTCTGAATTTAACCCAAATTGCCCTTAGTTCTTCAGGCAATGGCTCATCCCAGTCTAATTTATGTTGCCATAATTGTTGGATAAACATTTTCGCTCGGATAACCACAGGTGCAACGAGTCCGAGAGGATCAAATAATTTTGCGATGTCCGAAGTTGCCGACCGTTTTGACACAATCTGAAGTGTATCAAGTTTGACCTTGACACAAAATTGGTCAGTTTTAGGTAACCATAGTAGTCCTAATGTTTTAACTGTATTATCGTTGTTACTGTTGAAGTCCAGATCGACTTCTTGATCACCGATTGGAATACTGTTAAGTAGTTTTGGGTGGTTGGCACACCATTTCCTTAAGTTGAAACCATGCCTTTTCAAGATAGTAATCAGTTGATCCTGTGTTGCAATTGCAGTGTTGAGGCTATCCGCACCACCAAGACCATCATCAACGTAAAAGTTGTGTTTAAGCATTTGAGAGCCCTCTGGATAAAGTGCTGCATTTTCATCAGCAATTTTCTGTAGACATCTTGTGGCAAGATATGGAGCCGCCCGTGTACCATATGTTACAGTGTTGAGTTTGTAGTATTGGATGGGTAACGACGGATTTTCTCGCCAAATAATCAACTGATATTGTTGGTCGTCCTGATGAATCAAAATTTGCCTGTACATCTTCTCGATGTCTGTAGTGAAAACAAATCTTGGTTGTCGAAAACGTAATAGGATTGAAAATAGTTCACCTTGAACAGTTGGCCCATTGTACATCAAGTCATTTAAGGAATATCCTGATGTTGTTTTTGCAGACGCATCAAAAACCACTCTGAGTTTCGTTGTGGAGCTTTCTGGTTTAAGTATGCTGTGGTGGGGTATAAAATATTTAGGACCGCACATGGTGTTGATATCCACCTTGTGCATGTGTCCTAGTTGTTCATATTGTTGCATGAATTCTATATACTGGCTTTGGATGGCCTTATTTTTCAGAAGTCTGCGCTCAAGGCTTAAAAATCTGTTGAATGCCATTGTGTGTGATTCCCCCAAGGCTTCTGGATTTTCTCGAAACGGAAGATTGACTATGAAGCGCCCATCGCTGTTGGTGTGTACATGTTGAGCAAAGTGTGCCTCACACTGTTTTTCTGCAGGAGAAAGGCATTTTTCAGCTAATTCTACCTCATCTAATTTCCATAGTTGTTCTATCGTTTCTTCCAATGATGTAGCCTTGTTAAATATTGCACATGTTAATGTACATGAGTTGCTGGAGACCGAGTTCCTTTTGATAGGTCCACCCACAATCCAACCAAGTGACGTATTTCGGAGGATTGGGAGATCTTCAGCGAGTTTAATTGTGTCATTTTGTAATATGTTATAGAAGAATTCGCCGCCGAGTAGAATGTCGATTTTTCCTGGTTTGTTGAAGTGGGGATCTGCCAATTGGATATGGTTAGGAATGACCCAGGACGAAATTTCAATCTGTTGACTTGGTTGTGGTGGGATGATAGTTGGAAGTATATATGCTTCCAAGTTGGTTGCAAAACTGCTGTTTCGGGACTTCATGATGACATTAACTCTATGCGATGATCGTTTTTGGAGTTTTCCAACACCGTTTATGCATAGCGAAGCTTCTGTTGGTGAGATTGCTAATTTATTGATGAGACGTTCAGAAACTAGATTCACCTGTGAGCCTGAGTCTAACACTGCCCGGAACTCACCGGAGACACCATTTGGAGCCGTTATTACAACTCTCGCTGTCGCTAATAAGACAGAACCCTGGCGGCCCGCAGCGTCACTTGATGCTGCCGTTGTGCTTGTTACTGCATTCGAAGTAGATGAAACGCTGTTCGTTGCTTGGGGTGATTTTTTCTTTTGGGAGCTATTTTGTTGTGGTAAATGTAGCAATGTGTTATGCGGTTTTGCGCATTTTTTACAGCTACCTAAAGTGCATGTTTTCGCCTTATGATCAGATCTGAAACAATTCACACATAGTTTTTGTTGTTGCACCCAGTGCAGCCGTTCTGCTTCTGAAAGTTGTTGAAATTTCTGGCAGTGGAAAAGCTTGTGGTTGCTCATGTTGCATAACTTACATGTTTCATTGTGTTTTTCGTTGGATGTTGCAACTGATGAAACAGCCTTGTGTGCTGATTTCTCTTTTTGACCAATTGCTTCCATCGATTGGAACTGGAGTTCCAAAAATGATAAAAACTCACCAATCCTCGGTACGTCCTTCGGGTTGGTCAATGACTGGATGTACCTGATGTGGGTATTCCTGTCAAGTTTCTTCATCAATAGTTGAATAAGAATTGCATCCCATGATGTTGTTTCAATTCCTAAATTATTTAAGGCCAATAAACACTCCCTGGTGGTGTCATGAAGGGCCTTAATTGATGGCGCTGATGACGTCACAGAAGGTTGATTAACTAATTTTTCTACCAGATTTGCCACAAGAATTCTTTTATTGTTGTAACGATCTTGTAGCGTTTGCCAGGCGGTGCCGTAATTTGTTTCTGACAGAGAAAACTGGCTTATTAAGTGTTCAGCTTCCCCGGACAAATTGTTTTTTAGGTACCACATTTTTTGAATGGCTGGAATTGGTTGTCTGTCTACCATTGCGGAGAACAAATCATGGAACTGACGCCATTTCAGATAATCTCCATTGAATTGGGGTATGGTCAATTTTGGCAGCTGTAATGAGTTCCCATTTAAACCATTATTATTATTTATTGATTCTGGAGTTTCGGTTTGCCTGCGCCTATCTTCGTGCTGAAGTTTGTCTGCTTCCACCGAAAGCCTCACAAGATTTTGATGCATTGAGTCATATACGGCGTTGTATTCATTCTGGTCTAGGCCATATGCGGCTGGGTTTGTCAATTGATCATGAGCTTCATCATGTAGCGTTTCAATTTGTTCCCATAGCTTCTTAATGGTGCTTATATTTAGTTCGAAATATTGTTTTGGTTGATCTTCCGTAATATCTAGTCCATTTAATAGCCGTTTAAGAGCTGTTAACCGAGCCATTAACCTTCGGATGGTACCAGACGTGTTATTGCAATCTTTATGAACATGTGTATTATTGTGTGTGTTTGAAGCTCCGCCGAGGTCTGTAGAATCCTCGTGATGGTCGTCATCAAGCAGTTTTAGACGATTAGCTTCATTGCTGAACAGTTCCATGTGCTGCTTTGCTATGTTACTGATTTTGTCATAGTAGCCTTTCGAAAAATAATCCAGTTTCAATGGTTCATCGCATTTATCCCGTATTTCTGAATCTGTTTCTTGAAACTGTTCCCAAGACTCCAGTAGACGCTGCAACCGTTCCTCGAAATAGGCTGATGTTGCTTTCCTGTCTGGTGAATCCTTTTTGAAGGAGCTGTTCTTTCCAACTTCGTTGTAGTTGCGAATTTGTTTCATCTCTTGTGAGAAATCGGAAGCCTGAATGGTTTTTACGATTACGGATAGTGCCTCGTTCAGTTCATTAGTCTGAATAATTGTAATATATCATCTTTGTCATCCACAGGGAGGATTACTGAGTTTGGTGAATGAAGCTTAATTTGATTCACTTCATTCTGTAATTGATCTGGAGTTAATAACAGCGGACTGATTTTTCCATGACGGGTGTCAATGAGACTGTTGATAATTGAAGCTTGTATTTTTTGGACGTTGTTTGCAATTGTGGTTAAGTCCAGGACTCCAGAATTAAATAGTTGAGTGAGGTGTACTTGGAATAACACGTTATTGATGTGTTCCATTTCGTCCGAAAGGGTTTTGATTGTTTGCTCCAACTGTTCAAATCTTGCCCTGGTCGCTATTTGGCCGTTTTGTATGACATTTAGAGTCGAATCCACAACTGATGTTTGATTTTTAAGCAACTTCAACAAATATGACTCATTTTCATTAGCATTACTACAATAGAACTTTTCCAGAAAAAGCCAAAGACATCATTCTTTGGAATGAATTCGGAGCTATTTTTATACCGTATGGCAATCTTTTAAATCGAAAAGATTCTTTTTCGGTTGAAAAGGATGTTATATCCCTAGAGTTTTCTTCTAGTTCTATCTGGTGAAAACCAGACACTAAATCTAAACATGAAAAATATTTAGCCCTACCTAATTGATCTAATATGTTATGTGGAAACTTGTCCGCAACAAGCTTCTTATTGATTCCTCTATAATCGACGACTAGTCTCCATCTTTTTTGTGAAGTTCCGGGTAAAGATTTTTTCGGAACCAATAAAATCGGACTATTATATTCGGAAACAGATGGCTCTACTATATCATCTGTAATAAGTTTATCCACCTGTCTATTTACTTCCTCTTTGTGTGTGTGAGGAATTCTGTAATTTTTCATATAGACGGGTTCGTCATCTTTAAGTCTGAGCTTCTGCTAATAAAAATTATTAGTAGTAATTTTATCAGACTGTAATGCGAAAACATTAATAAATTCTGAACATAAATCGCTTAATTTTTCGCTTATGAAATTTGGAAAATTTTTAGACATTCTCTCTAACTTTTCCTGATCCCTTCGGCAATCTCTGTTTTGCTGAACGATTTCATAGTCCTTAAGACTCTCCGTTCGTATCTGAACATCTGGAATAATGACGTTTTTGTCAGTTCTTACCATAGGCATCGACCTTGAAGCTATTGTGTTTGCAATATAAATACCATTTTCTAAAATTATCCTCGGTTACGTGGCGCACGTTTCTACCACCTCTGTGGTAACTGTTGTAGTTCCCACGGCCGTATCGGTCGTTACCACGACCTCGAACGGAATTTCGATTCACGTTCTGATGGTTACGGTTATAATTATCGTTATAGCCGTAATTTCCACGTCCGCGTTTGTATCCCCGTCCGCGTTTTACATAATTCGTATTAAATTTGAGGATGGAATTCGGTTGCCCATATGCTTCGGTGCAACTTCCGATGAACTTCGCAATTAGTTCATTCATATTCGAGAATTGCCCTGATTCGATTATTAGTTTCACCCTATCGTTCTGTGCATTCTTAACGATGGCCTTAACAGCCATTTGGGTCGAATATTTGCTCGCGGCATCGCCAGACAGACCATCCGAGATATAGGCACCTTCTAGTACCTTTGTGAGGTCTTCCACCTCTTTAGCGTAAGCATTGGCATTCTTACCTGTCTGTCTTATGTTCATCAGCTTTGCTGACAGTACATCAACAGATTCTCCCTTAACGGAGGTTTTCAATTTATCAATAACTTCCTGTAGGGTGGTTTCCGTGGTTAATATATTCCGAGCAGCACCCTTGTGGCCTTCCGCAATGGAATCCACTAAACTTAGGGCATCAAGAAAACTCTGTAAGTTTTCGGCCCTGCCATCAAAGTCCGGGAGGACTCTGGAGGCTAATCCCAAAAATTCGATTACCGATTGTGGCATTGTTTCGGGGTTCTGAGAATATTCCCGAGAAGTGTTACTTTCTATCGAGTTTGATCCGTTTCCGGGTTGATTTTCCGTCAACTCCCCGTGAAGTGTTAAAGGAAGCTTTACTTCTATACCCCTTCGTGATAACAAACTAGTGAATTTGCCACGTATATCAACAAAGAAACCTTCTGCTGCAATTTGATGTGCTTTTGTAAGCCGAAAATAGTTAACATTTAATATAATTCTAATTTGTTCAAATCTTTCATATAAAATTTTCATATGCTTATTAACGGTTTCATCCTTGACCGGCCTATCAGTGTTTAGGCACTTGAAATGTTCCTTTATAGTTCGTAAAATGTTCCTTTATAGTTCGTAATTTTGTAAGAATCTGTTGCCAGTCCATAAGAAATGGACAGGTCGAAAAAGAGAAAAAAAAAGATAGAAAAAGATATCACGTTTTCCAAAAATATACATCTAACTAAATTTCACGCACTAGGATCATCAATGTATAGAATTACTGAAAATGTCCCTAAACTTTATCAATGTCATTCCCCATAGATGCAGCTCTGAAGTAACTTTTCCTCAGGGATCTTTTGTGCAGTTGATATAGAGTAGTCAGTAATTGTATTGTAAGAATTACAATTATTATGATCAGATAGAAGCTTGGGATTTCCACTGCCACTTTTATTTCGTTAATTACATTTGCATTAGGGTTCTCAATCTTCGATTCAGTCTTACCCATTTTGTCAGTAGTAATAAAAAATTCTCTTAATCTCTATCAACATACATAATAATCGTTAAGAATTTTCTTTACTTTTAATTTCTTTTTCAAAATGTTTTAATTAAAAATTTTATTTTCTTTTGTGTTTGTATAAAAACAAAGCTTCAATTGTTAACATTAATTAGATATATATAAAAAAAAAATTAATATTTAATAACTAAACTTACTTATGAAACATAGTTTATGTAGTTTTACATCTGATGATGAAGTTGTTTTTTTTTTTTGATGACTAAGATGAATGTTGACTTTCAAGTAGTTGTAGTATTGAACATGATGATGATCTTGCTGCGGCTGGTCTTAATTTGCTATTGGTGTTGTAGTTGTTATTAAAGTTTTCAACTTCTTTAGCTTTTTATTTTTTTTTTGTATGTAGTTTTTTTTAAAAAGTTTAAAATTAATTTTTGTTTTATAATCAAGTATACAATTTATATCACTTTTATTTCACTGGTCTTTCTTATATTTTTAAATATTTTTTGAAAAATAGTTAATTTAAAAACAAATAAAAGCTGTTTTTTTTTTTGTTTTTAATCATTAAATGGCAACCAGTTATTAAGAGTTTTTGTTGTTAAGAGTTTTTGTTGAATTTTGTATTTTTGTCATTTTTGTTCGTATGGCAGGATCGCCATATAATATTTATAAAGTAAAAGTCAACAGTTTAAGCTCTGGTGAGCAAGTGTCTTTATTTTATTATAATTGTAACTTAATTGTAACTTAACACTATGTGGAAAAAAGCTGAATTTGCTATTCCCACGATAAAATAATTAAGTAAGGTAGGTCGTGTATGTGACTATCAAAATAATCAGGCTTTTAGCCAATCACATAAAAGGTATTAATATGACACTAAAATGACCAGTAGTGTTGGTTAGTCATATACACTACAGTAGTTAGACACACTTGATCGCTGCTAAAGGAATGAGAGCTTCTTCCTATTTTGGCTGCCCTTTTATACTTTGCAGTCAACAAATAATTCCACCAACAAATGTTAGTGGCAATGCTTTGTTGCTAGTGTAAACTAACAGCACCTAAATTCCTTAATTTTGTCTAACTTGTAAACAACCTTAATAGTTGTTGCTATATGTTTACTAGTACATTTAATCATGCGTATTGCTGTTGTTGTTTCTTGTTTACAAGTTTGGTCAGTGCATGTTACTGCATGCACGTGGAGTCTGTGTGTTGTTATTGTTATTTTACTGTTCATATTCCAAATACAGTGTGTGACATAAGTTTGTGCCCAAACTTGTCGTCACATTCCCCCCTTTCTTTAGAGGAAAAGACTAAATGTTCAATGTTTAGTTTAGTTTAGTCAATGTTTTATTGAGATTTTTATTTTATTCCCAGTATCTCACCGATGCGTTACCCCCTTCGATATACGTATCCTGTACTTTAGGCCGCTAATCTCCTTCATAAGATTCAGGCGCTTTCTTCTCGATGGGTCTTTCAGCAGCGTTGTGACGTATGACCACACTTCACCTGGGAGAGGTTTTAACGTTAAATTTTCGATACCGCCTATGGCCTCACCGTTCCATAATAAATCTACTCTTAACGCGTTCGGCAGCCTACCTGGCGACATAAACTTTTTTGGCATCTCGCTTATGACTTCGTCTGGAACCTCGTTCCGGCTCGCAACCACTTCTTCTGCAGGCGTGTCGATAACGTCCGCTTTGGACCATAAGCTTTCCATTGATTGGCCTGCCGTTAAGGTCAGAACGTCCTCCCAGTACCACACCGCCGTATTCTCCTCTAGTTGATTCATCAGATCGTCAACTGACACGTTCGACACCGGTTGTGAACGCTGCTCTGGAAATAAGTCAGTAACAGCGTTTTCTGATAATTTTTGTGCAACCGGCTGCCCTATAGCTTGCAATTCTTCGGCGCCTCTTATGGTTTTTACCCGAGCCAAACGCACTTTTGTTTCACTGACCTTTGCCGTCCTGCGGTTTAAGTCCTCGTACCTTTGACGGACCATTTTGCGGGTATTTTCGAAACTTGCACTATCTGCGGGATTCATTGTCACTGTAACTATAGATCATTATTAGCTAAATACAATATTTTTGGACTTGATGCACACAAATGAAGACGACATGTACCATGCCTCTACTATGCACGACATTCAACATTGAAAGGCTTAAGTTCCCCAATATGCGCAGTTCTTCTGCGTCTACCGTCACCCTCTACTTCTACAATTACTGATGATATAAACGACTTCACTGTATAGGGGCCATCATATTTCGGTGCCAGTTTTGCTGCAAATCCATCTACTGCTGTCGAAAGATGATGTTGTTTCACCAGCACGCTGTCCCCCTTCTTCGGCTTCCACGATCTCCTCCTCAGATTATAATGACGCCTCTGATCCTGCGACGCTATCTCCATATTTCTCCTTACCAGCTTAAAAATCTCCTGAAGCATTTTTGCCCTCTCGTTGGGTTCTTGTACCTCGCCTCCCGTTTCGTGAGTGACTTCGTCATACAGCGCCTTTGGTAGCTGAGGTTCCCTTCCTTGTGTTACAAAACTGGGGCTATACCCAGTTGTCTCTGACACGCTCGAATTTATCGCCAGCATAATTTCAGGCAAGAAATCATCCCACGTTCGTTGATTCTCTCCTGCAAACTGCGCAACCATCGTCTTTACCGTTCTATTCGCTCGTTCTGTTGGATTCTCCTGAGGTGTATACGGCGCAGTCAATTGATGATGTATACCTACTTCCTACAGACATCTCTCGAATACACGACTAGTGAACTGCGTTCCATTGTCGGTTACCAATACCTTAGGTACCCCCAAAGCGGCTTATAATCCGTTCTCGTAACACCTTCTTCACTGACTCCGTCGTGGCCTTCCTCATTGGCACTAGCTCCGTCCATTTCGAAAACTTGTCGAAAAAACACTAACAGCATCGAATTTCCATGCTTGGATCGCGGCAATGGTCCAACAAAATCCGAGCATACGATCGCCCATGGTTCCTCTGGTATCTGCGTCAGCATCATTCCTGCGGGCTTTTGTTGGCTGGCCTTATACCGTTGACACGATTCGCACTTTCTCACGTAGCTCATAGCGTCCCTAAACAATCCTGGCCAATAGTATCGTTGCGTTACCCTTGCGATTGTTTTCCTGCTTCCTAGATGTCCAGCACTTGGTGTGTCGTGATTCTCCTTCAGTACTCGTTCGCGCATATAGTTTGGAACACATAATTTCCACTGTACTCCTCCATCAGTTTAATCTCGACTTGGGATGTGACGATAAAGCTGACCGTTTTCCATTATGTAATCTGAAAACTTCTCCGGATTCTCCTGGACGTCCTTCTTCTTTTTCTCCAACCAAGTACACTTCTCCTTGACAGATTCGTTAGTTGTAGCACACAACTTGTTTAAAGGTTCCCGTGACAACGCATCTGCAACCACATTACTCTTCCCCTTACGATATTCTACGTCAAAGGCATACTGTTGGAGTTCCAATGCCCATCTCGCAATTCGTCCAGAAGGGCTCTCTATACTATTTAACCATTTTAGAGATAGATGATCAGTAATTACCTTAAATCGATAGCCTTCCAAAAACTGCCTCATCTTCCTGATTCCCCACACGATCGCCAGACACTCCTTCTCCGTTGCTGAGTAGTTACATTCCGCCTTATTCAACCGTCGGCTTGCGAAAGCAATGACACGTTCCCCATCGTTGAGATTTTGCGTGAGTACTGCCCCCAATCCAAAGTTGCTTGCATCAGTTTGAAGAATAAACTGTTTGTCGAAATCTGGACACCCCAATACCGGTGCCCCTGTCAACCGTTCCTTTAGCATCTCAAAAGCTTCCTGTTGTTCCTTTCCACATTTCCATCTCACACTCTTCTTTAGCAAACTCATCATCGATGATACCAGGTCTGCGAAATCCGGAACGAATCTGCGTTACCACGAAGCTACTCCTAACACTCGCCTGACTCCTTTTACATCTTTTGGTGGAGCCATCTCCTTTATCGCCGCTATCTTATCTGGATCCGTCTGTATACCGTCTTCTCCCACAACATGACCAAGATATTTTATTTTCTTCTTCATGAACTCACATTTCTCCGGGTTAATCCTTAGATTCGCCATCTTCAACCGCCTAAATACTTCCTTTAGATTTGCCATGTGTTCCTCCAGCGTTTTACCAATTACAATAATATCGTCCAAGTAAGCAAAATGACTTGGTCCAACGCTCGTTGAAACGTAGCTGGTGCAGAATGCAGTCCAAACGGCATGATCTTCCACTGGAACAATCCTCTTCCTGGAACTGTAAACGCGGTGTAAACTCTGCTTTCCTTTTCCATTGGTATTTGCCAGTAACCGTTTTTCAAGTCCAACGTGCTGAAGTATTTAGCATCTCTCAACCTTTCCAAAATCGAATTTATCCCAGGTAACGGGTACGCGTCTGGCACAGATTTGTTATTTAGTTGTCGAAAACCACAGCATAGCCTCCATTTCCCATTCTTCTTCGGCGCCAATACAATTGGAGAACTGTATGGGCTGTGTGAGGGTTCGATGCATCCATTTTCCATCAATTCCTCTACCAGATCACTAATTATCTTCTGCTTCGCTGGATTTGTCGGCATATACCTCTGTTTAAACGGTATCTCATCCTTCATCAATATTCGGGGTTCCGCTACATTCGAGAGACCTGTTCCCGCTTCAAATTCTGCTAACTCCTTTTCCAAAAAGTTTTTTATACGAACCTCTTCGTCGATTTCTTCTTCGCTGCTTACCCTGGTACATCTAACCTTCGGTTCTCTTGTAGGTAATTCCTCCTGCTCCTCAAACCTGTACACCACATCTCCAATAGTTAATGTTGCCTTCATCTTACGCAAGTAATCCAATCCGAGTATTAAATTGTCCACTACTTCAGGTAATATTAATAATGGCATATCCACACGTTTGTTTCCGAATGTTACTTCCACTGGCGCTGCTTCATCTACTGTAACCGGTGTCCCGTTCGCTAGAGATACCCCCACGTCAACTCCCACACGTTGTACTAACAAAACTGTTGAATGCTCCTGTATCAATTAACGCCTCAGCATCATGTTCTCCTATTCTCACTTTCGCATATATATGCCCTTGCCGAACATAAATTGACTTAAGCGACGAAGCTGCCAAATCCGTTGATCCTGTTAAGGGTCTTTTCTCTTGGACCTCACCCGCCCTTATTGATGAATTCCTGTTTCGCTTACCGTTTTCTTACCACAACAATCTCGTGTATAAACGTCCACACGGCCGCAATTCCAGCAGAATAATCTGAATAATCTCCTGCCAATTCAAGAAGCTCTTGCAGGTTCCTGAAATCTCTACGCTTGACATACATCTTGTAGTTAGGGTTTATGTTTTCATACAGCCTTTCCAGTTTTTGTTACTCACTGTATCCTGCGTGTCGCATTAAATCTTGCAAATTCACCATATATACTTTAAATGGTTCACCTGTTCGCTGCTTTCCGGTTCTGATTTTATCTTCCAGCTTCGCAAAGTATCCCGAAGGTAGGAAAAACTCCAGGAAATCTCGTCTAAATCCTTGCCATGTTAGCCAGCGCTTGTTGTTATTTCTAAACCACAAAAGCGCTAGGTCCTTTAACAACTCCGGCATTGTCCTCGGTAACAGATCCAGCTGGACCTCGTAAACGTCTGCTAGTTCCTAGACCCGCTCCAAAAAAGCTATCGGATCCTTGCTACTATCATACTTAAATGACCATTTTCGTACCTGATCTACTGCCTGTAAGTAGTTCTCACGTTCTTCCGTTGGCAACTTTAGCTCCGTATTGTTAACAGTTATCATGGGTACTTCCGACACTGTATTAACTCCATCACTTTTAGCTGGCAACTCCTCTTTATGTATTGGTGTCGGTACTCTGAGATGCTTTTGCTGCAGAGCTTCCAGTCTTTTAGTCACATCAGCCTCATGGATATCCTTTTTGATGAAATCTGCCATGCTCTTCCGCAACTCCTCTACCGTTTCATCAGTTCCAAGGCCAAACTCGGCCGCATAGCAAGTTAAATCCTCTCTCCGTAAACTGTAGACCCACTTCGTGCTCACCATTTTTACTCGTTTTAGCTTAGTGTATCTCTCTCTTGTTAATTAGCCTGCTCGGGCGCCACTTGTAACTACTTATTTTTGCTAGGGTATACTCAGCCACTGTCCAGTGTTCGTTACAAGAAATAAATGTACACCGCTGTAGTAGTTTCAATTTAAGTACCTGTACTTAACTTTATTTAATTAATTAAAATATTTTAGTATAATATATTAATAGAGTTTATGCTTCGGATGCCTTCGTATCTTCTAGTGTGCTCGTCTCTCGTGGTTATTGGGAGCTCGTCCCACCTCCTCCACTCCGATCCTTTATTCTCTTGGCTGTTCCGTGCGTTGATTGACGATAACTTGCTTATAAATATGCTCGGAAACGTTCGGCTGCTCTCGGCTCGTCCTCGGGTACCAAGCTCTGTGTCTCTTTATAGTTTCTACACTATGTCTTGTTGATCTCGTACTCTCTGTATCACTTCTGATACCGGCAATTGCTTATTTTAGCGCTCGGGATTGTTCGGCTCGGCTCGGATTTCCTTCGGTTTTTTTTTACTGTCTGACCCTGATTTATCGTTGTCGTGCTCTCTTTGACGTTCGGGTGACTACAATAGGTAATCTGTTATGTCCAGTTAACCTTTCCAATAATGTGAACGTTATAATTCTGGCATTGTTGTACCTGTCTTGTAGCATTGTCCAAGCTGTTGTGTAGTTGACTTCGGTTGGTGATAAATGCTGGATGAAACTCTGAGCTTCTCCCTTGACATGGTTTTTCAGGAACCACATCTTTTGTATAGCTGGGATTGGCTGCTTGTGGATCATTTCGTTGAAAAGGTCGTAAAAAGACTGCTATTGCAGATATTCGCCATTGAAAGGTTGTATTGTTACCTTTGGCAAATAAACTGATGAGTCTTGGGGTGTTGATGTGAGACCTTCTTGAATTTCTTCGGCATGCGTTATTTTGTCTCAAATTGCCGCCTCTGTGGCCAAGTATTGCTCCAAATCATATTCACTGTCTTCGGTGCATATTTTGTCATGCCCAGTGTTGAAATGGCTTTCTATTTGTTTTAATTTTGTAGCCATATACATGTTGGTTTTGCTTGTGCTGTCCACCAGTAGGTTGTCCAACATGTTGTTTATGGCTGCGATTAAGGTTTGTTGTTTCATTACCAACCCTTGTTTTGCAGGTTGTAATGAAATTTCCGTTTTGTCCAAGGCCAGATCATTTTGCTGGCTTCCAAGCTTCTCCGTGGTCGCCATTGTATTTGGACTTGATGAAGTTTTTATAGCTGAATCCTGTTGAGCAGCTATACTTGTTGAATCGGTGAAATCACTGAAGCTGAAATCACTGCGGAATCGGTGAAATCACTGGAGCTGAAATCACTGCTGAATCGGTGAAATCACGGGAGCTGAAATCACTGCTGAGGAGCTTTTGATACGTGTCAATCAATGAGTGTTTCAAGTTCCTTACCACTGGTGGTGGGAAACTTTAAATTCAATGATCCAAGCACATAAACTTGGATAGTTACTAAGACGAGACAAATGTGATAATTTCTTCTTGCAGCACTTGAACTGGAAAAAGACCTTAAGAATGGTTGCAATTAAACTCTTGAAATTTGTGTTAATGACTAACGAAAACATTTATTTATTTTTGGGTTTATATACAGTATTAATGAAGAATTGCAATGAAATAATTAATGTATAAAAAATTAATATAACAAAACTTACTGACTAAGCATAACAATGTTTTAAGTCGTTGACTTTTATTCTAGATATTTTATGCAAACAAACAGTATTTAAGTTATTGAACTTAGTCTAGATGTTTGCATGTTAAACAATATTTAAGTTGTTGAATCATATCAATGATTAACCCATGTAGGCCTGAACAAATCTCATGTCAAACATCAAACATTCATATAAACTAGTTTACTAGAACTAATATCTGAGCTTGAAGTTAAAGATTATAACCATTGATCAAAAAATAAATTGAAAACTTGTTTCTTATGTGCAAGGTCCACCTCTGGTGGATATTCAATACACGTTTTTTGTTTTTTTCTCCTTTTTTATATTTTGGTTAGTTTATAAACAACACAGGGGGAGTAAACTAGACAGTACTTGGTCTTTTTTACTAGGGATTGTTACCGCTTTCACAACGTGTTCTGATGATGGGAACCTGGAAAATTCCCGAAATAGATCTATCAACGCATTCCTGAAAGTATCAAATAATAAATTTCAAAACAAAAAACTCTATAGATTATTTGTTAGGACAATATCCTAATAAAGAAATATAGAGTATGTCCTCGAACTTGAATAATTTTAATTTTCATTGCTTTGTAATAAAACTTATATTACATACCTCTAACATTTTGTGTACATACTTTAACCAAGCATTACTTGTTAAAATGTAGGTTTATTTAAGTTATTTATTAGTTATTATTGAATTCAAACACTAATTTTATTTTTTATTTATTTATTTATTAAGTATTAATTACATAATACAATTAATGCAACTAATTTATGAAAGGAGTACTAGCATCAGTATCTTTCGACTCCGAATTAGAGAAAAATACTTTAAATTTGATTTCGTAGACTACACTCATAATAATAGGTAAAATACACGAAAACCGTTGTTCATTTTACGAAAGTTTTGGTTATTTTGACATTACGAAAAAATTTGTAGAATATACAAATTACATTTCGTAAAGTTTTGTAAAAACTTTTTTTAAATAAAAATGTGGTGCATACCTTACGGGTTTATTTTAAAATTAAAAAAAAAAAATGTAATGGTACCACACCAGAATCAAACTCACGATTTCAGTGACGTCCTGCTGTGTTGAAGTAGACCCCTCTACCATTTGCACCAAAGTAGCTGATGCAATACAACAAACTAAAAAGGAACTTAAGTCGAAAATATTATGAAATTTTTATGAAAACTAGAAAAATATTCTACAAATATTTAATAAAAAAGGTAAAATGGCCATTAAATATTTTTATTATGTTTATTGAACTAAATTAAATAATATATTTTTTTTACAAATATATCAACTAATATATTAAAAAACAAAATAAAAAAATAATAAAATAATAATAATAAAAGACTTAAATAACAATTTCAAACTAATTGCATTTTATTATTAAATATTTTATCTTTTTAAATATTTGTTTTATTGAATTTCATACTAAACCCGGCAAATAAAGTGGAAGTAGTGTTTTCGGGTCCTCTTTAACTTGTTTTAGGATCCTCTATATTAAACAAAAATATGCATTTATATCAAATAAAAAAATAAAACATAGAAATTTAAAAAAACATTAATAAACAAATAAAAGCTAAAAAAAAAAAAAAAAAATTTGTCCTGGCCAGGAGTTGAACATGCAACCTTCTGATTGCAAATCCGACCTCTAACAACATCAACATCCATATGTAATATTTGTAACATTACAAATTTTTGTACAATGTACTAAAAAAATATTACGAAATCATGTTTGTATTTTTTACGAAATTTGTAAATTTATATATTTTGTTTTATACAAAAGTTTTGTAATATAAACGAAATGTTTGTACATTCTACGAAAAAACATTTACGAAAAATATATTTGTATTTTTAAGCATGGATTATTATGAGTGTATTTTCTAATATGAGTTTACAAATTAAATTAATATTATAATCACATGTGTTTTTTAAGAGATCAGATGGTGGATTTGATCCAAAGATGTTTGTTCTTCAAGAATTGTAGGCGATGTACTCGTCTAGAATGTGGGAGACCGTAAGTTGTGTGTTGTAAGTAGAACATAGGGGAGCTGCAGCTTTTTCCAGTAGATGTTTATGAGACAATTTGCAATGTCCAATCCGAAGGCGAACTATTATATTAGTTTTCCTTCGGGAACAATTATTTGGGTAGGTGGGTTTAAGTCCTAGTGGATTCATATTCTTGTAATAGTGCTGGTAGTTAGCCCATTTATAAGATGTTAAGGTTACCATGTGAGAAGATATGGCCTTTAATATATCACGAGATTCCCATGTAGAAAATTTTAAGAGAGGTCTGCGTTTTACTTCTGCTGCGGCTAAGTCAGCATACTCTTTGCCTGGTATACCAACATGAGAAGGCACCCACATTATTTTAATTTTATGCGGTCGTTGTATTCAAAAACTTCTAATTTGATTTATTAGGGGAGAATCGTAAGAAGAGTTTCTCATAGCTGTTACTGCCAAAAGACTGTCGGTGCAAACTATAAATTTTGAGTCTTTTTTGATGCGAATTCCACTGCTAACAATATTGCTAAAGCTTCAGCTGTAAAGTTAGAGCAGAAGGTATCTAAAAAGCCTGAGTTTACGAGATTGCCATTCTGTTCCACTGTTGCGAAAGTTGTAAAATCTGTCGATTTAGATCCATCAGTGAAAAGTAGATTCCAATTGTGTCTAAGGAAATCATCAGCTATATTATTAAAAGTTTCTCTATAAACTAAGGGTGATGGTGTGGGTTTTGGCAGATTACACATGGAAATAATGCAGGAAGATTTATCTAAAAGCCAAGGAGGTTCGGATTGGATTTTTATGTATATTGGGTGAATGTTAATATCAAGTTTACGGCAGAAATTTATACATCTCGAGATAGTGGACGGAAGCCTAGGCATTCTGATACCATTAAAAGCTTTTTTAACTTCTGGAAAAGGACTTTATTGAGGCATATAAAAAGTTTTGGAATTAATTTGTATGTTAGGTATGATATTCGGCTTTCTATTGACGGCATACCAGCTTCGGCCAGAAGATTTGTGGTTGGGCTGGTGTGAAAGGCTCCGATGCTGCGGTGAACTGCTGCGTGGTAGGGACCCTGGATTAATTTGATATGAGAAGTCGCGCACCATCCATATATAGGAAGACCGTAATCGAGTAGTAAAATTGATCTTGTTATATTTATCATTGTCGAGACATGGATCATAAAATTTTTTGATGTTAAATATTTTATTATATTTAACCTTGAAGTCAAACTTTTTCTTAAAAGTTGACAGTGCTCTTTAAAAGTAAACCCGTTGTCAAAAATAACTCCTAAATTCCGTAGGTACTTTACGCGTTTGATTTTTATATTGTTGTATACCACGTCGAATATGTTGGAGTTTTGTTTTTTGAAAATGTGCAATAAATTACATTTATCTATGGATAAGTTTGCACCTGATGCAGAGCCCCATTCATCAATTTTTTTAATGTGTTTGAAAATACGTCTTTTACTTTATTGTTGTCATTTAGTTTAGTAAAAATTGCGGCATCATAAGCGTTAATAGCATGTTCAATATGTTTTTGTTTGGAGATAATTTTGCTAAATTGGTTAAAGGCTATGATAAATAGCACAACTGATAGTGGGGACCCTTGCGGTATACCATTGTATAATAGCAAGGTGCTAAATAATTCACGATTTATTCGAACTTTAATTTTTCGATTACTAAGAAAACTTTTGACAATAAAATACATATTTTTTCCAATTTTCCATTCAATAAGCTGTTGTAGAATTACATGAATACCGATACGATCGAAAGCTCGTTCAAAACCGGTAGAAAGTATGCTAACATGATTTCGGCTAGACAAAGCTTTTGATATATAGTGTTGAAGATAAAGGAGGACGTCATCGGTCCCTTGTTTTTCATGAAGGCAACTTGATTAGGTGTAATTAAACTATTTGTTTTCAAAAACCACATAAGACGCCTGGCAATGATTTTTTCAAGGGTTTTGCTAATGCACGATAGGAGTGATATTGGCTATATAAGGCTATCTTTGTTTGGTTTAGAGATTGGGATGACCACTGCTGTTTTCCAAGTTTGTGGGAATACATTTGATGTAAAAATATTGTTGAATAGTGAAAGCACATGTTTTTTGTTGAAAATGGGAGGTTTTTTAACATTGGATAAGAAATGCGGTCATTGCCTGGCGTTTTATCCTTAACTGAATGTAAAGCGTCCTCTAATCCTGTGATGTTGATTGGACTTTCGATTTTTTGAACATATTTGTTGCACGTTCTCGGGTTTGCGTAGTTGACGTTACTTTGTTTTGTTGAAAAGCTGCACTGAAGTTATTGTCATCTGATTGTTCAGACCAGTATTTTGCAAAGCAGTTGGCTATATCAATGGATGACGAGAGTAACACTGATCCCGATTGAAGGTTGTTTATTCTGTTTGAGCTTTTTCCAGCCGTGATAAGTTTTATGTCATTCCAGATGTGCTGGGGAGATGTGTTTGGGTTGATAGCAGAAGTAAATGTTTGCAAGTAAATGGCTTTACTTTCCTTAATTGCTCTTCTAAAAATAGCGTTTTGCTTTTTATAAAGGATTAGGTTTCCGTTAGTTCTGTAATTGTGCCAAAGATTTTCTTTTAAATTACGTAAATGTTCTAAGTTTGCGTTCCACCAAACAACACGAGGTCTGTAAGACTTATGTTTAGTTTCTGGTATACTACAGTTTGCCGCTGATCTTAAACATTTTACTAAAGAAGCTGCCTGTTGGTTAATATTAGATGTAGTTTTGGATTTAGAAATGTATTCTACACATTTATTTTGATACAAAACCCAGTCTGCTGATTCGATTTTATATTTCGTGTAGCTAATAAATTAGTTATAAGCGATAGATATTCGCCATTTAACATTTAAGGAAATAGGCGAGTTCAATTTGGTTATAGATTTCAATATATTTTATTCAAGTGAAAGTTACAGGTTTATATAGTAAAATTAAAGTAAAATTATTGTCTACTTAGCATAATATAATAATTAGGTCAATATAATAACGTAACATAAAATACCATACAATACAATAGAATGCTTCACTATTAGTTAAGTTCAATGTCTGTATATCAGTTAGAACAAGGAAACATGATCACCGCTTGATGGTTTGTACATTCATTCAAAACAATGTTATATGAGATTATGCCATTTATGAATATGACGGTATATGCGACTGTCATATCCGCTACACCTCCATTTTCTGGAAGAATGTTCATACGCTATTAAGCATATGAATATTCTTTACTCATTGTTACCTTGGTCTAAATTCAATGACAGATTACATATCATCTTGAAAATATTATTTTTTTTTTCAATATTTTTTTTTTTTTATTATTATTATTTTTTTTTTTTTTAATATATTGGTTATTTTTATTATTTTACTTTTTATATATTGGTTATTTTTATTATTTTACTTTTTATATATTGGTGCACCAAACTTATCGTTGTTTAATGATATATGTTTTTAACTCATCTTTTTTTTTGTGTATTATGTTGAGAAATAATGATTTTGTGAAAAGATAAAAAAATTACTTGTTTCAATTAAAAAGTTTAATTCTATTCCTGTGAACCTTCTGCTTCTTATTTCCCTTAGTTTCTAATAATATGTTATCGTTATCACCTATTTCTATAATCTTATACGGGCCCTCATATCTATTGTCTAACTTATGTCCTACCTCATTTCTTAATAAAACCAAATCTCCTAAATTTAAATCTAACTGTTCTGAATTTATATCATAAAATTGTTTCTGCTTAACCTTAGCCTTATCTAGTAGTAATCTTGCTCTCTTGTATGCAATTTCTAACCTATACTTCACTTCTTTACTATAATCATCTATATTATAAATAGGATCTATTCTATCTATACTATTAAAATAATGAAAACCATGAGGTATCCGTCCAAAAATTAGCTCGTATGGACAGTAACCGTGAACTGCCGATGGGGTGGTGTTAAAACAATATGTAAAGTATCTAAGCCATTCGTCCCAATCGTCTCGTTTAATCGATATATATGAACGTATATATTCGTTGAAAGTTCGGTGACTGCGTTCCACAGTACCTAGAGTCTGATGGTGATATGCAGTAGAGGTAATATTCTTGATTTTCATATATTTACACAAATCCGTTATTATTGAGTTCTTATACTCTGTTCCCATATCCGATATGAACGTCTTCATTGGACCGTAGCATAGTATAAAATACTCAAATATAGCCTTTGCGACTGTGCTTGCACTCTTGTTCGATATTGGTATGGCCACTAAATATTTAGTTAGGTCACATATTAATGTGACAATATACTCATTACCATTTTCCGTCTTTGGTAATGGACCAATGGTATCCACTAATACGATGTCGAATGCAGTTGCTGGGGTTTCTGTCAGTATCATTGGTGTCTTAGTATGTGTTGTTATCTTAGCTTTTTGACATTTTAGGCATGTTTTGATATATTTTTTCACGTGTGAAGGCATACCTCTCCACTTGTAATGTCTTCTAATTTTTGTTAATGTTCTTGATATCCCGCAGTGGCCGCCTTCCGCTGGATTATCATGATATGTAGTTAATATCTCTTTTATTTTATTATCATCTTTAGCATCAATTATGGTCACCTTTGGCAGTAGCGCTACTGTTAATTTTTTCAAATAATCATTGCCCTTTCTTTTGAATTCATTTATAGATACAAATTTAAAAATTTCTTCATCGGGTGCCATTTTTAATTTTTCAAGATTCAGCTTACCGGCTTCTTTTTCAAGCCTTAGGAAAAATCCTCCTAGGTCCAATTTCCCATTAGTACACAGATCTTCAACATTTATTCGCTTCAATATTAATTTTCCATGCTTCAATAAGCATCTTCCTGGAGTTAATATTAACTTTACTAGCTTTTTAACGTCATCATATTGTATGACTTCATATATATTGGGCTTTTCTTTTATATTTTCATGATGCTTTTGTTTAGTTACTTTTTCGTTCTTTCTGGTGTCGGACCTTGTGGTCACTTTATTTATTACTAATACATTTTTGTGTAATTCTTTAAATTCTTCAATGCTTATTCTTGATAAAGCATCAGCAACGTAATTTTCTTTACCCTTGAGATACTCAACTGTAAAATCATACTCTTCCAAGTCCAAACGCATTCTTGTTAATTTTGAACTTGGATTTTTCATCGAGAATAGGTATGACAAAGGTCTATGATCGGTCTTTACAAGAAAACGTGTTCCGTAGATATATGGTCTGAAATGTAGTATGGCCCAATGGATAGCTATGAGCTCTTGCTCGATTGTTGATTTGTTGCTCTCTCCTTGTGTGAATGTTTTCGAGGCATATGCTATAGGTAGATGTTTGCCATTGTACTCCTGACTTAATACCGCTCCGCAAGCGTGCTTACTGGCGTCAGTTGTTATACAAAATTCCTTATCAAAGTTTGGATATTGTAGAAGGGTTGGTAGCATTAATGCTTTCTTTAAGTAAAGAAATGCGTTATTACATTCTTCTGTCCACTCGAATGGTACGTTTTTCTTGCACAGACGCGTAATGTGGCGTGAATGAAGAGAGAAGTTCTTAATAAACCTTCGGTAGTAATTACAAAACGCAATAAATCGTCTTGCACTATTTGCGTCAGTTGGAACTGGATATTTCCTAATTGCTTCGTATTTTCCATCATCCGGCAGAATGCCCTTATCTGTACATTTATGCCCAAGAAAAGTTACTTCATGTCTAAAGAATGAACATTTTTCAGGATGCAACTTTAGATTATATTTTCTGCATAGATCAAAAACGCTTTTCAAGTTATTTATCATTTGTCTCTCCGATCGACCTATTACCACTAGATCATCCATATACAAAAATGCTTGTGAGGGGTTTAACCCTGAAAATGCTATAGTCATCATCCGCTGAAAAGAGTTTGGAGCTATTTTTAATCCGTAGGGGAGCCTTTTAAACCGATATGAGCCGTTGCTTGTAGAAAAGGATGTAATGTCTCTTGACTTCTCGTCGAGTTCAATTTGGTGGAAACCCGACATTAAATCTAGGCACGAAAAGTATTTTGCTCTTCCTAATTGATCTAAAATATCTTCTATTCTTGGTAGTGGAAATTTATCAGCGACTAGTTTTTTGTTTATTTGACGATAGTCTACTACCAAACGCCATCTCTTCTTATCTGAATTAGGTAGTGATTTCTTTGGTACTAGGAGTAGTGGACTATTGTACTCTGATGTGGAAGGTTCAACGATGCCGTCTTCTACTAAATTTTTAACCTGTGCATCTACTTCGATCTTGTGTGTATGGGGTATCCTGTAGTTTTTAATATAAACGGGTTCCTTGTCTTTGAGTTTAAGTTTTTGTGTATAGAAATTGTTCGCAGTGATGGGTTCCGTATCTAATCCGAAAATATCAATGTAGTCTGTACATAATTTTTCCATTTGTTCCTTAAATGGTTCAGGAAAGCTTTTTGACAATTTGTGCATAATTTCAACTTTTCTGGATCCACTACACTTCTGTGTAGCTGATATTGTATAATTGTCGAGATTTTCCGATACGATATCAATACATTTAAGTGATACTGTTACTGTATTAGTGTTAATAACCCTGATGAAAGCTCTTTTACTGTTTACTATTGTATTACCTATTATTACTCCTGGTTGTGGTTCTTGATTAACAACAAGTACTTCTTCATAAGGCGTGTTTATCTTTATTTGTCTAATAACTTCAGAACGAGCTGGTAACAAGATAGTATCATCCGAACTGTAGTGTAAGATTGGGATGTGAATTCCGTCCCGAACATTTCCGGGTCTTAATATAAACCAATCTTGCGTTTCACCGAAATCCAAGATACAGTTGTAGTGTTTGATGAAGTCTATACCGAGTATTCCGTCGCATGGAATAGGAAAATTTTCGGGTACTATGTGGAACTCATGGGGAACAAAGTAATTTTTAATACGAAGTTTCAAATGTGTGGTACCCAGTGACTGTATTGTTCCTTCACCTATTCCACTAATTGTTGTTGTATTATATTCATTTACCCCCTCATATTTAATGCCATTCTGTTTTAGTAACGATATATCTGCTCCAGTATCAACCAGCAAAGTTAATTGGTTGTTCTCACCATCATAGACTTTTACAAAAATGCTTAAATTCAAATTTAAATGTAAAATACGGTTGAATCGTTTTTTGTCATACTTTGTATTCTCAAGGGTGTGAATTAGTTTTCCGTTTCCGTTTCATGTTCTTGTTGAGTTATAGCTCGTACATTACTCGTACGGTAGTGATTATTATTATTATAACCACGGTTGTTATTATTAAAATTTCGGTGGCCTCTGCCCCGATTAGCATTGTAGTTCCGATTACTAGTGTTATTGCCGTTACTATTTTGATTATTATTACGCCAACGGTTATTGTTATGACCACGTCCTCTAAAAGAACGTCCTCTCCGATTTCTGAAGTGCATTACCGAAGAATCTTTTGTTTCCGTGCAAGTATCTACATATTTCATAATAAGCTCGTCCATTGTCTGGAACTGTCCCGCACGCATGATAATTTTGACTTGCTCATTTTGAGTGTTTTTCGCCATAGATTTTACAGCAACTTGGGTTGCATATTTGCCAGCTGTTTCAAGTGTTAAACCGTCTGATATGTATGCACTTTCCAATGCTTTTGTAAGCTCTTCTATTTCCTTGACGTAAGCCGTTGTGTTTTTATTTTGTTGTTTTATATTCATCAGTTTTGCCGAGAGAACACCGACTGTTTCTCCCTTCACAGTGCTTCTTAACTTACTTATAATTTGTTGTATAGTTGTTTCTGAAGAAATTAAATTCCTGGCTGTACCTTTTAGTTTGGTTTTTATTACATTTACCGCCAATGTTTCATGGGTTTCCTTTATAGTTTCTAAAATGCTCAAGGCATCTATAAAACTTTGTAAGTTTTCGTGTTTCCCGTCGAAATCAGGTAAGATCCTGGTGACGGTTTGCAAAAACTCTATACTAGTTTGCGGCATATCTGCGCTGTTCTCGTTTTCAACAGATTCCAATTCCTTATTAATTTCAGTATCGTCTTCGGACAAATCTTCGCTCTCTGAACTGCATTCGTATTTTGCGCCCTCTGTGAGTGAGTGTGAAATTTTCACATGCAAGCTATGTTTTGCGGAAACTTTCAGAATTCTATCCCTACAATTATTGTAGATAGCAATTGCTTCTTTATTGTGATCTGATTTTAATTTATTCTCATACCCAATTAAAAATTTTCGTAATGATTCAAAATTATCTAATAAGACTTTCTTATGTTTCTCTATAGTTTCATTTCTAATTCCTCTATTCTTATTCAAACACTTATATGATCTTCTAATCTGCCCTTCATATGACTTTAATTTATTCAAAACTTCGGACCAAGTGTCCATTATATTCTCTCTACTTCGTTAATTTGACCAATATATCTCTTTTTTATTCTCTTATTATGCATTTTATATAATTTCAAAACTAATTCTATCCCTAATATAACAGTGATAATAAGCAAGTAAATTTTTATTTGTTCCCAACCATTATCTTTTTGTTCAACAATTACTTCATTTACAACATTAGCCTTAGGGTTTGTTAGCTTTGCCTCTTGATTACCCATTTCAATTTTAATTTATGAGTTTTAATGCAAAATGATTTTTAAGAGCGAAAATGTATAAAAAAAAGCTGATTTGAATTTATGTTTTTAATTCAAGACAGGTGCACCAATTAAAGAAAATTTTGAGTATTTTTTTAACTCTTAAATAATTTTTATTAATTTTCATTTATTTAATATAAAATATTTTTTATTTTTTTTGAAAATTTTTAAATTTTAAATAGTTTTTATTTTTAATTTTTATTTGTAGTAATTTTTATTAACTTAACATAATTGTTACTTGTATTTACTATTCATTTATTTAGTATAATTATCATCATGACCGTTGCCATTACACAAGAAGAAAAGAAAAAAAAATTTGTGTCGGACACGGGCGAAATCGCCTCCGTCCCTACCGGTGCATAACCAGGTTAGCACTCTGTTAAAATTACTTTATATTTTACCTCTATTATAAGGTTTTCATTAAGTTTTTGGAAAATTTATATATTTTTATCTCCTTCTCCAGTTCTTCTATTTTGTTCCATAACCTGGTGGATACGTCCCATGAAGGTGGTGGGTTGCTTCTGATTAGTCTCTTCAGCTGGGCTATTTTTCTTCTTTTCCCCACAAGATATCCTCCTCTTCTCTTTGGCTTGTTGGTGGCTGGAATTTTTGGGGTGTCCTCTTTTGGTCTTCCTTGAGTCCGTCTCCGGTACTCCTCGATAGATAACGGTTTCGGACCCTGGTTATTATTACGTGACTGTTCTGATGTGAACACTGTCACGGTCGCCATGTAGCTAATAAATTAGTTATAAGCGATAGATATTCGCCATTTAACATTTAAGGAAATAGGCGAGTTCAATTTGGTTATAGATTTCAATATATTTTATTCAAGTGAAAGTTACAGGTTTATATAGTAAAATTAAAGTAAAATTATTGTCTACTTAGCATAATATAATAATTAGGTCAATATAATAACGTAACATAAAATACCATACAATACAATAGAATGCTTCACTATTAGTTAAGTTCAATGTCTGTATATCAGTTAGAACAAGGAAACATGATCACCGCTTGATGGTTTGTACATTCATTCAAAACAATGTTATATGAGATTATGCCATTTATGAATATGACGGTATATGCGACTGTCATATCCGCTACATTCGGTTGAAATTTAGGTTTATTATGAGGGACGTTTTTGGTCACTGCCGTGAAGATCGTAAAGGTTTTCCCATGAACAGAGCGGAGCAAGAGGAGGAGAGGTCAGTGTAATGTCAACGTATGTAAACGAGTTATGGGTACTAAAATGTGCTGGAGAGCCGGTGTTTAAAACGATTAAGTCTTCATTTATAATAAAATTTTTAAGTATTTATTTCGCCGCGTGGATTGGTCACAGTCGAGCCCCAAAAAGTACTCCAAGAATTGAAATCACCAGTCATAATAAATGGTGTGTTAAAGCTATTTATTATAGATTTTAACTTACGTTCTGAGAAGTTTTGGTGAGGTGGAATGTATATACATTAGGGTGACAATGAAAAATCAACTTTCGATTTTTAATAATTATCGCGCAGATTATGCCACTTGGTCTAAAACTCACATGCTGAAAATTTGAGCCAAATCGGATAACTCGATCACGTGCACCTTTGAGGTCAAAGTTCAAATTTTGGGAAATTCAGTATATTCAGCTGTAATGGAGCTAAAATAGTGCTTTTTATATTTGAATTATACCCATAGTCTAAAGTATGCATGATGAAAAAATTAGGCAAATCGGATAACTCTAAGCCGTGCACCTTTGAGATCAAAGTTCTAATTTTGGGAAATTCCTTATAAAGGGTGTCCCAAGAAGAGCGCAATTTTTAAATTTTAAATAAAACACAGATATTTAAAAAAAAATCGTGAAACTTTATTATATCGTAAAGTAGACAGAATGAGGTTATGTATGGAACAATATATCGTGCAGATGGCCGCCGCGGCTTTGCTGGCATGCACGCGATCTTTTAATAAAATTTTCAATGACCGTTTTGCATGAATGCTGCGGTATTTCATTAATGCAGCGTCCAATTTCCTCTTTTAAGGCTTGAGTCGTCGTAGGCTTATTCGCGTAAACCATCGACTTCAAAAAACCCCAAAGAAAAAAATCTAATATTGTTAAATCGCACGATCTATAACACGACCGGGAAATGACTGATGCAGGAATTGAATTGTTTCTCTGGCTGTATGACATGTGGCGCCGTCTTGTTGGAACCACATGCCCTCCACATTCATTTCTTCAATTCTAGGCAAGAAAAAACTGGTTATCATTTCACGATACCGAACACCATTGACTGTTTGCGCTTGACCTGCCTCATTTTCATAAAAAAAAGGTCCAATGATTCCTCCAGCCCAAAAACCATATCACACAGTGACACGTTGAGGATGCATTTGCTTCTCGTGAATCACTCGAGGATTTTCCTCACCCCAAATGCGACAATTCTGCCTATTGACGAAGCCATCAAGATGAAAATGGGCCTCGTCACTGAAGATGATTTTTGCGAACTGTAGCCGCAAAACTTTCACCATTTTGGTAAAACAATTTCACAATGAGAATGCGTTGTTCATTCGTGTATCGCTCCATTTTTACTAACCTCGTACCTTCTACTAGCAAACAATAACAATTGTTCAAAGGTCAAACAATGACACTTCGAATGTTGCCAGATTTAAAAATTGCGTTCTTCTTGGGACACCCTTTATTTTACTATAATTGTTCTAAAATTATCGCTTTTTTACGTATGTTGAATAAAATTGTTCCCAAAATTGATATCTTAGGTATTTTTAAAAATATTCAGAAATTGGTTCAGTAAATTTTACCCTTTTGTGATACGGGGGTCAAAATTACCAATTTTCCTTAATTAGCCTTAAATCCATTTTTTTAAGTGTAAAACATAAATTTTAAAACACAAAACCATTATTTTTAACAGACAGGTTTACTATACTGTGCTTCGGTTGTCACAATGACCCATTAAAAACAAAACTTCAAAACCAATATTGAAAGAAAAAGTTATATGTGAATGTTTTTTCGTAAAGAAGCAAAAGTCCTTAAGTTTTATTTTGATAAAATTGTGTTTTTAATATTAATAAAGTAAATGTCCTTTTGCAATAAGTTTTATTAAATGTACTCATTTCTTAAATTTTGTAAATTAGCATGCTTTGTATACTGTTGTCGATAGTTTTGAACAACCTGAAAAGAAACACAATAATTATTTATATTAGTTAAGTTTAAAAATATCTTACTTTAAATACATATTGCCGCTGTTCTTCGTCTTTTGTGATCCTTTCATGATAATCTTCAACAAGCTTAATACCTCGCTCGGCGCAGTCATTTACAATCTTTAGTTTTTGAATAATATCTTTTCCTTTTCTATATTCTTCACAATCTTTCCAGGTACTTGGGTCTTGTTGTATAAAATTCATTGAAATTTGTAATCTCTTCAAAAGTTTTTTCGTATTTTTAGAGACTAGTTCTATCAAAATTGATGATTTATCTTTAGCAAAAAAAGTTTTAAGATTTTCTTTTTAAATTAAAAACTTTTTCAAAATTTCTTCTCCTTCCTCCAACTCTTCATCTTATATAACGTCAACATTTTTTCGGTCATTTTGGTTTTAGTTTCTAGGTCTATTCTATCATCGAATAAACTGAATGCAACACATTCTTCATTAAGGTAATACAGGTGATTAATAAACTTAGATTTGGCTCTATCTGCAATTTGTACATCAATTTTTGAATAATCTTCCAAATTTCTCAAAAATACTAAGTCGTTTAAGGGAGCTTGCTCGGCTTTATCTGAATGGAACCAGGAAAACGCTTAACACTTTATAATAATTCTGTAATTTCTGGGAATTGATTGCGAAATATCAATATCTTAAGTCAATATATTACCTTAGCCATCCATCTGGCTAAATGAAGGGGACCTGGTTTAAAAAATGTTATGGACTTTCACCAAGAAATATAATTATTAGTTCCAGGTACTCTTTGTAGTCATTACGAGGAAAGTCCTCTTTAATTTTTTATTTGCAAAATCTAACATTTTAGCGCATTCATCACCTAGTATTTCTTTTATTCGAGGTATCGTTAATCCCGTCAAATATTCATCCTTTTTTACGTTTGACCATTGCTTTTTGAATTTTTAAATAAACTTACTGGACCAGTCGAAGCACATATTTTTGTTGCATTGAAAACAGCTGCTAGAATTATTTCAAATACATGGTGTCTGCAACCTAGGAACAGAATGTCTCTTCTTATCTTTTTTTCTAAAATATTGCAAGCCCCTTTAAATTTGCCGGTGTTTGAGGCGGTTGTGTCAAATACAAATGCTTCGATTCTATCCAAAATTTGATTCTCTACTTAAGGAAAATGGGTAACTTTGGCCCCCGGTTCACAAAAGGGTTAAATTTACTGAAAATATTTCTGAATATTTTTTAAAAAAACTTAAGATATCAATTTTGGGAACAATTTTAATCAACATACGTAAAAAAGCGATAATTTTAGAAAAATTATAGTAAAATATAAGGAATTTCCCAAAATTTGAACTTTGACCTCAAAGGAGCACGGCTTAGAGTTATCCGATTTGCCTATGTGGGACAGTAATCCGCTCAGATTTGGGTATAATTCAAATATAAAAAGCATTATTTTAGCTCCATTACAGCTGAATATACTGAATTTCCCAAAATTTGAACTTTGACCTCAAAGGAGCACGTGATCGAGTTATCCGATTTTGCTCAAATTTTCAGCATGTGAGTTTTAGACCAAGAGGCACAATAATCTGCGCGATATTCTTTAATATTCTGAAAAAAAAATTTGCCCATACATTTCATTGTTCCCCTAATGTACATACTACAATAATTTTCATACCGATGCTATTTGAATAGCAATGGAAGCTATTTCGTGATTAGTATATATTAATTTGTGAGGTATTGCTTTCTTAACAAGAATCCCAATTCCTTGTTTAGCTGTAGAGTTTGCAGATTAGTTATGGAAAAAAACGCTGTATTGATTCTGATAAATAATATTGCTGTGATTATAAGAAAAGTGAGTCTCTTGAATTGAAATAATATCTGGGTTAAAGTCTTTTATAATAAGTTGAAGTTCGTGGTAATTATTTATAAGACCGTTAATGTTCCACTGTAAAATTTTTAAATCCATATTGAGAAATTAATGAATCCATTATTCTTCGTATTCAAACATTATTTCGTCTTGTTCATCGAGAGAGTTGTTGTGAGATGTTGTTGCTGAATTTGGTAATGCGAGTTGTTTATTTTGTGTTAAATTTAGTGTTTCTTTAGAATCTTTTGTTTTTTTTTAAGTTGAGCTATTAGCTAAATAGTCTTTAGCTAAATTAATTTTAAGTTTACGTACTGTGTTTGTTGATTTAAAATTATTGTTATTTTGTGTTGTTGTTGATTTTTGTAATTTTGATTCTTGTGTAGTTGAATTATGTGTAACAATAGGATTGTTATTAGTGTTTTTTGTTAATTCTTTAGTAGGTAAAGAACTGGCTGTAGAAATATTTGCATTATTAAGTTTTTCGGTGTTATTTGTTTTTTGGTTGTTGTTTTCAACAGTAACATTATTTTGGTAAGTGACGTCAGCGTATGATTGAACTAATGGTTGAGTTGAAATTTGTGCTTGGTATTTCTCCTTGGCAACTTTCATGGAGCACTTTTCTTTTGTTTTCATTTTAAGAATGTCTTTTTGTTGCTTAAAAACTTAACATTCTTTTGATACAGATGGGTGATCTTCGGAACAGTTAACGCAATAAGTGCGCGTACATTGAGATGGTGAATGAGGAGGCAGAACGCAATTTTCACACAAAGGTGAATTTTTACACAAGATTTGCAGCGCATTGGATTCGGATAGTATGGCCTTACTTTAACTTTATGCCGTGAGATATCTAATTTTTCTGCTTCAGAGTATCGGTCAAAAGTCAATAAAACAACGCCACATGGGACTAGTTTGTCATCAGAATTTTTCTTTTGGTATTTGTTGATCTCGACTACAACTTGTGAGCTAAGTTCGTTGACAATTTCAGCTTCAGGAATGTTATTTAAATATGGAGCATAAATAGTGCCTTTTGATTGGTTTAATTTCGAATGATATTCGCATTTAATGTTGCAAACACCTGGCAACATTTTCGACGTTAACAATTTATTTGCACTATTTTTATTTCCAATAAGGTTTCCATCTCGTAATTCCGATACAGACAATATGTCGGGGCAAATTAATTTTAAAGATCGGTGAACCGAAAAACAAGAATATTGTTGGAAATTTCTGTCACCAGTTGTAGCAGAGATCACGACATACTTGGGATCAGGTTTTTGACCTATCGGGAGTTCAGGAAAGATTTCAAGAATATTTTGATTTGTGCGTTTCTTTTCAGCACGGGGGCATCCGCTAATAACGAAAAGCGGTTGTCCCCCCAAATTGGGCGGACCTGACATAACCACTAACAGGTACCGATTTTAAATAAAAACTCTGTCAGGCAGAAAATTTTTTTTGTTCACAAAAAGTTTATGGTATTAAAAAAAAAATAACTGACACTCAAAGAGATCGCAAAAACAAAAAAAAATTAATTTTTACTCTGGCTCAAGTAATATTTTTTTACAGTTTTATTGGTTTTTTGTTTTGATATACATCGAGATAATTTTTATGTTATTTTCAATTTATAACGAGCTTTCAACCTCCGTATACTTACACAAATAAAGCAAATCAAACATATTAGCTAGGTTGATACTAGTATTTCGTCCTGGCTAAAGATCTCATCAGAGAAAAGCTGGAGCCTCCATAATAGGCAGAGCTTTAACAACAAATCTATTAATCATCATTTTGCTCCATTCTTGTCTTCTTAGTAATCAAACACGTGGTTAGCGTGGTTTCCTAACAAGCAACATGACATTAGTAACAAAAATAAAACGCTGAAAAATATTTAAAAATAATAATACTGCAAACTTCAGCATAAGGGTAAATTGTTGCAAAAAAAAAAATCTACGTTTTTTTTTTTGCCTTAGTCCGTATGCTTCAATAGAAAGAATCAAACAAATTTCTGTGAGAGAATATTATAAAAATCATTATTATAAAATTCAAACTATAAAAAATACATTTGATATGGCAACAAATTTTTGATCAATGTCTAATCCAATCAATTGATTTCTAATAATATTAATAAGCAAATAATATTAAAATCAGAAGGAAATATATTAAAATTTTATTGACAAATAATTCAATATAAGGGAAATCACATTCTAATTGAATGAGTCACTTTTCGTTGTTGGTGCAATTTTAGCAATTAAAATAATTGAATCGGCTGTTTTAGTGATTAAAGTCAGTTTTTATTTAGTTACTACAAATAAAATGTGTACATACTTTATTCCTTGGAATTTCTTCAGTCAAACAATAGAGAAATTGTTTTTCTTAACAAGCTCTAAATTATTTTTGGTTGCCCTAGTTATTCAAAGACTTAAATAATTGCTTTAAACAACTGTTACAAAAATACAGTATTATTCTTCAGTTGTTTTTTAAATTACAACTGTAATTGTAGCTAAAAACAACATCTACTTATTACTACACAAAGAACTGTCATGTTGTAACTGTCAAACTTTTTTGAGTGTGAAATTATACAAATCGTTAGTAATAAAAATAGTTGTTTCAATATTTCTTAATGCCGAATTTTGGCTTAAAAGAATATATCACATTGAATCCATTTTCAATGCCGTATTCTGTAAAAACCTAACGTGATGAAAAAACATATAAAGCAAGTTTGTATTGAGGATCTTAGAATCTACAATAATCTGCCACTATTTCTAGTAGGGAGATTTTGTTGTTAAACATTTGAATAAAGTTTATAACTTTATTAATATATCTTATGTAGGGTGCATTATTATAAAATAGGCTTGGTTAAGACCATTCACCATAGAAATTTCAGGGTTTAACCAGAGGATATATTGAGATAAGTTAATAGCCTAAGTAAAGGGCCCGCCATCTAACGTTTTTTTTTGTTCAACTAGTGCTTATTTCGTGAATGGCAACACTTAGCTCATGTGTGATTTGAAAGATAATTAGTTTTATCCTTCCGCTGAACGAATATGGTTGTGTATACGCTTGAACAACGCTGGGAAATATTGCGACATTACTTTGAAAATCATGGTAATGTTGCAGAATGTGTGCGAAAATTGCCATTTTTCTTCGAAAATGAGCAAGGAGTGGCCGTTACAGTCAATGGCGATCGTTATCGGGCCATGTTGAACGAATTTTTGTTCACAAAAATTGAAGAGGAGGATAGTGGCAACATTTGGTTTCAACAAGACGGAACAGGAAGCCATTGGTGAAATACAATCGATAATGTGCTTAAAACTTGGACCGATCGTGTAGGCTACTGCATGGCCAGCCGAGGCCATTTGAATGAAATTATTTTCCATTATTAACTGGAAGGATTGTACTTTCAAATAAAAAAAGAAATTTGAGAAAATATTCAGTAGTTTTTTTTTATAGCATTTTCAAAAAAAAAAAAAAAAATTATTTGGCGGACCCTTTAGTAAAGCAAGTCTTTTTGTAGTTATATTACAAATATTACTTTTGAATGAAATTATTTTCCATTATTAACCGGAAGGATTGTACCTTCAAATAAAAAAAGAAATTTGAGAAAATATTCAGTAGTTTTTTTTATAGCATTTTCAAAAAAAAAAAGTTATTTGGCGGACCCTTTAGTAAAGCAAGTCTTTTTGTCGTTATATTACAAGTAAAGTTTCTCTTTTCCCAAAATAAAGTGTAATTCCAGGCGTATTTTCGAATTTCAAGCCTTGATTAATACATAATTTACACTCTAATTGGATACTTGAATTCCAGTCGAACATAGCAGTATAAATACGAGTCAATTCAAGCCTTGAATTGTAGTGCAATTCAAACTCAAACAACACATTCAAAACACTTGTATTGCAGCCCTTTTTGAAGCTAAATCAAGCCAGTTAAAACACGATTTCTACACTTTATTTTTAATAGTTAAATTATTTTGTCGCACATATTTATATTTGCAATATTTTAATATTTCGTGTTTTGGACAGAGGGAAACCATTATTGATATAATTGATATATTCCTTTTCACGTGTAGTGTCAATTAGAGATAAGCGAACGAGTGATTTTACAGTAACACCGATTTCAGTAAACGTGATTTTCAAATCACAGTTCTTTTAAACAGTGACCAAAAAATCCCCAAATTGCACATTTTTTGTTAATTCAGAACTCAACTTCTTTGTTAAATAAGCCCAAATTTACTTTACAGGTAATCTTGAAGTTTAGTTCAAATACCACTGCAAATCAGTTCTGAAAAACAGTCAAATTCAGAACTATTTTTCATTCACTTTTTTTTAATTCTGGAAATTATTTTTTTTTACATTTGAGATCTTATCGACTAGATATTACAACAAATTTTCTATGGGTATGATATTTTTAAAGGTAAAATAGGGGAAAAACCTTTATACGATTAACATAATTCAAATATTGACAGAAAATATATATGTTTATATGAGGATTATTACACACATAATACTCAATAAACATATCATTTTCAATTTGATAATTTACTTGGATTTTTACGTTAATTCTCTACATTCTCTTAACAATAGATAAGACGAATTTTCAATTTTTTTAAAATACTTAAGATTTAGTCTTTTGATGAAATCAAAAACTGTTTCATAACCTGTTTCCTGGTGTAGAAGAAATGTAGGGTATCTCCAATGTTTGCCGTTAATCATTTTAAGGCATTTCTTTTGAATAATTTGCAGTTTCTTTAAATGGCATTTGGCCGCAGTATGCCAGATGGGACATGCATACGTTAAAGTTGGTCTTATAACACTTTTATAGAGAAGGTTTTTGTTTTTAAAGCTTAAGTGAGATCTTTTATTTAAAAACGGCCATAAAGCTTTAAAATATTTAATTGCCTTTTGGCACATTTCATCAATATGTTTTTGAAAATTAATTTTTTGTCTAATACTACTCCCAAATATTTTACTTCATTGTATACGTTTATGTTGTCATTTCCAAAGAATAATGGGCGCCTAGATATTCTTTTTTGAGATTTATTATATGGAAAAATTATTGCTTGAGTCTTGTTTGGGTTGATCTTAATTTTCCATTTATAGAAATATTTGTTGCAGGCTAGGAGACTTTTTTCCATTTTCTTCAAAAGTGCGCTGGTAAGCTTGCTCGAAGTGATTAACGCAGTGTCATCAGCATAGTATGCTGTTTCCATATAAGATGGCACTGAAAAATCTGATGTGTAGATTGAATAAAGGAGTGGCGACAAAACAGAACAGAACAAAACAGAGGTAGTCCGGTTTTTATTGTTTTTGCAGATGATTTTTCATTGTTAACTGAGACTATAAATGATCTATTTTCAATAAAATCGTAAATAATTTTACATAGGTACTTAGGAATGTTTGCAGTAATAAGTTTGTATAGCAGGCCGTTATGCCAAACAGTGTCAAAAGCTTTTTCAAAATCTAGCAGAATCATTCCTGTTGACCGCTTACGCATTTTATTGATGATTATTTTGTTTTTGATTCTGTTTATTTGGTGAGTAGTGCTGTGCTCTTTTTTAAACCCAAATTGTTCATTAGAAATAATGGAATTATCAGTAACATATTCACTAAGGCGAGTATGTATCAGTTTCTCATATAGTTTGCCCAAATTGCTTAAGAGACTAATGGGTCTATAGCTACTAGGGTTGTTTTTAGGTTTAGCAGGTTTGTGTATAGCTATAACTTTGGCTGTTTTAAATTGTTTTGGAAAATAATTCAGGTTTAAACAGTTGTTAAATATTACTAAAAGCAAATTTAAAGCTTTGGCAGATACTTTCTTTAAAAGCAGGTTAGGCACATTATCAAAACCTGGGGATTTAGAGGACTTAAGAGATGCGACGAGATAGTTTATTTCACCAACCGATGTTAGTATTAAAGATTCTGTAGTTGGATTTTCTTTTTTAAAATTGTTTACCTTCGCATTGACTGAAGCATCCATTGAGTGTTTGTAGTTTGAGGTAAGATTATTGGCTTGTACAAAGGTATTTGCAAGAGTTTCAGCTTTCTCAGAATCAGAGGTAATTTTAGTGTTGCCAACGTTAAGGTTTGGGATTTGATTTTTACCCTTTCCTCTCAGGCTTCTACTAATTTTAATTCTGGAACTTATACTATTGTTATTTCTATTAAAAATCCAATTAAAAATTTTAATTTCAAACGTGTTTCTCATAAAAAAGATCAGGTTAATAAAAATGTTAGGTACTTCTTAAAAACTTCAGATTCTTATGATTATAAAATAAAGACAATTATATATTTAATACATACAAAAACCATCTAAATTTAATTATTGATGGGTAAAAACCGGAATTTTTCTAAAAAAAATGGCTCAGTTATTTTATGATAAGTTTAATCTTGCAGTTATTCGTCTAAATTCGTGCAAGCACATTTAGGCTTCCTTTAAAATGTTATAAGAAAGTTCGAAATTTTTTATATAAAAACCCTGGTAAAGTTGCTTGAATAAAGCAGGTGTCACATATTCTTTAACTTGACGGATTTCATTGTAAATCTATATTTAATTAAAATATTTATCAAAAATTTGTAATATCCCCAAAAAATAACCAAAATATTTTTAAAATCCCCCAATAAAATTCCTTGCCACCAACTGAAAATTTCTGTAACCAAGACCAACAAAAAAATACCCAAATTTGGGGACAAAACAACAAGTCTGGCAAGCCTGATTACTATACTCAATTATATATATATATATATATATATATATATATATATATATATTTATTTATTCAGGTGGGTCCAATTGTAGGTGGCCGAAAAAATCTACAGAAGCTCATCGCGATTCTTGTTCTATTGGTTATTTCAAGAAACTTTGCAATGTTGTTCGACGATGAAAAAAAAAATACGCGACTTAGCTCTGGTTACACTGCCGTAACCATGTGGAAGATCCGATGCAACTGAGAGTTTATAAAAAACCTATCATAAACTTCAATTGCACAGATTTTACGAATATGATTGACATGAATGATAATTCAATCTTATTCGAACCACCATTTACTCCAAACATTCCTTTTGAATACCTAGAACAATATCTAGAAAACAATGATCCACCGCTGCCAGATTCGATTTTATTTTCTTTAACTCGTTATGTTCCATTTATTACTAAATTCAATTGAATTTTTTATTATTTACATTTTATATGCTTTTTTCTCTTAAGTTGAATTTTTGAAGAAAAAATAAAGTAAAATAAGGAAAAAAATATACTTTGTTCATTCTTTGTCTTATATTCGAAATAGGTCGTTAATGATTGCTGGATTTCACTTTTGGAAGACTCTTAAGAGGGAGGGAGCGACCCTTAACCATGTTTCATACACTCAAAAAAACTTTAGTAAAGTTAACTAACAAATTAACTAATAATTGGCTCCAAACGGTGTTCCCGGATCCAATATTATTTAAAACTTTGATAGACTATTTGGTTTTCCAAACGTTTTTTTTACAAAATTGTTTTTCGAGTGTACACTAACTTTCGAAGATAACATAAGATATTTATTTTACCAATTTAAAGCAGTAACAAAATTATGTTTTAAATAGCATTTTATTAAAAAATTGGATTTTCGAGTTCAAAGTTATCAACTACATTTGCAAAACGTGGGTTCAAAATAACAATACTGTCCGTTTCTTCATCTTCACTTTCAGAATTCTCTTCGTCTGTTTGACAATTTTCCACAAAACGAAAGTTTGGAAATGAGAAGATCTGATGTGTCCATTGCTCGATTAAAAACGTCTGTCAAGTTATTCACACGGCTAATTTTTCGTGCATGAAGCAATCTGTCGGATTTATATATTTTATGGCGCGATTCGGAGGCATCCTCACCAAAGCATCCAACTGGAACCACAGTCTATTCAGCCACCAGTCTTAGGCTTATCAAGGTGCAAACCAATTTCATCCCAAAATAATGTCAGCCTTTCTTTTCGCTACTAACACTTTGTCAGTTTCATTTCTTATTTGCCACTTTTTAGTTTAATTTTTGTAACCTACATTTAGAACAGATTCAAAAAAAAAAAACGGATCCAGCAATGTAGTGAACTTATCCCATACTTTAAATTCACTTCTTTAGGTTTAAATTTTTGGTGTTGGAAATCTGTTATGGTCATAAAAACCTTTGGTGTAGTACCGCATACTGAGCACGTCTGATTACATTTAGTTTCAGTCAAAATATTTAATACTTTACCATCAGTTAAAGTTAAATACAATTTAAATTTAACTCACAAATTTTTTTTCGCCAAACCTTACTTCAGAACTTCTTAAGGAATTTATATCTTCTTCCCCAGGAAAAAAATACACATTACCCAAACAAGGCATTGCCATATAACCGCTTACGTTTCTGATTGCCAAATTTCTGAACAGCATTACCAAACACCTTGCTTCCAGCCAGTAAAAAAAGCAAATAGTATTGTAACCAATTCTTAAAATAACAAAAAGAACGCGTGACAGTGTTTTAAATATAATTAGGTATTTTATTTACTATCAAGCAATTCGTAACTTATATTTGTAATAATTTAAACTCAAATTGTAACCACTTACATTTTTGTTATAAAAAACCTTTTCAGAACTAGTTCCCCATTTATAAAGGGGAAGTTATGCAAAATAAAAAAAAATTGTCATTAATATTTTGACGAAAAATATTTAATTACATGTGTAATAAAAAAAACTTTTTATAGAATTAAAAATTTTAAATTATGAAATTTTGCAGCATTTTAAATTAAATATATAGTATACATTCGCCGCTGCGCCAGTGAGACTTTTCATGTGTTTTATAAGAGTCATTATATGTTTTTTTAGAATTTCGTTTTTAGAATTTCATTAAATATTCTTATAAATTTTTTTTTAAATTTAAAAAAAAGCTAATTTTTTATCTGTAAAAAAAAATTTCAAGAATAAATCAAACAAACAAAATGAATGTGTTAATTTATTAATTAATATCTAATTTAGGGTGAATGCAATAACCCCCACCGCCGAAATGAAATAAGCCCCACCAAATTTATAAAAAATTTAAAGTGGGGCTTATCTCATTTTTGGTGGGCACAAATTCGGTGGGGCTTATTTCATTTTCGGTGGGCACAAATTCAGTGGGGCTTATTTCATTTCGACGGTGGGGGTTATTTCAGTGGGGGTTATTTCATGCACCCTCTAATTTATATACACATTGATCTTTTAAACTTTCAAATCGTAATGATAAACGAATGCCATTTTTGTTTTTGGATAAAATTCAGTAGTTTTTGACCATTAAAATTATATTTTTTATTTTATTACAAACACTTAACTAAATTTGATAAAAATTATAGATTCTTTAAAAATGTGCATGTGTTGATGAGGCCCAATTTGGTAGTTTATAATTTACCGTTATATAGACAAAAATTTTAAAATAATTTTGGAATATTACTGAAATTTTTTACTTTAAGATTTGCACATATATCAAATTTTATAAAAAAAATCGATCTAGTATTAAAATACTAAATTGCTCTTCTTCTTCTACTGTTCTTTAAAAGTAATCGAGTTGACTTTTATAAACTTTTATTTACTTGTTGCAAACATAAAAAATATACCGTTTGTTCTTTTTTATGTTTACTCACTTAATATTCATCTTTCAGTTTAAAAACAGTTCGGCCACATTCCTGGCTACAGGATTTACATCTTATTTTTTATACTACCGTAATAAAAAAAACAAGAAAGTTTTAAAAATCTTGCCTGTGGCCACAAATAAGATAATACTCTGAGTAAAAACAAAAAATATCTTTGATTGAGAGAAAAATAAATATCGGCTCTCCTACGTTTCACTGGCAAATAATACCGAATTTGAGTCAACTCGATTACATTTTGAGAATAAAAGAAACGTAATGAGAATTTAGTATTTAAAAAGTGTGGTATATTTCTGTCAACTCGATTTCGAGAATAAAAGAAACGTATTGGGAATTTATTACTTTAAAAGTGATGTGATTTTCTCATGGATGGTAACCGATTCGATGCTGTTATGCTATTTTCTTTTCTTTCGGTAACGGTATTTCGTATTTATTTTAGTAACGGTCTTTTAGCGTTAACTTTTTTTTTACTTATTTCGGTAATTGTATTTTAGCGGTAGCGTTGTTTTAGTTATTTCGGTAACGTTATTTTTAGGGATAACGGTAGTTCAGTTATTTTGGTAATTGTATTTTAAGGATATTAGTATATTAGTTATATCGGTAACGGTATTTTAGGGATAACGGTATTGAATTATTTCGGTAACGGTGGTTTAGGGATAAAAACGATAGTCAGTTGAAAGCGTTTTGAATTTATAATGGTATTTCAGCAGTATTGTCTGCCATCCCTGTATTTTCGACAAAGCCACATGGGTATTAGAATTGAAAAAAGAGAAAAGTTACTCTATGCATAGAAAAAAAACCTTTTTGATGCGTCAAAAAAAAAAATCATTATTAACTGTACGTCAGTCAAAGAAGACGCGTTTTTAAAGAATTAAATATAAAAAGTGATTTGTGTTAAATAAAATAATAAGTGTTTTTTTTTTGGTTAGTGAAGAACAATTACAGTGAAAATGTCAAGTAAGTCACAATATTATAAAAATATTAAAAAAGAAAAAGAAAAATTAAGAGCTTTGTTTTCTATGGAAAACATACCGAATGAAAACACATTGGGAATATCAAGTGTCAGTAGTTTGGAAGAAAATATTAATTTAAATAATACTAATAACAATGGTCCAGACTTAAAATCAAAGCTAAAGGCTTGGGTTCAAAAATTCAATCCTTCTATTGCTTCGCCCAGAAGTTTGTTTCAAATGTTAAGGAAGGAAAACTTAGACGTTCCCTTGAGTGTAAAAACATTACTTGGAACAAAAGAAGAATGTATAATTAGAACGGTTGCACCAGGACAGTATGTCCACATTGGGCTTTTAGTCCAATTAAAAAAAATACAACACCTTTTTGACAGTACCATTAATGAAATATACATTGATATTGGGGTAGATGGGCTTCCACTTTTTAAAAGTTCAGGCATTGGATTGTGGCCAATATTAGCCAAAGTAGTGGGCAAAGAAAATATTGATGCTTTTTTAATTGGCACTTTTATAGGTCCACACAAGCCCTCCAATGTTGAAACTTATCTCTATGATTTTTTAAATGAATATAAAAAATTACAAGAAGATGGATTTAATTTGAATGGAAGGGTTATTAAATACTCAATAAGAGTTTTTATATGCGATGCTCCCGCCCGTGCATTTTTGTGCGGTGTTAAAGGACATATGTCTTTTAATGGGTGCACAAAATGCCATCAATCTGGATCGAGAATTAATAATGTTAACACCTATAGTACTGAAAAACATATACCCAGAACCGATGAAAGCTTTAGTGAAAGAATAGATAAAAATTTTCATTAAAGTTATTGTTTGCATCTTAAATCAAGAATGGAAGAGTTGGGAATTAAAATGATTTCGCAGTTCTCAGTCGAGCCCATGCACATGGTAGACCTTGGTGTAACCAAAAAAATTTTAATTAACATTTTAAATAAAAGAGTGGTTAACTTGTCAAATGATCAAAAAGTAGAAATGTCAGCCATTCATTTATCATTATCACCGTATATTCCCAAAGAATTTGCCCGTAAGCCTAGAGGGTTTGACGAAATGTGCAGATGGAAAGCTACTGAGTTTCGTCAGTTTATATTATATACTGGCATCGTGGTTTTAAAAAAGTTTCTTCCAACCAATCTTTATAATCATTTTATCCTTTTACATGTTTCGTACAGAAGTTTATTATGTTCACATAATTCTCAAGCAAATCTAACAGAAATTGATAAACTTATTAAAGAATTTGTTTACAAGTTCCCAGAATACTATGGTAATTCTAGTGTGTCCTATAATGTTCATGGTTTATTGCATTTAGTTGAGTGTGTTGAAGAGTTCAGTGACTTAAACAGCATATCTGCTTACAAATTCGAAAACTATATGAAAAATATAAAAAAGAAAATTAAAATGCCTAAGCATATAGGGCAGCAAATCTTTAATAAGTTCATTGACGACCCCATTTTTGTTAGAGATAATACTACAGGTCCAAAATTTAATTTTGCAGGAGACGTTGTTGCATATCAGACTGAAACATGCTATTTTACAAATGAAGTTCCAAACAATTTTTGTTTAATAAAATCAAATATCTTTTTGTCAATAATAAGCTTTAATTCTGACGGAACTTTCATTGGAAAGCCTTTTTTGGATCCCCAAAACTTTTTTGAGATACCCATAAAGTCTTTAAATGTTGGTATTTGTATTGTTAATACCAACAATTTCGGTCCCGAAGAAAAATATAACATCAATAATATTTCTTCCAAGCTAATGTCACTTCCTTTTGAAAGGCAGCTCGTTTTAATACCGATAATACATTCTTTTCAAATGTAATATTATATAAGCTAACTAAATTCGTTTACAGGCAAAACTAAATCTAAGAAACAGAAATCAGATGAAAATTCGAATATCATAATGCAAGCGCAAGCCTCTTTAACGGACTTTAAAAGTAAGTACATATGGAACAAATTATAAATTATAAAACAAAATATAAATTTTGAAATATTATCTAATTTTATATCTATATTTTGTTACAGCCAAAAACAAACAAATCTAAGAAACAACAATCTGATGAAAACTCTAATATTACAATGCAAACCCAGGACTCTATAACTGAACTTAAAAGTAAGTATGTACATGCGGAAGATTTTTTTAATTTATTATATAAATACTTAGGGCGACAAATTTTTTTAAAATACTTTAACCATATAAATTTGACATGCATAACTATGGTTAAGCCCTAACCAATGATTATTTTGTTAGCAGGTCTTAATGTTTCTTCGATGGTTTCTTTTTAAAGTATTTTTTTTTTAATGCAAAAAATTTTAACTATTAATTTTCATTAAAAAATATCTTGAAAAATTTCTGAAAGCCAACACTTCATCTCAAAAGTTTTCTCTTTTACAATAGTTTTTTTGTTTTTCCAATTGTTTTTCAAAAAATCACAAGTAATTTCAACAAATACTTCAAAATATTTTTTGAAAATTAGTATTCATTGATAAGTAAAAAATAGCATTTGATATTCATATACGCTAATATAAATTGAATATAGACCAAATGCTATTAAAAAAAGAAAACAAATATAGTTCAAAATATATCAATCAATTAAAAAATAATAATTTGCTTTAACTTAAATTTCATTTCAGATTTATTAACACAACAAATTGACTTTAATGCAAAAATATATGGTTTATTAGAACAACAAAATAATATAAATACAGAAGTTTATGTTGGAATTAAGGAGCTAAAAGGTAAATATTTTCAAATCTAACAAACTTCTTAATTATTTTATAATTATATTCATATTTTTTTATTTCAGAAATCATAATCAATCAAAATAATACTCTGACTAATGTCCTCTCTAATCAAATTGTAGCACTAAATACATCTTTCAAATCTCATTTTGAAGTACCGAAATACACAACTCTCTTTCCACTCATGTCAATAGAAAATCTAAATGATTTTGAAAATATGATAAATGCAGAAAACAAAAGTGAACTTGTAAGTAAAATAATATATATTGATAACAATATAATCCATTTTTTTTTATAAATTTGAGGATTGATTATGTGTTGCTAAAAAAAATCAATATTAATTGTTATCTTTATTGCAGGTTTCATCTTTAAAAAGAGTAATAGGCAAAGGTATTCAAAAAGCTATCACTAATATATTTTCACTCGAATTAATCGATTTGATGAATGTTAGAGGTCTTCATGGAAAAGTGCGATTAATGAATTTCAAAAATGTCTTAAACGTTATATTTCGTAAGTATTAATTTTACTTAAAATTTAGACAAACGCTGTGTCTTTTTAAAATCATAACTTACCTGGCATGTGATGAAAAACGATAGTTTTCAAATCGGTCCTTTTTAATAATTGAATCCCGAATATTTTGTATCGTATAAAATTTAGAACTACACGATGTAATTGATTTTCCTGATTTAATTAAACCAACTAAAAATAATTTCAATTCGCCTCTTCCTCCTTAATCTCTTTTAAATTTTCAATTTTTAATTAAATCGATGGAAATCAAAACCGATCGGTTTTCTTGATATGCCAGTATATGCAAAAATAAAATTATTAACTAATTTTTCTTCTATTATTTTTATTTGCAGTGGCGACAAGTTCAGATGTAAGTACTGAACTTGAATTTATAGGACTAATTAGCAAGACAATAAAATGTGCCAAAAATAAATTCCATAAATCAAATTGTTTAAAACGAAAAAAAAATATTAGTATACTCGAAGACGAAGATTCCGACTAAAGCAAATTTAAATATATGTATGTACATCTCAAATTTAAAAGTTCAAATGAGCTTACAAATGTTTTTTTTATATTAATGAATTGTACTTTTATGTTTTTTTTTATTTTATTTAAATTTGTTTTTCTTATATGTACTAAACAAATAAAAAAAACAGTTTAATAACTTTTAATTTAATTAGAATGTTTGAAAGAAAATTTTAATTATTTATACTCCTATACCTAAACATTTTCAGTTTAAAAATACAATTGAAAATGCTTTTTTTTATGTTGCTGCCACTAAATTGCTAGTTTTTAGTTTACTAATTAATTAATTAATTTTTTTTATACTTTATGTTTTATTATTTTTATTATATTTACATCTGATTTGGAGTATTGTATTAAATAAAAATAGTGTTGTAAAAAATATACATGTGTAATTATTTCTTTTAACATATGAGGTAGTTAATGTCAATAATATTATTTTTTATGAATTAAATATCATTTTGTGTTTTCAGAAGTACATATTTACATTTTTGTGTAGGATATGCTCCTCTGTTTTTTTACAGGTACATAATTATTATAAAAAATTATTACAAAAAATTAAATGGAAGCACATTCTATGTAAAAAATGTAATCACTTCTGATAAGGTAAAAGGTGTATAATTCCATTAAATAAATATGAACTAGTTCTTTCAAATAAAATGGAAGTGCTTCCGGTTGAAATATTATAACTAGTTACAATGTGTTTAAAAAGAAGTGTTTCTTATTTTTGTAAAGAAACTACTTACAATTTGTATTAGGTAACTCATTCTTTTTTTAACAAACGAAGTAGTCCTAAAAAATATTAAGTAACTATTTCTAATTAAAAAAAAAATAATTAATTCCAAAGAATCGATTCTTTTTAGTCTCACGCCTTGTTAAAAGAATCGAGTTGGTAATCAGGTTGGGAAGGCATTCTATTAAAAATACCTGATTCCCAACCCGATTACCTTTTTTGAAAATTTTTTGCTGGGTCTATACTATTTTTTTCTTTCAAAATAGTTTCTTTAGTCTAATCTGTGTATTCTAATTTCAATGGGCGACAAAATCTAATAGATTGTGGTGTACGATTGTTCCATAAAATATTTTTGGAAGCTTCTGTTAAACGCAAAGGTATAATTGTAGTAGCCAAAAGAGAAGAGTCACAACTTTGAGCCGAACCCGTCTTTTCAAACTGTGGTTTATAGTTTGTATAACCAGTACTGCTGTCAAACCCACAGCTGACAATGAGTTCGGCGTATAATATGTCAGTTTTTTTCGTTTCCATTAAGGTAGATATAACTTTCTCTTACAGTTTTATTATTCTTTCGGATGTATGCTTCAGTAACATTTCCAATGGAATTTTCGCTAATGTCTCAGTAACTATTACGCAGTCTGGTCTGCATTTATATTTACTACATGTAAGTTCTTTGTATAGAGAATATATATCGCAATTTCTTATTTTATTGTCATATCTTATATTGCAATATTGCTCTTTGGAAAAATTGTTTTCTAAAAGAAATACTAGTCCTTCATAACATAGCTTGGTTGGTGTTGCTCTTGAAAATAATTTTCTAGTCGGAGTACTAACAGCCTCTTTTAAAACCACTGCTAAATCTAATTGGTGACATTTACAAGCAGCCGCAAATGCAGAAATGATCTCTCAGATTTTTGGAAAAAAGTTAATTGCGGTCGTCCAGGTTTCGATTTAGTGCAAGCAGGCTTTGTTTCACGTTTTTTAATTGAAGTAGTGCCTTTAAGCCAAACAGCATGCTGTATTTCAAAAACTTTCAAACTCCTACAACAAAATATTCGTGACTGCTCCTTTAAATATTGTTCAAAGTTTTCGGAACAATCATTCTCAGCAATGTATGATAAGAAATGGGCTTATATTGAATAACTCTTAATTTGCCAAGCAAAATGCGTTTTTTTTTAAAGTTTGCAAATATTCGAAGCTAAAATATATTAAATTCGAAAGATAATCGATTGTCCTAGAGAACTGTTATGGTGTTATGTCTATCATGTGCTATAATTTTTTTGCAAGTATAAATAAAGTTCCAATTCATAATTCCATTAATTAATTTTGAGGTCACTTCAATTTTTCCAATTTAATCGATCTAATAAAAGAGCTAACCAACATTTTACTATATATTAATAAGGTACTCACCTTCGGCATTATTTTCGCATTTTTTTATTTTCAAAAACTATAAAAGAGCTAACCAACATTTTACTATATATTAATAAGGTACTCACCTTCGGCATTATTTTCGCATTTTTTTATTTTCAAAAACTATAAATTTTTATTATGAAAACTTTTATTAGAAACTATTACAATATTCAATGCACTCAATCGCTATTTGATAACTCATTTAGAAATCGCACACAAAACAACTGATAAAGTAACTGCAAATCAATTTTGTTGAAAAATTTAAAAAGAGATGTTTACTTTGTTATCTTTTTTATATTAAAGCAAAAAAAAAGCACTTTGCAAAAATTTTAATATTGAATTTTTGCCAAAAAAATTATAGTGCAATGTCATAAATTTTTCCCAAAAAAGGCGATAAAATAAAAAAAATTTACGAAAGCGCATTCTGACGGCACTCAAAAATAAAAATAAATGTCAAAAATGGATTCCTCAACCCAAAAAACCCCCACATACACATATGGCTAGAGAAAATAGCATTTTATTACCTCTATTCTTGAATATTTGGAAAAATACCTATTTTAAAAAGTCCGGGGGCTCGAAATTAATTTATGAGCTATTGTTTCTTTGCCAAAGTTTCTTGAAATGACCCATAGAATAAGAATCGCGAATTTGACTCAAAAAAATTTTACCAACCTTAATATATATATATATATGGGGCGTTTCATCTCAATTGACCCAACTTTTGAAATCGATGTCTTTCGCTCGTGATGCAATTTACACCAAGGTTGCTCCTATTGGATAGTAGTTTAGACACAATTTTTCAACAAGATCGGTCATGAACTCTCTGAGTTAGAGGTTGTCAAAATTTGACATTTTGGGCAAGCAGGTGTTTGTCTTCATCCATGTGACTTATTACCTATTGTTCTTAGCAAAATTTGTCCTAAATAGTTTACATAGCTATTTCTTCAATCTTTCGAAAAAGAAAATATTAAAAAAAAAAATTTTTTTGACTATTTTGTGTGTAAGTGTTTCTAAAACCTTAAAAATAAAAATTATACTGAGAAACTTGACAAATTAACCTTTCCGACGGTATGTAACATACCTAACTAAAATTTCATACCATCGATACTGTAATTACCACAATATGTTAAACACCCAACATTTTTCCATCCCCAACATTTTTTTGTGAGTCTTGCATCTGCCTTTCATTGAGGCTTTTTTTTATCAATCCTATATGTATCAGGTGCCCCAGAGACAAGTTTTTGAATCAGGTGGAAATATTTTATGACCATTCTCCAAAATACCAGTTTATTTATTATTTTATGACACTTGACTTTAAAAAGTGTTTGGCATGTGTTAGCATGTAGTTTATTTTAGTATTAGGTTGAAAAGGTGAAAATTATCAGGTAGTTTATTTTTATTATTACTAGTAACCCAGAAATACCAGTTTATTTATTATTTTATGACACTTGACTTTAAAAAGTGTTTGGAAAGGTAGAAGTTAACATGTAGTTTAACACTATGTTGAAAAGGTAAAATTTAGCAGGTAGTTTATTTTTATTATTATTAGTAACATTTGGTTAAAATGATCTTAAATTCTAAAGACATTCTTAAATCAATTTTTAAGAAACAGTGTTAAAGTTTGGAAGTGTGTTTTTTACATAATTTCTTACATAATTAATGTAGCATGCAACATAGGTGTGAAAAATGGTAGATGTTGATTAGGGCAATTTATGAAGCAGGTGCACGTTTTTACTCCGGCCTTATTGCTCGTCGTGTAGGGGGGGTTCAAGGCTTCGATATACCCAATACCACAATGCCACTTATAAATATTTCTATTATACGTGCAACACATAAATGGACAAAGGAAAATTAGAAAAAAAAACAGGGAAGAAACTACTAAAAATCTATACCAAACAGATGTGTACCAATACTGACAAATAAAAATTGTAGAAGAATGTTCGACGAAACTAGATGTTATTGTATTTGTCTTTTGTCCACCCATCCTTGATCATAATTGAACTAAATCCACAGAAAATCAAATATTATGATCCCATAATTAAATTCCTACAACAACTGATAACTCTAGAGCGAAATCAAACAGAAATGTTTTAAATCTAGCACGAAATCATTATGATTTTATTAACAAATTCAAAAATTTTCATTTAAAAATATATTTAAAATTAGAAGTTAATGCTAAAATTTCATTAAAATTAATTATATTTAAACCGAGTTTTACTAGCATTAATTTCAACAAAATAAACCCGAAATTAAAAAAAAAAAAAAATCTATTAATTAGTATCTAAAATAATCTAATCATTGAAATAGAAAATTATTAAAATAGACATAATGTTCAAACTAATATTAAATTAATAACTTTGAAATATTAATACGGTTGTTTCAAAATTTTGCTTTTGTTTTGTTTACAATAAAAAGAAAAATCATTAATACCATCATAAATTAAATATTAAAATAAAACAGTAAGAATTTAATATGGTCACCTTTAAAAATAAATATCCATAACTATAACAAATAGATTTGGATTTCTATTTTTAAAGAAATTTCAAATGTAAACAAAACAGGGAAAAATTATTAAGGCAAAAATATAATAAAAAATAAATATAAAAAAAAATAGATAAATTCACTTACATTAGCGAGTATTAAACGATGTCCTCTCTTCGAAAGATCTCTCGATGAAGGTTCGTTGTGGTTGTCGCTGTGGGGATAATTTAGAGGTTACTCTTATTAAAATGAAATGTTGCCAAACATTGTCTACGCAACACTTTGAAACACTTTAAAATTGTTTTTAAATAATTATTTAGAATTACAACACTTTGATTAAATTAAAATTGTTAATACATGGATATAATTTTTTTTATTCAATTAAATGTTATTTCAAAAATTTGATTTAAACATACTCGCAAAACCAAAACTCGTCATATATGTAAATAACATATGCAAATAAAAATCTTAACATTTATTTTTACACCGTTAAGTTAACAGTGTTAATCGTTTACTTGTTTGTACGAATTTTTTATATTTTAGAAATTATATGTAAAGTTGTGTGTTTTATTACATTTACATGTTTCGAGTTTTGTTTTCGTTAGTACATGACAAAGTAGAAAAATATTAAAAATATGAAAAATAAGAAATTAATCAATGACCACTATATGGCTATTTTTAGAAATTTTAAAGCAAGTAATATTTTTAACACTATTTAGCCAAAACCATTATTTAAATTATCACTAACACTACCGATTCTACATTAATGGTTGTTTGTGTGTTACGTTTTAAATTAATTTTATTTAGAAAAAAAACCTTAATTATAGATTTAAGTTAGTTTTAGCAATTATTAATTTTCATAAAAAAAAATCAGAAGTTAGCTTTTGTTTTTTTATTTTTTTATAAAATTTTAAATTTAGAATTTATATAGCTATGTAGATCATTGGAACTACATAGCTCCTGTTATTTAATACTTTATTTTTTTTATCAAATTTGCTTATTGTCTTAAGATAGATTGCAAATAAAGAAAGAATTTATAAAAAAAAAAAAAAAAAATTTAGAATTAGTTTTAATTTAATGTTCTTTTACACAGTTTTTTTTTTTTTTATGTATAACAAAATTATCACTGCTTTTATATCCCTTTTGTTTTCTAGTGTTTGTGCATGATTTTTGTCTTTTAATATAAAAAAAATTATTTTTAACTGTCTTTAGTTAAATTTTTTTCTTTTAAATATTTTCTTATGAATTCTTTTCAAACCATTTTTCTTCTTTTTTTTTTTTTTTGCAAATTTATTTCTTCTATATTATTTTAAATTTTAATATGTTCGTGATCAGTTTTTTAGAGTCTCTTGATATGCATATTTTTTTTTTAAGCAAAATTTTTAGGCAAAAATTAATTTTTAGTAATTTTAAGTTCTAATTATTTTTAATTTTTAGTTTTGGGATTTCTCATATGCACTTTTAATTAGCGAAATTGTTAATAGTTCTTAAGTACTTTTAAAAAAATCTTTTGCACTGTGATATTAGTTTTTAATTTAGATTTTAATTTAGGCAAAATTCTAATTTTTTTTTCTAGATTTTTTCCTTACTACCTTTTACACACACACCAACACAATTTTCTCGAATTTTCCGAACACTATTTTCGTTGGGTTTTCCTGTTGTAATTTTCCTTTATAGGGATTATTTAAATTAAATGATTACCGACTGCATCTATCAATTTGACATTTTTAAGATAACACACCGAACCGCACATTTACCCTTTGGACACTTGATTATGTACTGCTGGATGTTGATGTCAAATACCAGAGAGAGTGATCAATAGAAAAAGCTCTCTGACTAGCTTGTTGTTGATGTAATTAGTTTTTAATTTTTGTGTTACACACAAGGTGCCATTCTATATAAAAAAGATGCTTTTATAAGAATTTATATGAAGAGTAATTATTTTTATATTAAAATTTACCATTAAGAGATGGCACCAAGGGGTAAAAAAAAAATAAATGAAAAATTGTCCACAAATTAAAATCAAGCCAATTAAATGCACTTTAATGGCGTTTTTTTGGAAAAAAACTAAAAATAATATTAATAGTTCGTTAATCTGGGTGAAAATTCTGATTTAGTGGGTTTATTATACCTTTTATTTTTTTTGAATTTAGCCAAAGTTAGATTGAAGCCAGTATGGGCAAAATGCACCCTCTCAAAGAAAGTAACCCGGCAAGCAGTCGTTGAATTGATAAGCACAAAACTGTGAGAAATTGTATAAAAAAAACAATATTCTTTTTACTTAAAAGAACAAAGGGAAACTTTCTAATAAATTTTTTTTTTATATTAACTTTTGAGTAAAATAAAAAAAAAATTAATACTCACAAAAACTGCTGATGAATAAAAATTAGTTTTTCTATCCAATTTATATTGAATAGAATAAAGGAAAATAATTTTTTTTAAGATCACTTTATACTTTTTTTTAAGTTCTAAAATTGAACGTTTTTTTTTCTTTCTCACACCAAAAGATTTAAATTTAATTAAACACTTTGAATTTTAAGAGATGTTCCACCAAGTACTGCTTGTTAATATAATGACCGAGATACATGCCTCTTGGTTTAACGAAACCTCGGCAACGCTATCATGGCTTGGCGCCACGAATTTTTTTAACGTTTTTATTCCAATTTCTAGAAAATTCTTAATAAAAGAAAAATTAAATAAATGTCAACATAGCGATACATAACAAGGACTTCCAGTGTGTCTCATCACATGTAGATGGCGGTGTTTATAAATAATATAAAACTTGTGCATATTTATAGGTGAGAAATTTAAAGAAAGCATAACCAAGCAAAAAAAAAAAAAAAATAATAAAAATCTGAAAATAAAAATTTGAATGCAAGCGCCTTTACATTAACCTTCACAATGTCGACGGCTCCTAACAAGGCTAAGCTTGAAAATAAAATTCATGGTTCTTTTTACTTTAATCAATTTATCGGAAGACATTGATTTCAAAAGTTGGGTCACTTGAGATGATTAATTTGGACATCTTTCAAATATATTCGAGGGCGGATCAATAAGTCCGTGACTTTTTGAATGAAACACAGTTTGTTATGCAAAAAAATTTTATTTTTCAATATAATCTCCTTTTAGCTCAATACTCTTAGTCCAACTTTTCTGCAATTTTTGTATCCCTTCCAAAAAATTGGATTTTTCGATTTCCATAAAATAGGTATTTCTTGGCCATATGGGGTCGTTTTTTTTTCAAATCCTTGTTAAATCTGTCCAATAAGTCGGCATAAAATTCGCCGTTTATTGTTTTTCCCTTTTGAAGGAAATCGATGCGGATTATCCCTCGTGTATCCCAAAAAACTATTGCCATCATCTTATTGACCACGATTACGTTTATGGTCAATTGAGTGCAAGCGCGGCACCCATCTTGCAGACAGCTTTCTTAAACCCAACTGATCATTTAAAATCGAAACCACACTGCCATATGAAATGCCTATGGCATCCATATCGTGGATTTTTTCGACATTTTCGGGTGTATTGACCTCAATTGGCCGTCCAGAACGTTCAGCGTCATTTGTACTTGTGCGATCACAACAAAAGTCAGCAAACCACTTTTTTACCATTGAAATGGATGATGCAGAGTCCCCATAGTATTTATCAAGCTTTTCCTTGGTTTGATTGACGGTTTTTTTTTCGAAAAAAATAATATTTAATGATCACTCGAAATTCACTTTTTTCCATTTTTACAATACAACCTCGTGTTGTATGTTTTGAACAGCTGTTAAACGCAAAGTAAATGACGGAACTTGCTCAAAATTTGACAGTAGTCTATTAACAGGTGCTACTTGATGGGAGCAGTGTTGCATTTAATATAACTACGAGGGAAGTTCGAATAGTCACGGACTTATTGAACCGCCCTCGTATATCCAGGTTGGAACAACAAAACTGTCCTTTTATCAACTACTGCCTTCACAGTTGAGGCAAGGTACGTTTAGGTTCTAATGGGCCACACCAGTTTTAATTCAAATTCTAGGTTATGTCAACACTTTTTTTATTATTTATTTGTTTATTTATTAAGTCTATGGAAAATATCCTTACAGATTAATATATAACACCAGCCGGCTAAAGCCGGGCTTGCCCGGAGTGCACCTACACTCAGAGAAAAAATATGATTGAACATGATTGTGGACAGAAAATTATCATATTATGATTCTAATAATATACATGACTCTGAATGATCATATTATGATTATCGTCATTTAGAATCATAATATGATTGCTATGATCATATTATGATTGTTACGAATTGTAGTCATAACATGATGCTCTTAAAGTGTCATAAAACCATGCTGTTTTTTCTTCGTGTAGTTCTGCCTAAAAATTTTTATTCATTGTTTTGTGAATATTTAAGGAGTTTTTTTTATATAATGACAAACATGTGGAATATTATACAAAATTCATGTGATGTTGAATGACCAACATGTGGAATATTATACAGAATTCATGTGATGTTGAAGGAAGTCTTCCAGATCCACGCCTGTAAACTTTAGCTGAAGGAGTTTGAATCTTCATAACAATGTAGTTTATGTTTGGATTTTATTTACCTATAATTAATAATTTTAATTAGTTTTTGTTTGTATAAAAACATTTATATTCATGATTAGTAACCTTTGATAATTAATGAAATTGTGATAAATTCACATTCTATCGATGCCCAATAAAGATCGGCTTGAGTCATAACACATGCCTTCTTATAATGAGGTAGTATTCCATTTGCAAACTACCCCATGATACGTATACACTATGGTTCGAAGCGGCTTAAGATGTATTTTTATTACTAATTTAAAAATGTCTAAACATTTTTTTTACAGACGGTTACCCACCCTAAACGACCCAGAGTTGTCATCCCCATAACGTAGGTTTAAGTACACACTATGGTCCGAACCATAGCGGATTAAGACGTATTTTTAGTACTAATAGGGGGTATACCCGTTGCATTGTTAGCGTGGGGACGACATTGTTTTGCTAAGTTTAAAATGTAATTGATTTTGGATATGAATTTAATCTTTTGAGAAAAATAAAACACAATGTAGTAGTGTTGGTATTCAAATATTTAGGACGGTATGGCCTGGCATTATCGCCATTATCCCCTGGCATTATCACTATTTACAAATCAAAATTGGAGCTATGTCTTACATAGTTATAAGATTATATGATATTAAAGTATTTCTGCGTAGCCGGCCTACGGCCGGACTTAGGGGTTTTTTACTCTGTGGTATGTCCGAAGCAGGCTTTGCGGAGTAAAATATTTCTGCAAATCTGTAAAATAAAATACATAATATCTTATTGTATTTTCCATTAAAAATTATATGTTAAGTGAAATCTTCAATAATTATTACTTTTTATCATTTTCTTAAACTTCTTATTATTTTTACAATTTTTCATAATTTTTAATTATCATAAATGAAATTATTGTAATTTTATAATTCTTTGTCGATTAGTGTAAATTTGAATTTTGCGCTAATCTTGCTGAATTAGCAATCTTTTTTGAATTTATTTGTATCAAATATGTTATAAAAAACAAGAACTGTCATAATGCGATGTAACAAGCATTGCATAGACACAAATTTAGTTGAGTTCGTTCTTAGAAGTCAAAGAGAAAAGTCAATTTAACTTTCGTAAATCGTAGACTTTCAAATCGTATTATAATTAAAACGTATTATAAAAATTGAAATATTAAATTAAATAAATAATTGAATTTATTATTGGAACCTTGTTTTTTTCGGGATTTTCTTTCAACTTTTTTGAATAATCGTGGACAAAAACTCTTGTCCAAACATTTGGCGCCCGAGCATAGGACATAGCTGACTTTAATTGCATTGGTTAATCACTTGTTACCTGGAACCGTTTCTGTTGTGGGAATTGTACATCCAGCCGTTGTAAACCAGCACTTGAACTCTGCCCAGTCGGAAGAAAATCCATCGTTTGCCTTTTAACAAAGAATACTTGTCGTTGTTGACATTTTGGTTAAGTGTCGAAAAAAATTGGATCATTAAAGCTGATGTAATAATTATTTTCAAAAAGAGTTTAAATTTGTTTGAAAAAGAAATAATCGTTTGCTGTTAAATTGTTTTAATTTCTTATTGGAATTTGACCACATGTTTCAATAATACCACCTGTTTGAGCTTTTGTTAGTGCATATCTGCTTTTTGTTACGTGCATAAGGTTTGGGTCATTGATAATACTGCAGAAGTTTGCAAGTTACATTAGCTTGGCCACAAACCACGAGATCTCGTTACGAATTTTTTATAGCATTCAGCTTTGATATTGATTTGAAATAAGTTGAAAGGTTACGTTTTTTCAGTACCTATTGACAAATTGAAGCTTTCACTATTATTTACATTTCCATAAAATAAAAAACGTGACACTTTGACATTCTAATTAGAAAAATTGTATTTCTTATTATTTAAAGCATTTTGCAATGGGAAAGGAGGAAGAATCACCAAATGAAAATGTCCAATTATTGTTGTCTTATAAACAACAGAGATCTACAACTAAAGGCAGCATTTCAAGAATAAAAAACAATTTGGTGGAACGAAAAGCCTCGTTGCCTGCCATAGATTTAGAGTGTTGGCTTGACATGCTAAATTCTTATATAAAAAACTTGATGACGTATCAGACAAACATTGAGAATCTAGACCCCAATGATGGTAGAAGGGGTGAATTGGAAGAACTGTGCGTAAGTACAAAATCATTATTAAAGTCAATGTTAGGTGGTAACAGGCGTGAAAGTGTGGCAAATGAAACAATAAATAGTTTTGTACCGGTTGCAAACAAACTGCCTTCATTAAAAATTCCTAAATTTAGTGGGAAATATGCAGATTATAATAATTTCATTGCTTCATTTAATAGTTTGGTTCATAATGAACCGGCTCTAACTACTATACAGAAATTTAACCACCTTATGTCTTGCCTTACCGGAGATGCACTTCGCACGATAGCAGCTTTTCAAGTAAGTGAAGAAAATTATAAGAGTGCTTTAGACAGATTAGCAGACAGATTTGACAACAAGTATTTGATCTTTCAGGATCACGTTAATTCGCTTTTTAATATACAAAAATTTGTTAAACCTTGTTCATCTGCTCTTCGTCAAACAGTTGACAATGTTTCTGCTATTATTGACTCTCTGTCGCACTTAGGCACTGACAAGGATATAATGAATGCCTTAATTATTCAATTGGTAATGTCAAAGGTGGATAATGCTTCAAAATCCAAATGGGATGAACAACAGGAATTTAATGAATTGCCAAAATCGGATGCATGTGCATCAGTATTAAACTCCTACAACAAAATATTCGTGACTGCTCCTTTAAATATTGTTCAAAGTTTTCGGAACAATCATTCTCAGCAATGTATGATAAGAAATGGGCTTATATTGAATAACTCTTAATTTGCCAAGCAAAATGCGTTTTTTTTTAAAGTTTGCAAATATTCGAAGCTAAAATATATTAAATTCGAAAGATAATCGATTGTCCTAGAGAACTGTTATGGTGTTATGTCTATCATGTGCTATAATTTTTTTGCAAGTATAAATAAAGTTCCAATTCATAATTCCATTAATTAATTTTGAGGTCACTTCAATTTTTCCAATTTAATCGATCTAATAAAAGAGCTAACCAACATTTTACTATATATTAATAAGGTACTCACCTTCGGCATTATTTTCGCATTTTTTTATTTTCAAAAACTATAAAAGAGCTAACCAACATTTTACTATATATTAATAAGGTACTCACCTTCGGCATTATTTTCGCATTTTTTTATTTTCAAAAACTATAAATTTTTATTATGAAAACTTTTATTAGAAACTATTACAATATTCAATGCACTCAATCGCTATTTGATAACTCATTTAGAAATCGCACACAAAACAACTGATAAAGTAACTGCAAATCAATTTTGTTGAAAAATTTAAAAAGAGATGTTTACTTTGTTATCTTTTTTATATTAAAGCAAAAAAAAAGCACTTTGCAAAAATTTTAATATTGAATTTTTGCCAAAAAAATTATAGTGCAATGTCATAAATTTTTCCCAAAAAAGGCGATAAAATAAAAAAAATTTACGAAAGCGCATTCTGACGGCACTCAAAAATAAAAATAAATGTCAAAAATGGATTCCTCAACCCAAAAAACCCCCACATACACATATGGCTAGAGAAAATAGCATTTTATTACCTCTATTCTTGAATATTTGGAAAAATACCTATTTTAAAAAGTCCGGGGGCTCGAAATTAATTTATGAGATATTGTTTCTTTGCCAAAGTTTCTTGAAATGACCCATAGAATAAGAATCGCGAATTTGACTCAAAAAAATTTTACCAACCTTAATATATATATATATATGGGGCGTTTCATCTCAATTGACCCAACTTTTGAAATCGATGTCTTTCGCTCGTGATGCAATTTACACCAAGGTTGCTCCTATTGGATAGTAGTTTAGACACAATTTTTCAACAAGATCGGTCATGAACTCTCTGAGTTAGAGGTTGTCAAAATTTGACATTTTGGGCAAGCAGGTGTTTGTCTTCATCCATGTGACTTATTACCTATTGTTCTTAGCAAAATTTGTCCTAAATAGTTTACATAGCTATTTCTTCAATCTTTCGAAAAAGAAAATATTAAAAAAAAAAATTTTTTTGACTATTTTGTGTGTAAGTGTTTCTAAAACCTTAAAAATAAAAATTATACTGAGAAACTTGACAAATTAACCTTTCCGACGGTATGTAACATACCTAACTAAAATTTCATACCATCGATACTGTAATTACCACAATATGTTAAACACCCAACATTTTTCCATCCCCAACATTTTTTTGTGAGTCTTGCATCTGCCTTTCATTGAGGCTTTTTTTATCAATCCTATATGTATCAGGTGCCCCAGAGACAAGTTTTTGAATCAGGTGGAAATATTTTATGACCATTCTCCAAAATACCAGTTTATTTATTATTTTATGACACTTGACTTTAAAAAGTGTTTGGCATGTGTTAGCATGTAGTTTATTTTAGTATTAGGTTGAAAAGGTGAAAATTATCAGGTAGTTTATTTTTATTATTACTAGTAACCCAGAAATACCAGTTTATTTATTATTTTATGACACTTGACTTTAAAAAGTGTTTGGAAAGGTAGAAGTTAACATGTAGTTTAACACTATGTTGAAAAGGTAAAATTTAGCAGGTAGTTTATTTTTATTATTATTAGTAACATTTGGTTAAAATGATCTTAAATTCTAAAGACATTCTTAAATCAATTTTTAAGAAACAGTGTTAAAGTTTGGAAGTGTGTTTTTTACATAATTTCTTACATAATTAATGTAGCATGCAACATAGGTGTGAAAAATGGTAGATGTTGATTAGGGCAATTTATGAAGCAGGTGCACGTTTTTACTCCGGCCTTATTGCTCGTCGTGTAGGGGGGGTTCAAGGCTTCGATATACCCAATACCACAATGCCACTTATAAATATTTCTATTATACGTGCAACACATAAATGGACAAAGGAAAATTAGAAAAAAAAACAGGGAAGAAACTACTAAAAATCTATACCAAACAGATGTGTACCAATACTGACAAATAAAAATTGTAGAAGAATGTTCGACGAAACTAGATGTTATTGTATTTGTCTTTTGTCCACCCATCCTTGATCATAATTGAACTAAATCCACAGAAAATCAAATATTATGATCCCATAATTAAATTCCTACAACAACTGAAACTCTAGAGCGAAATCAAACAGAAATGTTTTAAATTTAGCACGAAATCATTATGATTTTATTAACAAATTCAAAAATTTTCATTTAAAAATATATTTAAAATTAGAAGTTAATGCTAAAATTTCATTAAAATTAATTATATTTAAACCGAGTTTTACTAGCATTAATTTCAACAAAATAAACCCGAAATTAAAAAAAAAAAAAAATCTATTAATTAGTATCTAAAATAATCTAATCATTGAAATAGAAAATTATTAAAATAGACATAATGTTCAAACTAATATTAAATTAATAACTTTGAAATATTAATACGGTTGTTTCAAAATTTTGCTTTTGTTTTGTTTACAATAAAAAGAAAAATCATTAATACCATCATAAATTAAATATTAAAATAAAACAGTAAGAATTTAATATGGTCACCTTTAAAAATAAATATCCATAACTATAACAAATAGATTTGGATTTCTATTTTTAAAGAAATTTCAAATGTAAACAAAACAGGGAAAAATTATTAAGGCAAAAATATAATAAAAAATAAATATAAAAAAAAATAGATAAATTCACTTACATTAGCGAGTATTAAACGATGTCCTCTCTTCGAAAGATCTCTCGATGAAGGTTCGTTGTGGTTGTCGCTGTGGGGATAATTTAGAGGTTACTCTTATTAAAATGAAATGTTGCCAAACATTGTCTACGCAACACTTTGAAACACTTTAAAATTGTTTTTAAATAATTATTTAGAATTACAACACTTTGATTAAATTAAAATTGTTAATACATGGATATAATTTTTTTTATTCAATTAAATGTTATTTCAAAAATTTGATTTAAACATACTCGCAAAACCAAAACTCGTCATATATGTAAATAACATATGCAAATAAAAATCTTAACATTTATTTTTACACCGTTAAGTTAACAGTGTTAATCGTTTACTTGTTTGTACGAATTTTTTATATTTTAGAAATTATATGTAAAGTTGTGTGTTTTATTACATTTACATGTTTCGAGTTTTGTTTTCGTTAGTACATGACAAAGTAGAAAAATATTAAAAATATGAAAAATAAGAAATTAATCAATGACCACTATATGGCTATTTTTAGAAATTTTAAAGCAAGTAATATTTTTAACACTATTTAGCCAAAACCATTATTTAAATTATCACTAACACTACCGATTCTACATTAATGGTTGTTTGTGTGTTACGTTTTAAATCAATTTTATTTAGAAAAAAAACCTTAATTATAGATTTAAGTTAGTTTTAGCAATTATTAATTTTCATAAAAAAAAATCAGAAGTTAGCTTTTGTTTTTTTATTTTTTTATAAAATTTTAAATTTAGAATTTATATAGCTATGTAGATCATTGGAACTACATAGCTCCTGTTATTTAATACTTCATTTTTTTTATCAAATTTGCTTATTGTCTTAAGATAGATTGCAAATAAAGAAAGAATTTATAAAAAAAAAAAAAAAAAATTTAGAATTAGTTTTAATTTAATGTTCTTTTACACAGTTTTTTTTTTTTTATGTATAACAAAATTATCACTGCTTTTATATCCCTTTTGTTTTCTAGTGTTTGTGCATGATTTTTGTCTTTTAATATAAAAAAAATTATTTTTAACTGTCTTTAGTTAAATTTTTTTCTTTTAAATATTTTCTTATGAATTCTTTTCAAACCATTTTTCTTCTTTTTTTTTTTTTTTGCAAATTTATTTCTTCTATATTATTTTAAATTTTAATATGTTCGTGATCAGTTTTTTAGAGTCTCTTGATATGCATATTTTTTTTTTAAGCAAAATTTTTAGGCAAAAATTAATTTTTAGTAATTTAAGTTCTAATTATTTTTAATTTTTAGTTTTGGGATTTCTCATATGCACTTTTAATTAGCGAAATTGTTAATAGTTCTTAAGTACTTTTAAAAAAATCTTTTGCACTGTGATATTAGTTTTTAATTTAGATTTTAATTTAGGCAAAATTCTAATTTTTTTTTCTAGATTTTTTCCTTACTACCTTTTACACACACACCAACACAATTTTCTCGAATTTTCCGAACACTATTTTCGTTGGGTTTTCCTGTTGTAATTTTCCTTTATAGGGATTATTTAAATTAAATGATTACCGACGGCATCTATCAATTTGACATTTTTAAGATAACACACCGAACCGCACATTTACCCTTTGGACACTTGATTATGTACTGCTGGATGTTGATGTCAAATACCAGAGAGAGTGATCAATAGAAAAAGCTCTCTGACTAGCTTGTTGTTGATGTAATTAGTTTTTAATTTTTGTGTTACACACAAGGTGCCATTCTATATAAAAAAGATGCTTTTATAAGAATTTATATGAAGAGTAATTATTTTTATATTAAAATTTACCATTAAGAGATGGCACCAAGGGGTAAAAAAAAATAAATGAAAAATTGTCCACAAATTAAAATCAAGTCAATTAAATGCACTTTAATGGCGTTTTTTTGGAAAAAAACTAAAAATAATATTAATAGTTCGTTAATCTGGGTGAAAATTCTGATTTAGTGGGTTTATTATACCTTTTATTTTTTTTGAATTTAGCCAAAGTTAGATTGAAGCCAGTATGGGCAAAATGCACCCTCTCAAAGAAAGTAACCCGGCAAGCAGTCGTTGAATTGATAAGCACAAAACTGTGAGAAATTGTATAAAAAAAACAATATTCTTTTTACTTAAAAGAACAAAGGGAAACTTTCTAATAAATTTTTTTTTATATTAACTTTTGAGTAAAATAAAAAAAAAATTAATACTCACAAAAACTGCTGATGAATAAAAATTAGTTTTTCTATCCAATTTATATTGAATAGAATAAAGGAAAATAATTTTTTTAAAGATCACTTTATACTTTTTTTTAAGTTCTAAAATTGAACGTTTTTTTTCTTTCTCACACCAAAAGATTTAAATTTAATTAAACACTTTGAATTTTAAGAGATGTTCCACCAAGTACTGCTTGTTAATATAATGACCGAGATACATGCCTCTTGGTTTAACGAAACCTCGGCAACGCTATCATGGCTTGGCGCCACGAATTTTTTTAACGTTTTTATTCCAATTTCTAGAAAATTCTTTATAAAAGAAAAATTAAATAAATGTCAACATAGCGATACATAGCAAGGACTTCCAGTGTGTCTCATCACATGTAGATGGCGGTGTTTATAAATAATATAAAACTTGTGCATATTTATAGGTGAGAAATTTAAAGAAAGCATAACCAAGCAAAAAAAAAAAAAAAATAATAAAAATCTGAAAATAAAAATTTGAATGCAAGCGCCTTTACATTAACCTTCACAATGTCGACGGCTCCTAACAAGGCTAAGCTTGAAAATAAAATTAAGTGTCGAAAAAAATTGGATCATTAAAGCTGATGTAATAATTATTTTCAAAAAGAGTTTAAATTTGTTTGAAAAAGAAATAATCGTTTGCTGTTAAATTGTTTTAATTTCTTATTGGAATTTGACCACATGTTTCAATAATACCACCTGTTTGAGCTTTTGTTAGTGCATATCTGCTTTTTGTTACGTGCATAAGGTTTGGGTCATTGATAATACTGCAGAAGTTTGCAAGTTACATTAGCTTGGCCACAAACCACGAGATCTCGTTACGAATTTTTTATAGCATTCAGCTTTGATATTGATTTGAAATAAGTTGAAAGGTTACGTTTTTTCAGTACCTATTGACAAATTGAAGCTTTCACTATTATTTACATTTCCATAAAATAAAAAACGTGACACTTTGACATTCTAATTAGAAAAATTGTATTTCTTATTATTTAAAGCATTTTGCAATGGGAAAGGAGGAAGAATCACCAAATGAAAATGTCCAATTATTGTTGTCTTATAAACAACAGAGATCTACAACTAAAGGCAGCATTTCAAGAATAAAAAACAATTTGGTGGAACGAAAAGCCTCGTTGCCTGCCATAGATTTAGAGTGTTGGCTTGACATGCTAAATTCTTATATAAAAAACTTGATGACGTATCAGACAAACATTGAGAAGCTAGACCCCAATGATGGTAGAAGGGGTGAATTGGAAGAACTGTGCGTAAGTACAAAATCATTATTAAAGTCAATGTTAGGTGGTAACAGGCGTGAAAGTGTGGCAAATGAAACAATAAATAGTTTTGTACCGGTTGCAAACAAACTGCCTTCATTAAAAATTCCTAAATTTAGTGGGAAATATGCAGATTATAATAATTTCATTGCTTCATTTAATAGTTTGGTTCATAATGAACCGGCTCTAACTACTATACAGAAATTTAACCACCTTATGTCTTGCCTTACCGGAGATGCACTTCGCACGATAGCAGCTTTTCAAGTAAGTGAAGAAAATTATAAGAGTGCTTTAGACAGATTAGCAGACAGATTTGACAACAAGTATTTGATCTTTCAGGATCACGTTAATTCGCTTTTTAATATACAAAAAATTGTTAAACCTTGTTCATCTGCTCTTCGTCAAACAGTTGACAATGTTTCTGCTATTATTGACTCTCTGTCGCACTTAGGCACTGACAAGGATATAATGAATGCCTTAATTATTCAATTGGTAATGTCAAAGGTGGATAATGCTTCAAAATCCAAATGGGATGAACAACAGGAATTTAATGAATTGCCAATATCGGATGCATGTGCATCAGTATTAATTCGTAGGTGTCAGGTTTTGGAGGTTAGTGAGGAAATAAAAGGTAGCAATGAAAATGCAAATAATAATATTAACAGCCACGGAAAACGTAATATGAGATCGTCGTTTGCCTGCACTCGAGGCAAAACAGAATTGATGGACACTCAATAGAAGATTGCTCAAATTTGAATGCTCTAAACGTTTCTCAGAGATTTTCGTTTGTGAAAAAAATGGCATATGCATAAATTGTTTGAAAAAAGGACACATTGTGTCAAAATGTAATGGGTCAAAATGAAAAGTTTGTAATAAACCCCATAATACTATTTTACATAGGTATGAGGCTACACAGGATAATTTACCACAATCTGTTTCAAATCAGAATAATGATTATCAAGCTGTTGTTCCTAGCGGACAACAATGTTTCAATTCTAACACTGGCAATAGAAATAATACAGCTGTTTTATCCAATATTGGGCCTCATAGCAGCAACGCTGCATCAAATTCAGTAATGCCTGCATATTCACAGGCTGGTCATTCTAATGCTCAATGTATGCATGTAGGTTCAGAGTCAGGTCAAATGATATTGGCTACTGCCGTGGTTTTGGTAAAGATTAAATACTGTCAATACCATTTAGCCAGAGCTTTGTTGGACTCATGTTCGCAGGTTAATTTAATGACTGAAGATTTCGCACAAAAGTTATTGGTGTCGGTGATTTAAGCATGACAGTAAGGCATGAAATAAGTACTTTTGTGAAATCAAGAGTTTCCAATTTTGAATTTTTCTTAGAATTTGGTGTTGTACATTCAGTTTCGGGTCATCATGAACTGGCTGACCCATATTTTGAAATACCTCAAAAAATAGATCTGTTATTGGGATGTGAATATTTCTTGGACCTTTTATCAGTAGGTCACATTAAATTGGGTCCATCGCTTCCAACCCTGCAGAAAACTGTATTGGGTGGATAATTTCTGGAAAATATAAAGATAATTCTCCAGCCAATGTTTTGAGAATTTGTAACTTAGTTACTGAAGCAAAGATTTTTAATTCAACGTTTTTAGATGCACTGGTGCATCGCTTCTGGGAATTAGAGGAAATTCCAAAACGTTCTTTGTTCACAGAAGAGCAAAAATTATGTGAAATACATTTTTTGAATAACACCCTTAGATTACCAAATGGTAGATTTGAGGTTAAATTACCTTTTAAGTGCGATCCGTCCAATTTAGGATTTTCATAAGAAAGAGCACGAAGACGGTTCTTAGCTCTTGAGCGCAGGTTATGTAAAAATGAGGACTTGATGAACATGTATAACGAATTTATGAGGGAATACCTGCGTCTTGGGCATATGTCCCCTATAAGTGATAATGTCCTACTAGGCCCACATTATGTTATTCCCCATCAATGCGTGTTGAGGCCCCACAGCTCAACAACGAAATTGAGAGTGGTGCTCGACGCCTCTAGTAAGACCTCCACGCAAACTTCGTTAAACGATATTTTAATGGTTGGACCCACGATTCAAAATGATTTATTTTCCATTCTTTTAAGATTTCGTCTTCACAGATACGCAATCACTGCTGACGTAACGAAAATGTACCGTCAGGTGTTGGGTAATGAAAATGACACTAAATTTCAGCTGATTTTGTGGCGTGAAAACAGTGAGCAACCGATTCAAATATACAAATTGAACACGGTAACGTACGGCACGTCCTCAGCTCCTTTTTCAGCAGTAAGGTGTTTAAGAGAGATTGGAAAACTTTTTGAATCAGTGTGTCCTTTCGGGTCTTCCGTTGTTATTAACGATTTCTACGTTGACGATTTAATATCTGGCGCTGATAATTTTAAAAATTTGGAAAAATTGAGAATTGAAACAACTGAAATTTTAAGATCATGGTTTTGAATTGGCAAAATGGTTTTCTAACCATCTCTCGTACAACAATGAAATATTTGGAAAAGATCTCGATTTTGACACTTTAGATGTCACAAGGGCTCTTGGACTCATTTGGAGTACCAAAAATGATTTATTTACATTTAAAATGGAAGACAATTTTAGTCATTTGCCAGCAACTAAAAGAAATACTCTGTCAATTTCTTCAAGATTATTTGATCGATTATGGTTATTGTCCCCAATAATTACACTGTACAACAAAATCAAATTTTTTGTAAAATTACAAGGTCCGACCGATAAATTCTGATAGAAGAGACAAAAAAAAAGACACGTGTATCGGCGTTTTGAAAGTTTACATCTGGGTTTCATTTTAGGGGGAGGTAAAGTTTCCCCTAAATGCAAATTTTGTATTGTCAATCGGCATAGAAAATCGAGTAAAGCTTACGTTTAAAGTATATGGTGTGTTTAGCAAACTTATGTGAAATGTTACGGAAAACATTTTTGTAGAATATAGTAACGCTCTAACTCCTCAAGGTAAGGGTCTTTTTTGTCCTTCTTTTAAAAAAGAGCAAAAAAAACATCATTAAAACAGGCATTTAAGGGGTTAAAATGTTTTGCAAAAATATTCGCCGTGAAATATTACTATAAGTCCCTGAATACACCAAAACGGAAAATTCAACCAGAAAGTCAGAAGTAAGACACCACAAAAGAGAGCTTAGGGTTAATTAAGCATTTATTAAGAATTTGATGTTAAAGTACTCCAAAAATTTAGCATGAAAAAAATAATAGTTCAAATTTCACTATTATTTTACATTCGATAGCAAATTTGGATAGTGTAACGACGAGTTTTCCTCCGTTAGCTGGGGTAAGCTCGCGGGGGTAGGGATCGTACAGAAATTTATTTGTGTCAGTGACCGAGAGTAAAAGGCAAGGTTTAAACGTTATAAATCGTAATTTACTTATATAAAATTAAACTAAGTCTAAGAGGGAGAAGGAGAGACAGAGTGCGAGAGAGAGAGAGAATGCCAGTAGCGGGGAGATGACCACCCAAGAGCACGCGTAACGTTGACGTAATGTGTTGATCTGCGGCAAGTGAGGACAGTGACCGGGGACGGCACGCTTCCTCTGATGGCTTGATTGATGGGCAACGACCGGGGACGGCACGTTAGTGTAATTATCTTCGGGAGGACAACGACCGGGGACGGCACGCTTCCTCTGTTGGCTGCGAGATGGGTAACGACCGGGGACGGCACGTTACGGTAAATATCTTCGGGAGGACAACGACCGGGGACGGCACGCTTCCTCTGTTGGCTGCGAGATGGGTAACGACCGGGGACGGCACGTTACGGTAAGTATCTTCGGGAGGACAACGACCGGGGACGGCACGCTTCCTCTGTTGGCTGCGAGATGGGTAACGACCGGGGACGGCACGTTACGGTAAATATCTTCGGGAGGACAACGACCGGGGACGGCACGCTTCCTCTGTTGGCTGCGAGATGGGTAACGACCGGGGACGGCACGTTACTGTAGTTATCTTCGGGAGGACAACGACCGGGGACGGCACGTTTCCTCTGTGGGCTCTTCGCAGGATACTCGACGGGTGTTCAAGGATGGAAGTGACCTAGGACGGCACGCTTCCTTTGTAGGCTCTTCGCAGGATACTCGAAGGATGTTCGAGGATGGAAGTGACCTAGGACGGCACGCTTCCTTTGTGGGCTCTTCGCAGGATACTCGAAGGATGTTCAAGGATGGAAGTGACCTAGGACGGCACGCTTCCTTTGTGGGCTCTTCGCAGGATACTCGAAGGATGTTCAAGGATGGAAGTGACCTAGGACGGCACTCTTCCTTTGTGGGCTCTTCGCAGGATACTCGAAGGATGTTCAAGGATGGAAGTGACCTAGGACGGCACGCTTCCTTTGTGGGCTCTTCGCAGGATACTCGAAGGATGTTCAAGGACCTTCGCAGAATACTCGAAGGATGTTCAAGGACCTTCGCAGGATACTCGAAGGATGTGCAAGGACCTTCGCAGGATACTCGAAGGATGTTCAAGGACCTTCACAGGATACTCGAAGGATGTTCCACAGGACCTTCGCCGGATACTCGAAGGATGTTCAGGGATGGAAGTAACTTAGGACGGCACGCTTCCTTTGTAGGCTAAGTCCTTGGGAGCTAGAAGAAGAAGAAGGGTTAGTTTACGCTACCTTGTGTTCACGATGACGGCTGCAGACAACTCATCCTGATTTCTGTTTCGTCGGCCTTTATATACTCTCTGGGGTAACGAGGGTTGCTTGATAATTTTCGACAAGGTACAATAATAATGACAACTAATATTCAATCAATTTTCTTTAATAATTTTTAATTCAATTTCAATAACATTAATTCATTTTCAAATTACTTATGAACTACGGGTGTTGGCAGAAACGAGCCCTGCGACTTCTGTCATTACACATGCTCCCCCCCTGGGAGTGCAACGGAACGTTGTTTCCATTAGTGGGAATAACGGGGATTCCCCTGCTGGCGGCTCACTTGGCCTAGCCGCTTTACCACAGCACAGTGCTGACGGGTAATATGTATTCGATAACGGTGGTTATCGATCTTAAAAATCTGATTCCCCCGGTCTCCCAGCGGGTAGTGTCCCAACATGTAGTGGACGTGGGGCAGTAGTTTCATTCGGACTTCTTCCGACAGTTTATCCGTGGTGATTATTGGGTGAAACGGTATCTGAGGTTGTGGTATCGTAGGCCCGACGTTTCGGTTATTCCGAGGGGGCGTGCTTGGCGGAGTGTACGTCGGTGTACGTGGTAGCGTTGATAAATCACGGGTACTTGTCAACCGTGGATTGACCCTGGTGCCCTTGTCTTCGTCAGTGTCCGACTTGAAGGCGGCTGACGGTGGTAATAACGACCTGGATGATGCTGATGGTGGTTTCGAGACTGTTGACGAGGAGCCTGATGATGACGAGGATGTCGAAGATGAGGAGGACGATGTCGATGACCTGGAGGACTGTTGAAGGCGTCGGTGACGCTACTAAGCGAGGTGTAGGTGGCCGTGTCGGTGTGGTTGAGCCTTCCAGCTGGGAACCATATATCGGTTCGGTATATTCGGGAGTGTTGGCCCGAGACATACGTTCATCGCCGGCCGGTATATACGGGATCCTTGGAGTAGGTGGCCTCTCCATAGTTTCATGGACATTATCGGGTTCCCGCTGGCTTAAGCTGATTCCCGGCTGAACCGTCTGGTCAGTTGTTGGTGTTGGCAAGGATACGGCCGTTGGTGGCGACGGTAACGAGCACGATGTGGAGGTTACTGCAGTAAAGGATGTTGATGACGTGACCGACGTGTCAGATCTTTGTGACGACGAGATCTCTTGGCTTTGTAGTGGAAAGGGATTCCCCGAAACTACGTCCTGATTGTCGACGCTTAAGGTGGGTATCTCTGGTGCGCCTGTGTTTCCTGGTTCCGGTGAGCCCAATGGGGAAACCTGGGGTGATGGTTGTCCTGTCGGAGTGTCCTCACCGCTAGACAGCTCAATGATGTCCTCAACGTCACTGCTTATTCTTATCGGGTGACTTCGCTTCGACCGTGGCTTCATCAATACGTCATCGTCGGACATCGGTTCCTCTATGTTAGGCCTGAGTATCTGGTTTCGGCGGCTGGACTGGTCCACGGCCCTCTTCTTCACTGGTAGACTCTTCAATTTTCCGTCGCATGCCTGACGGATTTCATCACGTGTAAGCCGCGGGATTGAAACCGCGCACCGCTTTAATGGTTTACTAGCTGGTGGGATTGGTAGTTGTTGGTCCTTGGGTCCCACCCGTATCTCTGTGTTCCACCAGGGCCGCAACGCTTCTTGAATCACCTGGCATAAGTGTTGATTCGTTGCTTGTGACGTACCGGCCTTCGTCTCTTGTTCCAAACGACTCGCAAGGGAACGGCTGGGTACGACATCGGGGTTCCGGGTATGGCGGCGACCACGGGTTAACATAGGAGGGGGATCAGGCAGGTAGATCGTGCGGCGACCGTTAGCAGGTCGCTTGGCCATTTTCTTGTTGCGAACTTTAACACGACTTTCCTCAATCGGGTTTCCTCTTTTATCTCTAACTCTATGGGTTTGGATGTCAGTGGGTATGGGATTCAAAGACCTGGCGTGTTTGGATTTATAAAGTAAGGGTGATGCGTGAATGGAATGTTTGTGATTTATGAGTGTGAGTGGATGATCTAGGGGTGAGACGGAGAACAATACATGAATCGTTTATTTTTATGACGTGATTGTTAGTGTGGTTTGTTTATGAACGGAGTGAGAGTGTGAGTGATTAATGGTTAAAACAAAAAAAAAAAAGGAAAGCGAAAAAATAAGGGTACGACAAGATAGGTCGCAAGTTCCTCCCTCTTCAGAGTGTATGTCCATGATGAACGAAGCATGGTGGGTTGGCCTGTGTTTGGCATGACTGTTTCTCTTGTGGCTGGGTATGATCTAGTTCCCTCGTTTCTCGTTCGACTCTTTTCACTTTATATAACGAAACCTTAAACTCTCAGGTCCCTGCTCGGGCGCCACTGTAACGACGAGTTTTCCTCCGTTAGCTGGGGTAAGCTCGCGGTGGTAGAGATCGTCACAGAAATTTATTTGTGTCAGTGACCGAGAGTAAAAGGCAAGGTTTAAACGTTATAAATCGTAATTTATTTATATAAAATTAAACTAAGTCTAAGAGGGAGAAGGAGAGACAGAGTGCGAGAGAGAGAGAGAATGCCAGTAGCGGGGAGATGACCACCCAAGAGCACGCGTAACGTTGACGTAATGTGTTGATCTGCGGCAAGTGAGGACAGTGACCGGGGACGGCACGCTTCCTCTGATGGCTTGATTGATGGGCAACGACCGGGGACGGCACGTTAGTGTAATTATCTTCGGGAGGACAACGACCGGGGACGGCACGCTTCCTCTGTTGGCTGCGAGATGGGTAACGACCGGGGACGGCACGTTACGGTAAATATCTTCGGGAGGACAACGACCGGGGACGGCACGCTTCCTCTGTTGGCTGCGAGATGGGTAACGACCGGGGACGGCACGTTACGGTAAGTATCTTCGGGAGGACAACGACCGGGGACGGCACGCTTCCTCTGTTGGCTGCGAGATGGGTAACGACCGGGGACGGCACGTTACGGTAAATATCTTCGGGAGGACAACGACCGGGGACGGCACGCTTCCTCTGTTGGCTGCGAGATGGGTAACGACCGGGGACGGCACGTTACTGTAGTTATCTTCGGGAGGACAACGACCGGGGACGGCACGTTTCCTCTGTGGGCTCTTCGCAGGATACTCCACGGGTGTTCAAGGATGGAAGTGACCTAGGACGGCACGCTTCCTTTGTAGGCTCTTCGCAGGATACTCGAAGGATGTTCGAGGATGGAAGTGACCTAGGACGGCACGCTTCCTTTGTGGGCTCTTCGCAGGATACTCGAAGGATGTTCAAGGATGGAAGTGACCTAGGACGGCACGCTTCCTTTGTGGGCTCTTCGCAGGATACTCGAAGGATGTTCAAGGATGGAAGTGACCTAGGACGGCACGCTTCCTTTGTGGGCTCTTCGCAGGATACTCGAAGGATGTTCAAGGATGGAAGTGACCTAGGACGACACGCTTCCTTTGTGGGCTCTTCGCAGGATACTCGAAGGATGTTCAAGGACCTTCGCAGAATACTCGAAGGATGTTCAAGGACCTTCGCAGGATACTCGAAGGATGTGCAAGGACCTTCGCAGGATACTCGAAGGATGTTCAAGGACCTTTACAGGATACTCGAAGGATGTTCCACAGGACCTTCGCCGGATACTCGAAGGATGTTCAGGGATGGAAGTAACCTAGGACGGCACGCTTCCTTTGTAGGCTAAGTCCTTGGGAGCTAGAAGAAGAAGAAGGGTTAGTTTACGCTACCTTGTGTTCACGATGACGGCTGCAGACAACTCATCCTGATTTCTGTTTCGTCGGCCTTTATATACTCTCTGGGGTAACGAGGGTTGCTTGATAATTTTCGACAAGGTACAATAATAATGACAACTAATATTCAATCAATTTTCTTTAATAATTTTTAATTCAATTTCAATAACATTAATTCATTTTCAAATTACTTATGAACTACGGGTGTTGGCAGAAACGAGCGACTTCTGTCATTACAATAGGAAGTATTCATTAATAACATTTTTTTTAGCTCTAGGCAATTCCACTTCATTACACTGTACAACACAAAAAAATTACAAGGTCCGACCTATAAATTTATAGATATATACATATATAGATTGCCAGCTGTTCTTTGGCAGATTAGATCCGTTACATTACAACAAAAACAAAAAAAAATCAAAACAAACCAAAAATCAACTGCTATATTTCTTATTGCACTGAAAACGTGTCGATTTGCGGTGCATATATTGTGTATATAATTTGTTTTGTGATTTGAGTGTTTTACTTAAAAAATAACAAAAAATTAAAGAAAGCAATTAAACTTAACGTGTAAGATTTGTTTTGGCAAAAATGTCCAATTGTTTGGAAAAATTTGATTTGTTTTGCTATATCTGTCAATATTAATGTCGCAAGAGCAATTAGCATTGGCTCGGAGACTGAATCTGTCTAAAAATAAATCAGAAATTTTAGCTGCAGACTTAAAAAGACTTCATCTACTTGAACCTTGTGTCAATGTTACCAGCTATCGTAAGCGTCAAGAGAGCTTTCTGCCATTCTTTTCAGTAAACGATGATAACACATTTGCTTATTGCAACGATATTGAAGGAATAATGAATGCAATGAATTTTGCGTATAACCACGAGGAGGCGTATATTTATTGATTCATCTAAGAAGAGTCTTAAAGCTGTACTTCTTTATTACGATAATACCAAAAATCCTATTCCAATTGCCTATGGATTGAACATTAAAGAAAGCTATGATTCTATAAAATTAATACTGAACTCCGTAAAATATGAAGACCATAAGTGGAGGATCTGTTGTGACTTAAAAGTCGTTAGTTTCCTTTCAGGTATGCAGGCCGGATACGTTAAGTACGGTTGCTTTTTATGCACTTGGGATAGCAGATGGAAGGGCGACCAATATTCCAAAAACCAATGGAAGTTGAGAGCTGAGGGAACATTAGGAGAGCACAATATCGTTCATCAAACATTGGTACCAACTGAAAAAAATTCTCTTACCCCCATTGCATATCAAACTTGGGGTGGTAAAAAACTATATTAAATGTCTGGATACAAATGGATCAGCATTGAATTTTCTGAAAACAATGTTTCCAAAATTAAGCAAAGCAAAGATTAAAGAAGGTATGTATGTGTTCTTCAAGTCGTTGTTCTTGTTAAAAGCCTTAAAATTGGTTTCATACAAACAGATGTTTTTGTTGGTCCAGATATAAAAAAGCTAATGCAAAACGCTGACTTCGACGAAATGCTCTCATCAATTGAGCTTGATGCGTGGAAAAGCATTAAGGGAATGTATTAGGCAAAAATCGGTCTCCTACTGCTCGAATATACGTAGACTCCATGCTTAGAGCTTTTAAAAAACTAGGCGTTCATATGTCAACAAAAATTCATTTTTTAAATTCCCATATGGATTACTTTGGGAACCAGTTGTCAACAGAATCTGATGAGCATGGTGAAAAATTTCATCAGACATGCGCACCCATTGAAGAACGCTGTAAAGGCAAAAGCATTCATTCGCGTATCGCTGAAATATGCTGGACATTGTATGATAATGAAGTGGAATTGCCTAGAGCTAAAAAAAATGCTATTAATGAATACTTCCTATCCAAATTTGCTATCGAAGGTAAAATAATAGTGAAATTTAAAATATTATTTTTTCATTCTAAATTTTTGGGGTACTTTAACATCAAATTCTTAATAAATGCGAAATTAACCCTAAGCTCTCTTTTGTTGTGTCATACTTCTGACTTTCTGGTTGAAATTTCCGTTTTGGTGTATTCAGGAACTTATAGTAAAATTTCACGGCGAATATTTTTGCGGAACATTTTAACCCCTTGAATGCCTGTTTTAATGGTGTTTTTTTTCTCTTTTTAAAATAAGGACAAAAAAGACCGTTAGCTTGAGGAGTTAGAGGGTTAACATATTCTACAAAAATGGTCTCCATAACATTTTACATATGTTTGCTAAACACTCCATATACTTTAAACGTAAGCTTTACTCGATTTTCTATGCCGATTGACAATACAAAATTTGCATTTAGGGGAAACTTTACCTCCCCCTAAAATGAAACCCAGATGTAAACTTTCAAAACGCCGATACACGTGTCTTTTTTTTTGTCTCTTCTATCAAAATTTATAGGTCGGACCTTGTAATTTTTTTTGTGTTGTACAGTGTTATAAGGGCCAAAGTTCTTCTACAAGAATTGTGGAAAAGGCAACTCGAATGGGATGAATCCATACCCCAACCATGTGGTTGAATATAAAACATACTTTATCAGAGACTCATAAAATAACCATACCTCGTTTCGTAGACATTGATTCTACTGTAAAATGTGAAGTCCACGGATTTGCCGATGCTTCAAATAATGCATACGGTTGTTGTATATATATTCGAAGTGAGCATTCAGTAGGTGTTACTTGCAGATTATTGACTGCAAAGTCTAAGGTGGCGCCACTAAAAGTTAAGTCCCTGCCACGACTTGAACTTTGCGCACCTGTTATCAAAACTTTGGCATACTGTAAAACCACTACTACCTTCATTTATTAAAAAAGCAAGATTTTGGTCGGACTCAGAAATAGTGTTACATTGGTTGCAGAATCACCCATCCTCACTATCCACGTTCGTTGGAAATCGTATCAGTGAAATTCAAGAATGGACAGGTGAATCTATTTGGTACCACGTACCGTCCAAAGAAAATCCAGCTGACATTGTGTCACGCGGATTTAATGCAATCTATTTGGTTTACAGGCCCAAGTTTTTTATATCTTCAGCCAGATGATTGGCCAAAAAATAAGCACTTTGATTTATCACCCGAATTAAAATCTTTGGAGAAGAAGAAATCTAAAACGGCAACGGTGATGAGTGAAAAAGTCGAAAATCCATTATTGGAATTTTTAAATCGTTTTTCATCTTACACGAAAATGTTAAGAGTGTTTGCATTAGTGCTGATGGCAATCATGAAATTTAAGAGAAAGGGCTTTAACCACAGTAGTGGTGCCTTAACGCCAAAAGAGCTTAATATGTCGTTTTTAAAAATTGCAGGAATATTGCAAAAATTTAAATTTTTGCAGGAATTAAAAATTATTCGAAGTGGACTTTAAAATCAAGTATTTGTAACTTAAGCCCATTTATACAGGAATATAGTGCGCATGGCCTTTGTTTCTCTCTGCTATCGGAGGACGCTTGTTTAACGCTCCTATAAAAGAGGAATCAAAGTTTCCGTTATTATTAAAAAAGGGCTCTCATTTTATAAAAATTTATTTGGAGCACCTTAGAGGTGTTCAACTTTGTATGGTCGTTTTCAAATTGAGTTCTAAAGTCAACGCATGGTCTAGCTTGGTTCCTTTGTACATAAAAACATTTAATATGAAGTTTGGTGCCGATCGGACAAAGAAAAGTCGAGGCGGAAATCGATTGAAAATTTACAGTGTGTTTTGTATGGGAAAAAAAATGACTTTTATGCATTTTTTCAAAAAAGAAGTAATATCGACATCCAAAGTATAATATATTTCATATCTCACAGTTAATGAGTCCACTTAGTAGAAAAAAAATATTTCGGTAATTAAGAATGTGGGCTCGAAATTTGTGATCAAGTGGTATTTGGCACATGAGTGGTATGGGGCATTATTTTTTACTGGGCTAATTCTTCACCGACTTTTGATTTTTATATCGTTTTGAAAACGTTTTTGTGTCTTCATCTCGATTAATTTATAATATGGCACAAAAACTGCTTCGATATTACTTCTTTTTTGAAAAAATGCAAAAAAGTCATTTTTTTCCCATACAAAACACACTGTCAATTTTCAATCGATTTCCGCCTGGACTGTTCTTTGTCCGATCGGCACCAAACTTCATATTAAATGTTTTTATGTGCAAAGGAACCAAGCTAGCCCATGCGTTGACTTTAGAACTCACTTTCATTTTTTTGAACACCTCTAGAGCACCTTCATAAAACCAATTCCCATGCAGGTCCGAAAATATTAGTTGCTTTAATGAGAGAGCGAATTTGGTTGGTAAATGCTAGAGAAGAAGCTAGATAATTTGCAGCAGATATAAACCAAAACTTCTTAACCAAATCATGGGCAACCTACCCAGAGATCGGTTGACCGCTGTCAGGCCGTTTTGGATTTGCGGCGTTTATCTTTGCGGACCGGTTTATACTAGTACCAGAATTCGGGGTAGGGCCCCAATAAAAACCTACATTGTCGTTTTTGTGTGCTTTGCATCCAAAGCTGTTCACCTCGAAGCAGTTTCAGATTTAATGACAGAATCTTTTTTATCTTCTTTGTCCAGGTTTATAGGGAGGAGGGGTCTCCCGAAAAAGATATGGTGCGACAACGCCACAAATTTTACAGGAGCCGCGAATCGTCTCAACCCGAAGTTCTTAGAGGAAAAGGAACGAACAAAAGTACAAGAAGCGTTAGCCGTGAAAGGAGTAGAGTTTCAGTTCATTCCTTCCTGTGGGAGGCCGCTGTCAAAAGCGCCAAGCATCATCTTATAAGAACAATCGGAAGCGCAAAACTTACATTCGAAGAATTGACGACAGCTTTAGTGGACGTAGAAGCCATTCTGAACTCAAGTCCAATAGTACCAATTTCGAACGATCCAAGCGATGGGGAGGCCCTGACCCCAGGCCACTTACTAATAGGGTCCTCTATGAAAGCTCTGTCCGAGCCCAGCTCGCCGACAGGCAAGCTCAATTGCTTGAAGCGATTTCAACTCTTATCGTCCCTGAAGGAACGTTTTCGGTCTGCATGGCAGACAGATTATGTACTCCAGCAGCAGCAAAAAGTGAAGTGGACTCAAGAAAGCAAAAACGTAGAGGTAGGAACCGTGGTAACTGTTCACGACGACAACATTTCACCTCAAATGTGGCTACTAGGCAGAATCGTTTCCGTGGAAACAGGGAAGGATGGAAGGGTGAGAGTTGCAATGGTGCAAACAAAAAACGGTATTTTAAAAAGGCCTATTCACAAACTCGCTCCCTTACCAATTCATGATGAAAATACAACACCTAGTTACCATATGTTGCAGCCTGTTATGAGTCAACAGCCGTGCAAGGCGGCCGGTGTTAAGTGAAATCTTCAATAATTATTACTTTTTATCAATTTCTAAAACTTCTTATTATTTTTACAATTTTTCATAATTTTTAATTATCATAAATGATAATTTAGAAGAATAATATTCACAGACGAAAGTAAGTGGTTACTTTCACTTGGATCAAAGTTCGCTCTGCCTGTAAACAACCATAACTTTTCTACGGTTAACCTAATTGCTGACTTAGAACAGTGGGTTTGCACAGATGATCACGAGAAGGACATAGTTAGATCAAAAATTACAAATAGAATTCTAACATATAAAAGAACGATAAAGAACAATCAAAAGGAGAAATTTATAATAACATATACGAGGAAACAAAAAGATTTTTGAAAAGGTACAAAGATGAAATAGTCGTCACAAAAGCTGATAAGGGCAATAAAACCGTTATTATATATAAAAGGGATTATAAAAGAGAAATGGAAAGATTACTTGAAAATAAGACAACATATAAAACAATTAGAGTAGATCCGACTCTTAAACTACAAAGGGCCAACAATAAAATTATAATGGATTTATACAAACAGGAGCATATAACAAAATATGAAAAAATTAAATTAACGTCGAACTCTGCAACAGCCCCAAGACTCTATGGACTCCCCAAAATTCATAAACCTAATATGCCACTACGGCCAATATCATCATCTGTGGAAGTCCCTTGTTACAATTTGTCAAAATACATAGGAGACATTTTAAAGAACATAATATTAGATAAATATAATATTAAAAATTCGATAGAACTTAAGAAGAGATTAGAAAGGAATAATTCTTGAGAAAGATGAAATTCTTATTTCATTAGACGTAGTATCGTTGTTCACCAACATACCCATTCAACAATATTATGACACAATGGACAACCCTACAAAATTACACGAAAATACCCAAAAAACAATTTCTTAAAATACTACAATTCTGCCTCAATGAAAATAATTATTTTATTTATGGGGAAACTTTTTACAGCCAAACCTACGGCATGCCAATGGGCAACCCACTGTCTCCAACAATTGCAGACATTGTTCTGGACAGGCTTTTGGAACAGACAATGGGGGATCTACACAAGGAAAATATAAAGATAAAGTTAATCACAAAATACGTAGATGATTTGTTCGCCATAATTGACAAAAAATATGAAAATAAAATACTAAACACATTTAACAATTATCATAACAAATTAAAGTTCACAATAGAAAGGGAAGTTAATGAAAGTTTACCATACTTGGACATGAGAATATACAGAGACGGGAACAGAATAATTACAGACTGGTATACCAAATCAATTTCATCAGGGAGATTAATAAATTTTCACTCTACGCAGCCTTTAAAACAACAGATTAATACTGCAACAAATTTAATAACCAAAGTTATACAGATTAGCGATGATAAGTTCAAAAACAAAAATATTAATAAAATCAAGGAAATATTATTAACCAACAGCTTTCCGATACATATAATCAACAATATAACACATAAAGTCACAATGGGGAAATCCGGGGAAAAACACGTAGACAATTCATCTGGCAGCACCAAATTTTACAGCCTTGCATATATACCAAAACTAACAGAAAATAAACAACTCAAGAACATTATAGAAGACGAAACAGTATTATTGGCGCACAAACCAAACAAAACGATAACATCACTATTTACACAAACAAAAACTAAAATAGAAACAAAAGAACATAGTAACATAGTCTACGAAATCAAATGTGTGGGGAATGAGGACGAAGGTTGTGGTAAAGTTTACATTGGTACAACCAAACGAAGCTTAAACACAAGAATCACTGAACACGATGCAGACATAAAAAAGGGTAAACAAACTACAAGCGCTAGCTCAGCATTGTTTTGAAAGTAAACATACAGCTGATCTTAATAATGTTAAAATACTTGACAAAGAGCGAAAAGAGAATAAAAGGTATACTCTTGGAAGTTTAAGAATCCAGCAAAAAAGAAAGTGTGCAATAAACAGAAAGGAAGATATAGACAACATTAATGCAAATTACACCATTGCTTTAGTTTAGTAACAATTTAACTGTGATACTTAGCGTTAGTTTTTTAATTATACTGTGATATTTTATTATTAATTTTTTACAGTTTTACAATTTAAATTTAATTTGTGTTTTATGTCGTACGTTTTGTGTCGCTCCAAATACGGATTTAATATTAAAGTTTTAAAAATGTGGAAGTAAAAAGATTATTTGTAAGTGTAATTATTCTAATAATGTTAAGTTATTTTTGTGTTTGTTACTAATACTTGTTCCTTAATATGTTTATGTCGTTGCCAGATTTTAATAAAATTATATCCCAGAAGAAGTTGGAAATAATCCCAACGAAACGTCGGATAAAATAATGAAATAAATAGTTTTTATTTGCATTAGGAAAATAAATGACCTTAGAAGCCTGCTTAGAATATATTTCTAAAGAATTACCAAGAAAATTAATTTAAAAAAAGGTCGATTAATAAATCATAATATTGAAATTATTGTAATTTTATAATTCTTTGTCGATTAGTGTAAATTTGAATTTTGCGCTAATCTTGCTGAATTAGCCATCTTTATTGAATTTATTTGTATCAAATATGTTATAAAACACAAGAACTGTCATAATGCGATGTAACAAGCATTGCATAGACACAAATTTAGTTGAGTTCGTTCTTAGAAGTCAAAGAGAAAAGTCAATTTAACTTTCGTAAATCGTAGACTTTCAAATCGTATTATAAAAAATTAAAATATTAAATTAAATAAATAATTGAATTTATTATTTAAACCTTGTTTTTTCGGGATTTTCTTTCAACTTTTTGAATAATCGTGGAGAAAAACTCTTGTCCAAACATTATATTTTGAACTTTAACGCAAAAAAAAAAAACGTTTTATTTACGCTAACACCCTTGTGGGCTTTTGTGTTAAAAATGATTCTTTTGTAACAAACGGAAATTTTGACCACGACTGAGTATGTTTTCTGGGTGTAGAGTATAGGCTAATGAACATTTGAAATTTTAAACAAAAACTTAATACAAATGTGGTACAAAGAAAAAAGTGACCCTTAATCACCCAGCCGAATCCGCTGAAGCTAGGAACATGAAATTTAGCATGTAAATTTGATCGTAGACGATTTTGGAAATTATTAGGATAACAAATATTCATCTTATCTTTCTGCTTAAACCCCTTCTGCTAGAAATCTGTAATTTCAAAAAGAGTAATTGCTATTGCACTTAAAATATACTTTTTGGGCAAACAATTTTAATGTTTAATTATTAAAAGATGAAATCTTAATATATTCCGATATTAACTACTACCGGTAACGGCGTCTCGGATTTTTAAGCTAGTCGAGTGATTATAAAAATTAAGTTAAAAAGATTTTGGCTATTCAGAAGTTAGGGTATAAAAAAGAGCAAAAGGTTGTAAATGGTACTCTTAAAACACTTAAAGAAATTTATTTATTCACTTAAAACTGCGGCAAAATTATTTACTCTGTTAAACGAATGAAAACAAAAGCTTGGAATTGGGAACCTGTAAAAAAATATTTAATCCTGGACAATCAGTAAACACAAAAGCACGATATTTGAAACATGTAAACAAAATTTGGTCGTTTTTTATCTTCCGATCCTAATTTTATTTTTAAAATTTTTCATTTTTCAATTTTAAGAGAACATCCTCATTATGAGCCAAGATTTCAATACAATAAACATAAAAAATCTATTAAAAGTGTTTTAAAATGAAGTTGACTATTTTTAAAAATTTATTGTTAAAATATGATATTACCTGGTAAATGGCGGCATCACCTTATCCGAAATTTTCAAGACGGTCGCTATTTTCTTCCTTTCTGATTTTAGAATATGACCCATAGCTTGAAAACTGAGAAAGTTAAAGCAAAATGGACTAAAATTTGTATTACTTCCTTCACCATACGCCAGTGATAATGACAATCGCTATCCGAAATAGGACCTTGGTGGGGACTTCATAATTTTTCGAAAAATATACTACTTTATAAAACGAACAAACTTTTCGTTTCTTTGGAGTATGCACAAATGTTCTTAATATATATGGACAAGGTCTGGGAAACTTCCGCGAACCTTTCGAACAAAGAGCCCAAAATTAAAATGTAATGACGAATGAAAGACCAAATTTTTTATTATATTTCACATCAATGTAGCATTGTTTTTGGTTTAAATAAAAATTGTGTGTAAATATGCGGCTAAACCAGTTAGCCGGTTAAATTTGAAGAATGTGAATAAAATACTTGGTAAGAGTAGAAATAAAACTGCAGATGTACTTATTTTGTACTCTAATTAAGAATTGTAAAAATTAACAAAAATACTGGCTCTGAGCAAAAATAAACGGAATTCATGTGTTAAATGTAATAAATTATTCTGTTGAGCGAACAGATATATTATATTGAGTGTAGGTTTTGAAGTTGTATGTGGTTTTAAATTTGGATAAAATTTTCCTTAACCTGTTTTTCGAGAAGTGTAATTTTTGTATTTTTTTTCAATTCCAATTAAAATTGCTTTA